>NEWO01000498.1:381564-433961 GCA_003013225.1 Phalaenopsis aphrodite | reverse complement strand
CAAAATGTGAGATTTGAACTAGGGCGCCGACGGCGAGCCCAACGGCGCCGACGAAAATCTCCCGAGACTCCATAATTAATTAACTTAGAAGACCCGCCGACGACGCCCTCGAGGCCGTCAACGGCGAGATCAGCAGTTATGTCTAATTAGGCTTTGAATAAGACGAATTTTGGAGGAGTGCTTAGGCAACTGTTGGGAAATCTCATCTACATCTTTAAAGAAAAGACTTTGGCAAAAAATAAAGGAGGTGAGACTCCAAATTGAAGTGTAAAAAAAGTGTAGAGATTTTAAATTGTGAGGAATTCTTCGAGAGATTGTAAGAGTAGAGGGAAAGTAAGAGACTTCTTCCTCCTTGCTGCTTCGAAGAGGAATTTTGTGTGCTGTAAAGAAATGAAGAGACTCAGAGGAACTTTGAGGGCTTTTCTTGGGAAGAAATTAGAGATAAGTTTATTTATTGTTGTAGTTTGTATGAATTTACTTTTATAAATGAATTCCAAGTTTAGTTGTGTTTTCCCCATGAGATATGAGTAGTTTTCTCTGTCTTTCTCCTTATCTTGAGTTTTTTGAAATGGTTATTTGAATTGGTGAAGCCATGAAAATGTTTAAGAAATTGTGATGATCTTTTCACTTCGATCTTAATTTACTTTAAATCTGGTCAATTGATTTTTTAAAATATGTTGAGTTTTACTACTAAAGTGAAGATTACATCCAAGATTCAGGGAGGTCAAAGCCCTTGGAAGTTGGGTGCAAAAAAATAGGGAAATAAAATTATTGGGCGTGGAATTGGTGATTTTAGAGTGACAGACTAAAATACCCAATTTGGGCCTATCGTTTAGGTGTTAAAATGTAGATGTTAGCCCTCAGGCGAGGGGAACGTGGGAGCTCCGAAGTGAGAGCCGGTATCCTCCCAGCCTAGCCGCAGATTCAATAAACAAGCGTAGGATTAGTCAATGTTCTTTATGTCTGAACCAAAGGGTGAAGAATATGTATGCTCCTATTTGACACAATACAAATTGAACTGATTCACTTTATCCATTTAGTATAATTTTTTGACAAGGAGAAGGATGTTTTCTTATATATTGAATATCACATTAAAAACCTCATTAATATAATTAGTTATTTAATAGTTATAAAAAATTACATATTTATTTCAATTGTCTATTAGTGATAGATAAGCAAATTGAATTTCATTGTTGTGATTAAAGTATTGCTTTTCAAAAATCTTAGTTTGTAGTTCTAGTATTACTCCCTGTGGGATCGATATCTAAGACTTCATTAGAGCCCTATATTAATTGAACGATACGTATACTTGCGTTGATAAATGTGAATTTACAATTATTGTATATGTATTGCATCCATATTTATCGAATCTATAACAGTTATTAAGTTTTGGTACAGTTGCTGAGAAATTAATTTTTTTAGCAGCAGTATTAAATACTTATATTTTTAAGCATATATAAAGTCACAGTCACAACTTTTTGGTATAGGTATTGATCATCACAGGATAGCCCTTAGATGCAAAAATCCCAATGGCCAACTTTAAAGACAATCTAGTTAGAGCGTAAGGTAAATATTAATCCGTGAACAATCTTCATTAAATTTGACCACTTGACTTGCTTCAAGTTTAAATCCCTATATCATCTATCATAATAAAGTTTCCTCTGTGCACATCTAACATTGAGAATAGGCTCCCGTAATCTCTTTCTTAATGTGTCCAAACACAACACAAATTCACATCATAGCTCCTTCAACCAAATCCTTAGTAGAATTAAACAAATTCATTTAAATCTTCTTCCCTAACTACTCATCGAGATGAATGATATGCTTCAGTTATGCCCTTCTTGATCTAGTAGTTCATTATATATTCTAGGTTGGATGTTAGTCCCCATGCTTTCCTTATTGGCATAAAGACCCTCCCTTAATTTCTTCGACTAGCTATCAAGATGAATGAAAAGCTCCCCAGCGATGTACTTCTTGATCTAGTTGACCAGTATACCTATTTGGGTATATGCAAATCCATGTATATATTTCACCCTAATGTCTCCTTGTAAACCTGAAATTCTTGCATATCCCAACTATTATAATTCACATAAAAATTTAACTTTAAATTTTTGACATATGCAAATCAAATCAAATGTCCTTCAAACTTTGTTGTTCACTTCAGTCAACACCAATATGTGTGGTGAACTTTGAACAATTCACCTCACATAAAAGTAGTTCATTTTTTGATCTCATTTTTAATCATATAAGATTTTCCCAAGTGTCAGCCCTTAGTCTGGTGCAGCCAGATTGGCCAAATCAAACAATGTGCCCATTTTTTGCCTGGTTTGGTCATGTCATGCCTAGGTATGACCACACCTAAAAGTACCTTGGTGTGGTTACAACTAGCCTAGGCATCACCTCGCCTAAAAGTTCCTCCGCTTCATCAAGCTAGACCTGACCTTTACCATACCTTTATATAACTAGAGTGGCCACTCTAAGTGGCTACTCTGCTTGACATTCTAGCAATCTATGTCCTTCACCCACAAATCAGACCACAAAGTGTTGTGTCATTTTTTTATGGTGATCCATAGCTCATTAACAGTCTGATGTAACTCTATCTTCGATGCACCACCTAATTAGATGACTTGGAAACCTCTAACATAACCTTCCCCGACCTATAATTGGGCAAACTAGTACTCTCTAAGAGACACTTTTTCTAACATTCCAACGCCCATTACTCTCTACGCACAATACAGAGGAAGAAAAAGGGATATCTCTAGCAAGCTTCCTCCTTCAGTCAACCTTCTCCCTAAAAAATTCCTTATCCATCTTTCTTATAAGTGAAGTTTTTCTTTTTTGCATTTATTTTAGATTTAGTTTGGTTAACTTTTAGGCCTTGCATTAGATGAACCAAGCCTAATCCTAACCCACTTAAACCTATTCAAGCCCAACCCAACCCTCAAACCTAATCCATTCCCTAAACTAAACCTAACCTAACTTGAACCTCAAACAAAACCTTAAACCAAAACTAAAAACTAGCTCAATTCTAAACCTGAACCAAACACCAATCCCTAAACCAAACCATAAGCCTAATCCAATCTAGTTTTAAACTAGACTAATCTAACTTAGACTTAACCTAAACCCTAAATCTAACTAGTTCTCACCTAACCAAGACCTGAACCAAACCCTAAACAAAGTATAGGTGCGACTCAACCTAAATATGACCCAAACTCTAAACCTAACGCAGGTATGACCTGACTAACTTAGATCTAACCCAACCTAGATTTAATCTAACCAAAGTTTAACCTTAGACCAAACTCAACCTAGGTTTAACCTACTCAACCTTAGATCTAATCCAACCTGGGTTAACCAAGCTAAACCCAGGTTCAACCCAAATCGAATCTAGGCCAAACAGGGTAAATCAAGCTTAACCTAGGTTAACTTAAATTAAACCGAGTTAACTTGGGTCAACCTCACTTAGCTCAGGTCAGTAAAAATTAATCATAAGACAACCCGAGTATACCCAGTTTAACCCGGGCCAACCCAAATAAACCTAAGTCATCTTAAGTCAACCCAACATTACCTAGGTCAATCCAAACCCCTGGAAACTATAGTCAATCCAATTTAACTTGGGGTAAACTAAATAAAACCAGATTAAGCTGAGTCAACCTAGGTCTTGCCCAACCTCAAATCAGCTAACCAATATTATACTCTAGCTTAATCTTATGCTACCCTAAGCTGAAAGGACTGCTTACCTCAACTCGATCCTAGTCTAAGTTTGAACCAGGGCTAGTATGGGTATGTGTGTCCTTTTATTTCATTTTATAGGTTATTTCATGTTCAAACAAACAAAAAAAATAAAAAATTAATATAATAAACAAATTCAGGGTGGAAACCACTCAGAATATGGTTTTTCTCATAAACATCAAAAATCAAACTTCAAACAAAACAAACTCAAAATATTAAAAACTTTGATTTCTCAACATGACTGACATACTTAGGAAATGATATTGGACATGAATTAATATATTAAAATTCAAATAATCATCTAGAACGCACTAATATAAAAAATTAGAATAAAACCTAAGTAGATCTGACATAAACATTTGGTTAGTTGACTTATACACCAAACCGAGGGCCATACACTTCCCCACGGTAGCTTGAGTATTGAAGCATAGACCAGTTTAGGTACCCTAGTTAGTGTTAAAAATGAGGATAAACAAAAAAACGATCCTTCCCCTAATACTTGAGGGAATACCTTATAATGAACTAACCCATGTTTATTGATGATGGTATTTTAAACTCTTTCAAACTACAAATTCTCCCTGCTCTGGCATTCAAGGAGGGTTTCTAGTTATGAGGTTGGTCATAATCAACATATACCATTGTTCTCGGGATGATGGAAAGCAATGAGCAACTTAACCAGGGACATTATTCTTAAAAACTAGGTTACTCAGCAAATAGAATTTCTTATAGAAACTAGGGTTTTCATTTCTAATTTGGAAATCCTTTCCTACTTGAATTTATCCTTAGTTTAGGATTTCTAACCATTCCTCTCAATCAAATCCAACATCCCTGGTTTATCCTTTCACTTCATCTGATCAGTTCAAATTCAACATCAAACCACTTTCAAATATCTCTTCAAATTTAACTATAAATCTTGTGTCTTTCCCTTAACAAATCATCATCATACTGTAATTCTTATCTTTTGAAAACTCATTCTTCCATTTTGAACCCTCCATTTCATTAAGAAAGTCAGATCTGGGGTAATTCCAACTTATCACATTAATCAGGAGTTTTCTATAAGACTCATAGTGAAGTTGTAATTAAATATGAGGCCATGCCCTTGTAGGGAACAATGACCCCAAAATTAAAATAAGACATATCTTACACTCGGAAGGTAAGGGAAGAATTCTAGTTTTGTAGATCCATAAATCCCAAAGCTTTTCTCATCGAAAAGATTGAATCTATTCTAAGGTAATATATATATTCTTTAAGATAGTAAATTATTGTTTGTATGCCAAATTCGATCACAGATAGAAATCTTTTGAGATGTGTGGTGGCAACAAACAATAAATATTTCACCACAAACTAGGGAACCTTTTAAACTAACCTAGGTTTCTATACTCAAACTAACCTAGGGTAAGTGTGTGATCCTTGATTATGATGTCTATGTTGGCTAACCTAAGGTTCATGTCTAATCTATCTAGGAATGGTTTTCATTCTTTATTTTGTTGTTTTTTAAATGTTATTTGATGTTCATTTTTAAATTTATATTTTGTTTTGATTCATAGGTTTTCCCATCGTGGTAAGAAATCAATGTTTTCCTAAGTTTTGAGTTTGGTTTAGTTTTTAAAATTGGATGTTTGTGGCAAAAAATCGTATTGTGAGAGGTTCTTATTCCTCTTTCATTATATATGTTTTTTTATTTGGTTTTATTTTTTTAACTAATCATAAAGTAAAACATAAAATAACACACATTTTTCTTGAATTAGACTTAGGTTAGGTTTGAGCTGAGACAAACTAGGTTTCCAGCTCAGAGTTGAGCTCAGATATGATTTAAGGTCAGCTGGTTTAAACTTTGGTCTAACCTGGGTTAAACTGGGCTGGACCTAGGTTAGACTTTGGTTGCATTTAGGTTATACCAAGGTTATACTTGGGTTGGACCTAGAGTGGGTCATGTTTGTGTCGAGTTAGATTAAAGTCAGAATAGGCTAAGTTTAGGGTAGGTTAAGTTAGGTATGGGTTAGATTTGGATCAAGTTAGTTTAGGTTTGGGCTAGGTGAGTTTATGGTTTGCTTGAACTAGCTCGTGTTATGTTGGGGTTAGGTTTAGGTTAGGTCAGGTCAGGCTAGGGTTTGGTTGGGCTAATTTTTACTCAAGATGGGTTAGGTTTGGGTTAAGCTGAGTTAGGTTTGAAATAACTATGGTTTGGGTTTTGGTTAGGCTATGTTTGGGTTGATCAGAGTTAGGCCCAAACCAAAGTCTAATCCAAAGTTATAAACATTTGTTAGCAAAAATCTATAACTTAAAATAAATTAAGAGGAATTAAGTGAAAAAATGACAATAAAAGATAGAAAGATCGTACTTGAGGGGAAGAGATCACTAGTTGGGCAAAGGAGATGAGTTCTTTTTCTTCTTTCTTTTATTGGCACTGGAGAGCAGAGGATTAAAATGTAGGGAGTTTGTGGATGAGGTGCCTATTTATAGGATGAGGAGGAATTGACAAATGTTTTAGTTACCTTTGATTGAGTGGTGAGCAGACGGTTTCGACCATTCTAATGGAAAAGGTGCCACAGATTATTGTTGGTTAAGCGACACAATGATTTATTGATTGACTTGAAAGAGTGAGTCATCCTAGCAAAATAGGGACTCGAAATACAGATGCATGGGAGCCTCCACGAAAATCGGTGGGGCCCTGCCACACATGAAGTGCAAGAGCAGACTGTTAAGGATTTATAGTTGCATTGAATCTAATTGTAAATCAAGTATAATGTAACTATTTCATTACATTGATGGACTCTAGATTTGAGACGTGATCCCACCACAGCTGAGTTAAGTGAGTGCACACATAGGTGGTAGTCGGACTAGGCCCGAGTTGGTAGCAAATCCTTAGCAAGCTAGGTAATTCAAAGGAGTGACTACTTTCAAGTTCCAAATAAATATTGATGTTTTTTTAGCCTCTAGCTATCCTTAACTATTTTCTTAAAGGAGACATTTCAAAACCCAAAGTAGAGCTGATCCCAGCGGTCGAGCCATATTATGATTCGAGATCATGACCTGCCCAAGTTCGAGCTGTGGCGGGAGCCTGCCAAAGGTAAGGGAAAGTGTCGGGTCTACCAGTTGGGGTATCAAGCACATGCATACGACACTCATCCTTTTTCAACAGTTTCGGGGCATCCACTTCTACCACCCATAAGGCGGAGCTTCCCAAGCAGGTTGTTGAATTCTCTACAGATATTGAGGCCAGTGTCCATCCCAACTCGTCCAGATGAGGTCGTTGATGGAAGACAAGCTCAAAGCTGATTTTGATATTGGGCGGGGTGGCGAGGAAAGCAACCAGCAAGGAGTGACTATGAGGACAATGATGATTAGGGCTGAAAAAATGAATAGGTTCTTTTTTTCATTTTTTGTATTCATTCACAACATTCACGCGGAGTAAGCTATTTTTTTTTGTACATTTATGTATATATGTTTAATCCAATGAAATTTGTTTACTTATGTGTTTGATTGCCCAATCAATTTATCGTTGTTCGGATTGGTATACTATAATGCGTGATAGAATATGTGCATTCTATGTTTAGGATTGCATGTGTGAAAATTGAAATGTTGAAGAAGGAAATTTATTTTTTTTTATGATGCTACTGATTCTGAACACTTTAGCTAGGCTTTCAGTGACTTTTCAATCATTTGTCGAAATTTCTAATGGCTGCTGATTTTGAACACTTTTCGTCGGGATCATTTGTCAAAATTTTTGACAGTTAGGATTTATTGATTATAATACCGATTGAAAATCGATCAAGAAACTGAAGCCCATTCCCAACGGCTTAAAATCAACGTTTGCACCACTTTGTCATCAGAAGTGGTCGTTGGTTATTTACGACGGTGTACCAACTAATAACTGAGAGTGGCTATTCGGCATCAGAAATTGTTACTTGATATCTAACAATTTCCGCCATCGTTAATCTAAAAACTAACGGTTCCCGATGGCTAATCGGCATGTTTAATTTTAATGTACAAAATATGTATATAAAAATTGAAGTTTAGCATTACACTTGTAAATACATACGAAATTAGTAGCACGTATCTAAATCTTCCAAAAAATTTGTTTATTACGTAATAGCAACTTTTTAGCCCACAATGTAAGCCGGGATACGCTGCCAATTCTACAATCATAAATCTCCCAGATTATTGTCGGGGCATGAAAGCGATTGTCGGCAGTCGATTCACCTGACACCTGTCAAGCGGCAATGACGTGGAATTTAGTTGGGGCCCACTTTCCTTTACGAGTAACTCCTTCGAAACTTTGCCGCGATTAAAAAGCAAATACCATGAAAATGGGGACGGAGAACACTTGCAGTCACCTCCAGTAGATAGGATCTGAATGACCGACCAGAAGTCGTCGATGTGGCCAATAGCCTACCATCGACATTGTCAGCTTTTACTGATGACTTTCAGTGCGTCAGCATTTTGGTTTCGAAGTCACGTCCATGGGCATTTTAGTCAAAATCAATGATTAAAAATAATTTTACCATATCTTCATCAAAGTGTAAAGTTGGATATGATGAAATTTACACACCAACATTAAATTTTATTTTAAGAAATTAAGAGTTTAGATAGTGCCCGATTCAAATCCGATTAATCAAGAATACATAAAAAAAGATAAACAAAATGAAACTAAATCATCATTTCGCACAAACTCAACAGGCATTTATCTGATTCAACTCCAAAATATCAAAATAAATGTGACTGGAGTCCTACAGCAACAATATTTTGGATTACTTTGGGGCATTTGTAGCTTATTGAATAATCTACTGATAAACGGATATAAAATAATCTATCGATAAATTAGATGTGGTGGCTATTAAAATTTTTTATAAAAAAAATCAGAAAGCTGTCACAACACCTACATAGGTGCGGTGTTGTTTTTAGCATTTTGAAGAAGCATAAAATACTAAAACGCGGTTTAACCAAACATGTCAGGTGCATTTTCAAAACTTCACCGCACCAAATAAACTACACCAAATGAAAACTTAATCTTCAATTCAATTCTAGAAAATTCCAATCGTTTGTGTATGCTTCTTCAAAATGCTCATCTTAGTTGTTAATTTAAAGGAGATGTTATATGTTGTAATTTGTATATTTAATTTTGAAATAATTTTTTTTATGGGAGGCCTATGGGATAGCTAAAAAAGCTATTTTTGTTTATATATGATTAAGTACATGTACAGGGATATAGAGTGGGATAATTCAACAAATGGATGCTAAAGTCAATGTGAACTGAAGAAACCAACCAAATAATGTTAGCTTTTTCTCCAAATGTATAGGAGACCCAAGCAAAGCTAATAAAATATTTAATTTGTCAATACTAACAATGAAATTTGATGGTCACAAATATATGTTGTGTATTAATATTTTAATTCAAATGTTTCAGTAAATTATAAAATTAATCTTGTTTAATCAGATCAGGAAATACTTAAATCAACCTTAGCTTGGACAACTGATATTTTATGTGTTAAAAGACAAATAGAAGGCTATAAAAAAAATTAAAAATTAAAATATTCTCATCATTTTTATTTTAAAAAGCATTTACATAGATAATATAGAATTCTTATGTATTTACATGTATCACAACTACATTTTCATTTTTTTCACACAGTGCATTAAAAACTTTGATGTCACATCAAAATAGGCCTATATTACCTCTTTATAAAAGTAAGATATACCTTTTCAAGCATACGTATATCTGAAGTTTCTTTTCTCAACTTTCTTATGCAGTGATCTATTTGGGGCAGCTGTAGCTTATTGAATAATCTGCTGATAAGCTGATTAAAAATAATCTACTGATAAGCTAGGTGCAGTGGCTATTACAAATTTTTATGTTTTGGAAAACCCAGACCGCAGCCAGTAAGCTCCCACTGCACTTAGATAGATGCGGCGTGAAAACGTTGTTTTCAGCGTTTTGAAAACGCACAAACTGTCAAAACGCAGCTTATCAAAATAGACCATGTGTGTTTTCAAAACGTCACCGCATCAAATAAGCTGCCCCAAACGTGCCCTTAATCTACATTAATTTTCTTTTATCTAAACTATTTTATTCAGATGATTTGGTATTTTGCACTGATTTAAGTGCTATATTTTTCATCTAAACTAAATTTGGATTCGTTCATTACAATGCTAATTCATATCATGCAGTAATTGATTTTTGTCTATTCTCTTAAGTAGTTGACAGGAAGTTTTCTTTGGATTATCGAAGTTATTATTATTATTTTTCCCCTCCTAATATTTCCATTTATTATTTTAAATTCTTCATGTCATGGCTAAATTTTTATTTTTTGGGGATGTGAAATTTTTCTTAAGATATTAAACTTATGATTTTTATCAAAATTCAAAATTCTTTTTAATTTTAAAGTTAAATAAATTCAAAAACTATCTTAAGTAACTTTTTATAGTTTTGCAAACTATATGGCCACCAAACTAAATATTTTCTAAATTTTCTCCTCATTTTTTGATACCATATATTTGCAATAAATAAAAACATTTTGAGCTAATCAAAAAAAGGAAATTTCTTCGGTTGTCCTTATAGCTATACTCGAGGTGAGTATAGCATAGTTCAGACTTGGCTTGATATTATTATAAGTTCCTATTGTTTGGCTTGAACATGTGTCAGGCTTTCATATATTCTTCAAACTTGAATTGTTTAAATTTTTTAATATTTAAACTTAATTTATACTTAATTTGTTTACGACAAGTGAATGAGTGTTTAAATGAGCTAAAAATTAAACGAGTATATATATTGTCATTCAATAAATTGAATAAATAATTTTATGAATTTGATCACAACTATTAATTTATTAATTATAAACTCGAAGCCCTACAATGTCTTAAATCTTGTTTCTCCTCTATTTTACCCTAAATCCATCATTTATGGGATGTTTAATAAAATGATTTATGTAGTATTTAAGCCTAATTCAACCTAATCCCAACGAAACAACTAAAAATAACAACTTTAGAATCTAGAGAAGTCTAGGATCAAGTATTTATGTATCATATATAATATGAGCTTTCAACAAACAAGTTAATATACTAGTTATATTTATTTTTTTTAAAATAGTTTATCATCACGACATGAGCTATTATCGAACTTAATATCGAGCATTTAATAAGTTACTTATTAAACAAAAAACGAGTTTGTTTGTGAATATGAATGAACAAGTTTGATTATGTTCTTTTTGTTATTCTGGAGTCTGATCCTATTCTTGCGCTCGCTCTAGCCTTCACGCTCTCATACCCGATCGTGAATCGTCACGATCTCTTATTCACGCCTCCCGCATCTTCAGTTGTGAATTTTTTCCCCTCCCACTCAACCACGAAACTGTTCCCGCTCCCGTTTCGTGATTAGTTATGACGTCTCCCTTCCTCCCTTCTTGTTCGCAATAAAAGGTATCGCACGGCTCTAATTCAGTTAGAGAAGTGACGGTGTTCTTTCTTGGTTTTCTCGAGGTAGAGGAAGGCTTCCTCGGAATAGAAGAGGGAAGGTGCAATAAGTAGTTCCTTGTAGTGAAAGAAGAAGAAAGAAGAAGAAGATTATCCTCCCTTGGCTTCTTTTTGATGACTTGTGGCAGAAGAGAAATTGTGCTTATTTCTCTTGTAAGTTTGTCTTCTTTGGTGTATCTCGGTATAAAGTTTCTACGGTGTATCTCGATATTGACAGAGAAGAAAAGAGAGAGAAGAAGGAAGAGCAACGAAGTGAGAATGAGAGATTCCTTTTGTAAGTAAAGATGATCAACTGATGGAAATTCCTCAAGTAGTAAAATTCTCTGCAACTCCGTGGACGTAGACGATTTGTTGAACCACGTAAATCTGTGTGTTCCTCTATATTTGTTTCTGGTGTGATTTTCCTCATTCTATTTTTCACTTCGTCAATCGTTCTCCTGTTATATATATATATATATATATATATATATATATATATATATATATATATATCACAACATCTGGTATATCTATAGATCTCGCAACAACTGGTATCAGAGATTAGTTTGGATCTAAGGTAGAATGATGGCTGCAGATGAAGTGAAGGTTTTGGGGATCAAGAAGTTTGATGACACAGATTTTGGTTATTGGAGGATGCAGATAGAGGACTACCTCTATGAGAAGAAATTTCATCTTCCGTTATTGGGGAAAAAACCTGAAAGGATGGATAATGCTGAATAGAATTTGTTGGATAGACAAGTTCTGGGATTATTCCATTGACTCTGTCGAGGTCCATTGCACACAATGTCGTCAAGGAGAGGATGACTGTAAATATCATAAGAGTCGTATCAGGTATATATGAAAAGCCCTTGGTGAATAACAAGGTGTACTTGATGAAGAAGTTACTCAACTTGAAGATGACAGAAGGTGTTTCTTTTACTCAACACCTAAATGTTTTCAATATTATCATAAGTCAATTGTCATTTGTTGAAATTGATTTTGATGATGAGATATGTGCGCTGGTATTGTTGGCTTCATTATCAAATAGTTAGGAAGCCATGATGATGGCAGTTAGCAGTTCTGTAGGTAAATCTAAATTGAAACACGGTGATATTCGTGATTTGATTTTGGTTGAGGAAGTGTGCAGAAAAGATTGTAGCGAGATCTAAGGTACAAGTTCGGCATTGAATGTTGATTTTAGAGGGAGATGACATGATAGGAACTCAAATAGAGAGAGATTAGAATAAAAATCTGGTCAGCAGGCAACTGCTGGATTTGTGGAAAGGCTGGTCACATAAAGAGGAACTGTAAGAATCACAAGAATATGGAGAATGACAACGCAAATGTGATATCTGAAGATATACAGGATGCACTATTGTTAATAGTTCATAGTTCTATTGATGATGGGAGTGAAGAGGAAAGTTGGTCCGGGGCACTCATTCTTATTGTTCAACAAGCAGATGTTGGAGAACAAAAAAGCTATGAAGAAATCTTACAAGATGAAATTTTGAGTAAGTGGTAGCTGGCAAAACTTCCATCAAAGAAGAAGACATTACACAACAAGTATGTGTACCAGGTGAAGACTGAGCATGATGTCAGTAAGAAGTACAAGGCTAGACCTGTTGGAAAAGGCTTTCATCAGAGGCAGGATATTGCCCATGCAGTGGGAGTTGCAAGTAGAGACAAGAGTAATCCAAAAAGTAGCTTGGAGGTGCAAGACTATTTGGACTCTGCTGATATGTTGACTGAGGGTGTTAATCTCGAGAAACTGAAGTTGTGTACAGCTTTAGTTGGTCTTCTAGAGTGAAGACAGGGCTTTGAGTTGCAGGGGTGGAGGATTCAAGTTGGAGGTTTCATAGTGGAGGATACAAGCTTGAAGAAAAAAGTGACGCATCTAGTGGAGGATAGTTCAAGGAGATGACATTGTAGCATGTGTATTGGTCTCCAACTGAGAGATTTATTATGTTGGAGCCTGATACTATTCCCATGCCTGCTCCCACTTTCAGGCTCACGTACCAATCGCGAATCATTGCGATCTCTCATTCGCGCCTTCCGTGTCTTTAATCGCAAACTGTTCCCGCTCCCATTTTACGAATAGTTACGATGTCTCCCTTCCTCTCCTCCTATTCACGATAAAAGGTATCGCACGGTTCTTCTTCACGATGTTTTTTTTTTGTTATCTTGGGATAGAGGAAGGTTTCCTTGGGATAGAGGAAGGAAGGTGCAAGAAGTAGTTCCTTGCGGTGAAGGAATAAGAAAGAAGAAGAAGATTATCCTCCCTTTGCTTCTTCTTGGCGACTTGTGGCAGAAGGGAAATTGGGATTATTTCTCTTGTAAGTTTGTCTTCTTCGGTGTATATCGGTGTAAAGTTTCTTTGGTGTATCTCGGAGAGCAACGAAGTGAGAGTGAGAGATTCCTCTTATAAGTCAAGGTGATCGACTGTTGTAAATTTTTCAAGTAGTAAAATTCTCTACAACTCCATGGACGTAGGAAATTTGCCGAACCACTTAAATTTGTGTGTTTTACTGTGTTCTTTTCTGCTGTGTTTTTTCTCATTTTATTTTACACTTCGTCGATCGTTCTCCTGTTTGATTTATATATATATACCACAACAACTGGTGGTATGGTTCGCTACACATGTTTTTTCATTTAAGGTTGCTTTTAAAAATTATTCAAACTTTTTTATTAGCTAATTTGAATGGACATGACTGAGTCTTAATCGAACAGAGCCTAATTTGTTCTTCAAGTGCATTGGTTCATTTACTACCCTAATCGTCCCTGCTAATAGCTTGAAATAGTCTAAAAAAATTTAAGAAATTTAAATCTCTTTGTGCTCATAATAATAATTATTTAATTGATCAAATCCTTTATGTTTCTAGTATTAATTCTATTTAATCCAATTTAGAGAAGACGACAGGAATTTTGGCTTTTTTCGATGGCCTCAATCCTTTGATTATAATAAGAAAAACCGTTGCTTTTAATATTACCAAAGATTTTAAAATCGTAGGTAAAACGCTTATGAGTAATTTCATAACCACTCAACATTCTAATGATATAAATTTATCGATGCTTGTCAGATAATTTAAAGTTATTACTTTTTTTAGGAAAGTTAGAGCAGTCGGTAATTGTCAGCTCGTATAACCGAATGTTCTTCCATTTGTCATAGCGACGGAATACATATTGAAAAAGTGGCACATTCGTTGGTTTTTTTAAGCAATTAAAATTATCGGTTATACGACATTTATGCAACATTTTTTTTATCAGAATAGTGTCGCTCTCGTCAGTTTTTTGATACAGGTAAAAACTGTCAGGTGAGTGTCGTTTATGCGTTGTTTCTTAAAAATGATGGATTAATTGTCAGAAAAGTATCAAGTTCATCGGTTTTGTGTGACACATTTTGAGCTTTCTATTATGTGCAGTAAAATTGCCCATCTACTATGTAACAGTTTTGCCTACAGATAAGTTTGGAACTATCATAAAACCGACCGTAAATCGTCGGAAATCTGTAGCCTAAAAAAAATTAAATAAATTCTTTCTTTTGTATTTGCAGTCTTAAGTAAAGGTTTTTCATAGTTAAGATTCCTAAGTTTACTTCTTTCCTTTGATTTCCCTATCGGATCGATATAGAGGGTTTTCAAGAAAACTCTATACTACTTGTAACGATACGTATACTTGCGTAGTACCTCTAGTGAGAAAACTATAAATCTGAATTTTATAATTTTACATTTGTTCTCACAAGCCGCTAAATATAAATTAAGTCAAGTTTTGGCCATATTCGGGAACATTAAAATCAGCGTAATTGCGGGTCAGGTCAATGACAGCTCGACTTATGTGGTTTGGGGTGTTAGTGGTAAAATTCAAACAAAGAATTTTCAATTATGTATTTATTTTTAGGAATATAATATTTTTCAGTTTAATTTACAGAAATATTGCCCTTGGCCCCCTAACAGCACACATCCGGGGGAAGTTCGAGCACAATGCAAGAGATTGTCTCTGCACCTAGTTTAGCAATACACATCGGACATTGAACACCCCTTATGGGTCAAAGAGGATGTGCTCGCCTCCTATTTAAGAGCCTGGGGGACTCTCCCTATTTTTGGGAAAAGAGGGAGGAGGCCAAGCTGAATCACCACCATGAGTGCGGGGCATGAGGGCTTAAAAACATACTACTGGAGCACTCTCACATAGGAAGAACAAGAGGAGGCTGGTGAAACTTACTTTCTGCATTAAATCTTATTTTACATTGAATGTATGCTAACTATTTTATAACACTAATAGACTTTAGAGAAAGGGTAGAAGCCAACCTCTGCCGAGTTACACAAGAACACTTACAGGCATCAGTTAGATCAGTCCTAGGTGGACAGCAGATCCCAAGAAAACCATGTAATTTACAAGATTTATTAGTATAAAAATCAAATAACTATCAAATTTTATTTAATCTCTAACTTTCATCAATCATATTTTTTGTAGGATTCCTTCCAAAGACGTAAGGAGAGCCAATCCTAACGTTGGGTGATGGTCAGGGCATATCTCACGATCCTTCTAAGTATAACATGCGCAAGGAGGCTGTCGGCGGCAAGAAGAATGATAGCTTCTATGAGTTGTGGTCCCATGCACCGTCCTATGATGTATGCCCGTCCTCTAGCACATTTGGTGCATCTACTTCCACTCCACATAACGAGGAGATTCATCATTTGTTTGTAGCTAAGGTTGCTGCTCAAGTCTCCTCTAAACTAACTGCTTGAGATTGGTTGGAGCGAAAAATGAAAGCAGTGAACAAAGCGGTGTTGCATTCTGAATTGCAAAAATGAAAGTAGTCAGTTTATGAGGAGGATGATGAAAAGGAGAAGACTGAGAATGATGAGTTGGCGGTTATTTTCTTATGTTTGTTTATGTTAAACAATTTATTAGTCGCGGGCAATATTTTATTGAATAGTTGTTCATTTGATTTGGTTTAATGAAATTGTATTCTTTTATTTATACATATAGTTTATATGTTTAGTTTCATTAATATGTTGTGATGTGTGTAGATTTTGTTGTTACGATTGCAGATGTGTCAATTTTAGTGAAGGAGGGATTATTTTTTTCCCTAAAGATACAAGTTTTTGATGGCTTATTGAGGGTATTATGACTCTTTGATTATGCTCGAAGGTTTTTCGACGAGCTATCAAAAAGCGACGTTCAAACAAAGTGTTGCACTTTTTCTACAAATAGAACCATCGATAATTTTTCACAATTGACCGACAATTGTGCTACACTTTACTGAGGGAAGCACAACACTTTTCTAACAGAAGTGCAACACATTTCCTACAGATATATACACCGGTTATGTTTTCGAAGGTTAAGTTACGATTAAATATAATATGATTTTATATCAACAACCATGATTACTATACATCAGATAACCTTTGGTAAATATAAACTTCAATAAATATATAGATAATTTTGTTACAAACAAGTATTTTTGCTACATTAAATAAACCATAAATAGACCATCGATAAATATATTACCTACATTTTATATATAAACCATAAATAGACCATAAATAGACGTCTGGAATTATCTGAATTTCTGCGGTGATGATATATCATAATTTTGTTATAATATGAATTTAAATCAAAATTCATATAAAAAATTGTTAACAATGGTGTATAACATTTTGAAGCATGAGCTCTGCTAACAAGATAAAAGTAGAAAATAGTATACATGTTATATGTCTAAAACATGAAATAAAAAAATCATTCTCCATGTGTAGAAATTTAGTTATCATCAATGAAAGCCTATTAATACTCACAAGCAATCACATATAACTATAAACCATTCACAAAAACAGCCTCTTCCAAAACATCAAACTAGATACAACCTCCTCATAGTAAATGGCTAACGTGGTTTTAATTTAATACAACAATACACACACACACACACACACAAATGTGCTCATGCTGGGTTTTTTTTTCTCTAGTCATGTCCCAGCCTATTTAGTGATGATTAGATATATGTCCACGCAAATGCTACTGTATGCATTATAGGTAATTAAGGCTATCAATCTCTAGGGTTAAGATTTAAGTGTCTAACTGTGGAATACATAAATAAACAATAAAAAGGTTCTAGACTTTAGAAAGGATTCCAAAAGTTTAAAGTGTGGGACTGATCCACAATATACCATTGGCCTGAGTAAAAGTTCATACCAAAATCTTAGGTATTAACATTACAAGGAAATATGTCCCAAGTAAAAGTGCATACCGAAATCTTAGGTATTAACATTACGAAGAAATATGGCTATAGTAAATGCGCATACCAAAATCTTAAGTTTTAACATTACAAAAAAAAGTTATATATGGTAGAAATTTTTGTTTTAAAACTCATAGAATCAGTTTAAAATGTATTCTTTTTTTTCAATTTTATTATTGATGTGTGCTAGAAAATTCACGGCAGTAGAGTAACAAATCATCGTCTTGGCGTAGTATGAAAGTTCAGCACACACACAGATGAAATAGACTCCAGAAGTTTTTATGTGGAAAACCCGTTAGGGAAAAACCACAGGCCTGGCCCAGTTGCAGAAATCCACTACTGATTGATGATTACAGAAATCCCTTATCCCACAGATGGGAAAGGGTAACTATATTTCTCAGATTACAATGTCGATTGACGATTTCTGATTGGTGGTGATTGATGACAGTATGTGGAGGTTGACGACAGTTGACAGTGGTCGACGGCGGTCTGCGGTGGTCGACGACGATAGACGGTGGTCGTCTGAGGTCGGTGGTGGTCGTTGGCTATCGATAGCGGTTGACGGAGGTCAATGGTGGTCGACAACAAAGGTCGGCGGTGGTCGATGACGATTGGTGATGATGTTAAGCTACAGCTTCTCCTCAAGACCTCAGGCTTTCTCTATACTTCATCCCCCTTCATGAGAGGGATGGGGCTCTATTTATAGCATTTTGGGTGCAATTAATGTAGGAATATGAAACATTTTGAACGGACGGTCCGAAGAGCCCCTCGATCGGACGTCATTTAATGGATATTTGAGTGCCTTAATGATGTCAGAATTGAGTGGTATTGAACTCGTTCGATTCGTTTTGTCGAGCCGCTCGATTTTAGTATAAACTTGTTATATTTGACAGTCGTTTGACATTCTAAATGCATTCATAAATCTTTTAAATGTGGTTTAATGACTTGATCTGGGCTTGATTTGACTTGGATTGTGCTAGTTTTCGTATCATTAGGCCCATCTCATTGAACCAGTTAGTTTGACTATAAGTTTGTTGAAATCGGAGTTTTGTATGACTTTTTATCAAGATTTTAATGTTTCTTACTTAAAATATCATCTCGAGATTCATGTCATACCTTGAGATTCATATTGGATGATGAAATTTTGTTGGAAGTGTATCAATCATGAATGTTAATTCATCATAATATCCATGATTGGAAATGTGTTCCATTCTTTCATAAAGTCATTCTACGAAGTATTATGATGAAATTCATAGATTGGTATTATTCTAATATAAGCTCTCTAAGTCCTGTCATCAACTCAAGATGATCAACTTGTGATGTGTTCTACTATATAACTCCACAGTTGTTAGTTCTCTTTCAAGAAATTGTTTCTATAAACATATTCGTTAAGTTAGTAAATTGTGTTTTTAAAAGTTTCTTACATATGTTGCCAATGACATGTCAATTTTCTCCCACACTCAGTGTGAGCGACTAAGCCTCCATTATGTAAGGAACTGCCCATGTACCTATAGTTTGATGCCTAATATTTTTGGCATACTCCCTTTTACTAGCATAATTAGAAGAGGCATGGGCCTTACATACTTAGCCCACACTTCCTCTATTAGTCAATGATGACTTTTCCCAGACTTACAAATGTCTTTGAAGATTCAACATAAATGAGTAGTGCTTTTGTTGGCCTAACTTTTGCTCAACTTTATCTTGACCAAAGCTATCATCTACTCTTTTGGAGTATTCTATGCGATGTAAGATTACCGGGCTTGAATGAGAGCTCATTGGCACTTAAAACCTCAAGGCGCTAGCCTACATAACTACGCCACCAAATATAAAAATTTGAATGATGTGCATACAAACAGGAATATTTATGTGTTGACTTTTGTAAATACAAAATTACCGCAAGACATGTATGCAAAAGCACATGGAGAAAAATAACATGCATAGAGCCTTGTTTTATTCCTTCTCATTAATATTATTCTGCAGCAATACTATTGTTAAATTAAAATATTTATTGACGTCGAATTAAATGTTCTTGTGACAATAGCAGACATTTCCCCTTAATATTAAATTTATTTTTCTGCATTATCCCCTTGTTCTTTATGCAAAAATTTTTTTGTCTTTCTAATAAGACAACTTACCTGAATTGAAAGCAGTAATGAGTTGGTGAAATCTCTTGGGAAACAACTTGTCCGATATAAAGGCCACCAGCTATTATTAAATACAAAAAAATTGTCGCATCAGGAAAGATATAGGGAAGATATGGCGTAAATTTTGTAGCTTTTTATTTTTAGAGTTTTACACTGATTCAGAAGTAGACTTGTCAATTCTTTTTAAATTAGATTATTTCTTTCACCATAGTATTCCAACTCCTGTCATTTCTATAATAGTTGTTAAAGTTTAGCCAATCATTTGGATACTCAAAACTGCAATTTAGGGAAAAACACAAATGTTAGTCGATGTCACCAGGTTTTCGTTTAATTAGTTTTCATTTTAAGATCTCGCTTGTTAATTCTTTTAGAAATAACAAACGGTGAGAAGCCAATTAGAAATGCCAATGATGTTGCACTTATAAGCTGTCTCAAATGGGCCTTAACTGTGCAACACGAGTTGGAAACAAAATAACAAAAAAATTTCATATCTTGCTTCTCAAAAATTTAAAAAATAAAAATAAAAGGCGAAAAAATATTCATCTCCCTTTCTTTCTTCCTATATATATATATATAATGTCGTGTACCCCGATCAAATGGTTGGCATCTACGGTAGGTCGAAGGCTCGAATCCCGCCTTGGCACAGTTGGCTTTAAAGAGAAAGTACTCAAATTGTTATGTAAATTAGGGATAGCTGGAGGCTCAAATGATAGCCTTTATTATTATTATTATTACTACTGCTGTTATTATTAACAGCTTCTCCATAGTGAATCCTTTGTTTATTAGCAAATAATTGGAGTTTGATGAAAATACTTTCAATTTTATTTTAATAACTAGCTAGCTAGCAAGCTGAATGCCACAGCTGAATAATTTGCTGCCATGGATTTCTTATGCCGCCTATCCTCCATGAAAAGGAATGCTTTTTGGTTGCTCAATAATTAAGCTGATACATAGTCTCTTTCTTAAATTTATTATTGACAGTGTATCCTTATGACAATGAAATGCTAACTTAAACGAAATCTAAAGCTTTTTGATTTGTCTAATTTTTAAAAAATGACAAATTCCTCATAAGTTTATTGAGGAATCTTGTCTTTTCTTCCTCCAACCTGCTATAGCTCCTCAACTTAATTTATCATGCTAATCAAGATAGCACTAAATGATTTTATGTTGAAGGCTTCAAGAAAATTTTTATGCTTACATAACTTTTATCTAACCATTAATTTCTTTTAGATTTATTTGGGAAGAAACGTTAATGATTTTATTCACCGAATAAAAGTGACAATTTGTAGACATACATTATGTGTATAATAGTAACTAAAGAACAATGTGAATAAATTCCATGAAGGGGGACTAATTGCCAATTTTGCATGATTAATTTTTTTTTTAATGAATTCCTAAGGATAATTTAAATGCACTAACATTCATATTCGACGTGGGACATCAATAACTTTTGGCTTGAGCTTGTGAGATGGCATTCTTTGGATGCTTTAAAATAAATAGCAATCTTATTGAAAAGAATAATGTCTTGTTTACAAAAATGAACATAAAAATATTGGAGATTTCATAATAATCACAACAAATGTGGGCTAGGGTCTACATAATATAAGAACAGTAAGCTTAATTAATGGACAAAGTTTTTAGTCTCCAATGTTTTGACCCAAATTATTTTACATATAGAAGAGTTATGGATTTATATTTGATAATGAAAAACAAGATCTTTCTATAGGGGATTACTTACTTGTTGTTTCAAAAAACCGGATTATTTCTCATTAAAATACAATATCCCAAAGTTCACTTATGTCATCCACAGATGCAACGCAACCCTTTTTATTGTCACTCTGAATTGCAATATGAATATATATTAGCATGCTTTTAAGATAGATTATTGATGCATGCTTGAAAATTTGAGGTAGTAGAGTAGTGAATTATTGTCTAAATGTTGTACGATAATCAAACACACGTTGAAATGAAAGAAGATAATTAATAGATACACCAAAAGATTTTTTTTGTGGAAAACCTTGGATCAGAAAAAACAACGTGACCTTGATTAGTTGAAATATTGCACTATGATTTAGTGATTACAGGTATAGCCTCTTGCCCCACTGGCACGAAAGACTTATACAGTTTCTTGGATTACAACGTTTGTGTACAGAAGAACTTATTCCCCCGCAATAGGGAGCAGGCGACGGCTGATGGTGGTTGATGGTGGCCAGCATCTGGCGGTCTGAGTTTGTTGAAGATGGTAGCTACTGAAGTTAGACAAAGGTGAAGACGACCTGAAGCAGCAGCAGCAGCAGCAGGAGTTGGACAAAGGCAGCATGGCTGAGTTGGTCATGGGTAGATGCAACACCGACATGAAGCTACATTAAGAGGAGGTGGTGAACAGTCGGTCAGAGATGACGACAACCAGAGGTTGAGGTGGCCAATTGCGAACAAAAACAATTGAATGCGGCGGCCCGAGTTGGCTAGAGGTGACGATAGTAGGAGCTGGCAATTGGAGTTGGCCAGAGACAACAATTGCGAAAGAGGTAGTAGCTGAAATTGACCAGAGGTGGTGCAAGTAAAGTTGGTCGTAGGTGGCGATTGATACCGCAATTTTAAGTACTTTCATTGTGTATATCTTCTTTAATTTCGGTCCTTGGCAAAGGCGCCAAAAGCTTGACCCCCTTTACTTGCTGATAATATAATTTATGTTTTTATAACGGCTACTATTAGTGACGTAGGTATTTAATTTTCTAATTATTTATTTCAAAGCTTCACAAGGATTGAAATGCAAGTGCACGTATCGCTCATGTAATATAGAATTTTCTTTTAAAACCCCAGTATCTATCCCATAGGGAAAGTGAAAACTCTTTTTTTTAACTTAGTAAAACTTTACTTAAACTCCAGACAATTATCTGGGAAGCAAAGTCGCAAATTTATGTATAAAAGAAATAACTAATTTTTACTAATTCAGCTTCAAAACTTAAAGAAAATGATTAGTGTTTCTAAATTAACTTTACGTAGAAGTGTTAAAATTATATGAAAGAATTTCCCCTTTGTAATGAGATAATAAACAGTGTAGGAATCAATAGTTAAAAGGTTTAAATGTAGTTTTGTGACAAATAGGAGCATACCTATTTCTTACCCTCTTCAGAGTGCATAAAGAACATTAGCTAACCTAAAGTCAAGTTCCTAAATCCTTGGTTATGCTGGATAGGTTCTAGTTTATCAATTTAGATTGCCCACTATGCCCATAATTTTGGACTAACCTAGCCTTAAGTTCGAAACTCTAGATTAAATTGATTAAGGTTCTAACTTATCACCCTAGAATCACCAATTTACACCCATCAAAACTTATCTCCCTTTCTATTTTCACTAACATATGGACTATCATAGCACCCATTAGATGATTGTGATTCTTACTAGTTGAGGAATACATTGCCCTCTCGGGTCATTATGGATTCACAACAAGTTTAAACATATAAAATGGTCATATTGAATATGTAAATTAAGTACAAAGTAATGAATCATCACAAGTATGGAGTAAGAGAAATCTTAAACAATTCTAATCCTACACATGACAATTTCTTTTTCAATGAGAAAGATAAATAAAACTACTCAGACTTTATGGGGTTAACACAAGAAAATATGATTTATATTAAATTTCAGTTTTACAGAGTAAAATAGACTCAAAATAAAATTCAAATTACTTATCTTAAAATTCTCAACAAGCAAATCCTTTGAAGTTCTTTTAATGAATTTTCAACTCTCCTTACAATTTTGCTCCAAGAAAAACACCCACACACACCAAAAGAATCTCTCCACAATACACCACCACAACCACTACTCCAAGTCTCTAAAAGCCTCTAAAAGGCACTCTCTTTTTGGCCTCTTTTGGCTTCTTTTATGATAATTCTTGAAATCCCCAAGAGTCACTTCAGATGCCCCTTCAAAATTCATTCAAATTCAATGCATAATAATCAAAACTAATTCTTGCGTTTATGGGCCCAATTGTGCCGCCTAGGCACCATGCTTCTAGAAGCCCAATATAACTACCTGGCACCGATGCACCAAATCCTGACCCTCATGACGCTCGACTGTCTGTTAACAAGTACAGGTTTGGGAAGCTGGTGCCTAAGCGCTAGTTCACTTTATGCTCCTTTGCTCCATTTGACCCCATTTTGCTTTGTTTTTCCCCTTTTTCTCCAAAACTCTATCTCTTCTACATGTAATAAAAAATAAGCAAAATACCTTCACTTAAAGTAAAATATCATTAAAAATGAGCATAAAATGTATAAATAAAAGTAGCACATTTTTAGGCAGGTTAGTTTCCCCAAACTTAAAAGCTACTTGTCTTTAAGTTACTCTTCTATTTTATAAAATAAATGCTTTAACTTATGACAGTGGGTTTCATTACAGATTCCTATAGTTTTGCCTCAAAATTGTGATAGTGAAACCTTAAAAAATTTTTTAATAACTCTAGCTAAAAATAGGGCATAAGAGTATCAAGTAATCAAGTTAGGAATTCAAATTATATATTTATTTCAAAAATATTGATAATTTGTCACACTTAGGAATCCTAGAAGAATTAAAAGATAGAATTTTATGAGAACACTACTAGTCAAAATTTAACTAATACTTTTAGGATAGATAATAACCTCGAAATTGTAATTAAGTTTCTTCCCATAAGATGATTTAAGTGAGGCTAATTTTTAATTAGCCATCTCCTCAACCTTCATCCTACATGTTTTCTTTTGTTTTCTTTCTCTTTTGCTTCCCTTTTCTTTTTCTTTTCTTTTAGGACTTTTTTAATCCTACTCCTTTATGTGAGGATTACTATATCTGGATAGCCTTTAATGATTTTGAACTTCACTATTCTCCTTCTAAAGTCAAAAACTTATCACAATTCTTTACTTTATATTGTGTGTTAGTTTAAATTTTATTTTTCATATAGTCTCAGTTCTTTTAAAATTGTACATCTAAGATCCTTAGTATTTTAAAAATACAATTATGTTCTACTATGACTAGTAAAAGCATATCCATATTCTCTTATACCATATATTTTAACTTTAGAGCTACCCTTTATCACTAAAAAAATTTACTTAAGTCTACTATAACATTTATAGAATCTAAAATATAGTTCTCTAAAGATAACACCACATACCCTAGGCTATTTCAAAATAATTTTTTAATATATTGAGGACAAATAAAGCTTTATTTTTAAAAGTTTTTCTCCCTCCCCCAAACTTAAGTCATTAAATAGATTTAAACATTTTAGTACAAAATAAATATGAACAGAGAAAAATTTAACAGAATTATTATCTATCATAGAGTTCTAAACATAAAAATAGTACAAGTACAAAGAGTAAAGACAAGTGCTAAGCAGTGTAAATCTCAAATTAAGCTATATAGCATGAAAATTTCAAAGTAAAAGATCTAATCTAACACATAGGCAATATTATATATGATCCGAAGCAAAAAGTAAATAGTAGTGCAAAAAAAACAACAAGTACAGAATCTACCAAGCCATAGTGAAAAACAACATAAATTTATTACAATGGTAGTACCTAAATGTACATTAACAAAGTCATGAGCAGTAAGGAAAACTAAGTATATTTAGACTAACAATCAAGCTACTACTAATCATCCTTCTCCTCATTATCTTCTTCCAGCATAGGAGCGTGATGCTCAAACCTCATATACGGTGGATAAGAAGGAAACTCCAAAGTCTTATCTTCTCTGAGAAAGTGTACAAGAGAGGCATGGGAACCTTCCTCGTAACCACTCTTCCATTTGTGATAAGAATCAAAGTGTATTGAATGATCATCAATGACTTGTACTTTACGTTGTATGAATGATATATTATTTTGTAATTTCTGCACCCGATCAACCACAATATCTAAGGTAATTGTTGGATGATAAGAAGTATTAGAGGTAGAAGTCCTAGAAGTATAAGGAATATCACAAGAGCTAGCTCCAGTTCTCCATATAGCATGTAATCCATATTTTTCCACATCAGCCTTCGTAATAGGCTTTAGTGGCTGCAATAGCTTCTTCCATTTCTCATAACTTACTTCTGATTATTGGCATATATTAAAGATGAGAGAAGGGTAACCCAAACCTACAGTAGAACCTCTCATAGAAGAACTGATAATGTTCTTGTAAATGAGAGAGCCAATTTCTATAGGTTTCATCTTTTAAATGCAAACATTCAAAGTGGCTCTCTCCCTGGACACTTCACTCAAATGGTTTGTAGGAAGAACTCGAGTAGAAATAAAATAGTGTCAGGCCTTAGATGGGGCATTAAGCATGGAAGAAGAAAAATTTACCTTGTAGTCCTTCTTAATTTTCAAAGCTCCAAGTCCATCAGTCAGAAATGCAATAATCACATTCAGCTGCTCCTAAGTAGGCTCAAAGGATGAGTAATAACAAATAGGCACATCAGGCAACTGGTTTAAAGCATTGATTCGAACAAGATTGAAATTTACTCTTCTCTCTCTAAAGAATACCAAATTGTCTGATTCATCTTAGAGATTTGCATAAAATGCATGAACGACTGAGATGACTGTTATAATAGTAAAGTAGCATAAGCTCTTCTAGTTCCAAGCTACAATCAAATTCTCCACAGAACCTCCAGTCATAGAGAAGCTTCTTTCTGCAATCAACTTTTTTGACACATGAAGATCGTTGTATCGTTCATGGGCTTTAAGACTAACAAATCTCTTGTGATCAAATACTTCCTTTCCCTCTCCTCTCTTAAATTTAGGAGTCATATGAAACATAATAAAAATCCATATAAATTCCAAATATAAGTTCTAAAGGCTCGTACAAGCAAATATATTGCTAAATAAATCTTTCCCATGGATTTTCATCTCCTAATTCCTAGATTTTTGAAAATTTTCAATATTTCAAAATGTGCATGAAATTCATGGCTAAAGATGAAAATCACAAAGTAAAAGCGTAAATTTTACCCAGAGAAGAAGAAATTTAGAGTTTTTGAGTCATAAAACTTCCAAAATTGTGATCTATGGGAAACCCTAGGGAACTGTTGCAATGATTTGGGGAGGAAGAAGATGATTCAAGCAGAAAAAATTGCATGAAACGGTCCATTTCATGATAAATAGGTGGTTCAACAATTTTGGTTTTGGCGCTCAAGCACCCTTATCTTAGGATACTGGTACTTGAGCGCCAAGTTTTGGCGCCTAGGCATTAGTGCCAAATTTTACAAATTTTGATTTTAAAAAAAAAATCAAAGCAAACCTAGGGCCTTTGAACCCTAATTTACTCAATTCAATATCATTTTAGTAATTATTCATCTTTCAATCTTATCCCAACTTTCATTTGCACAATCACACGATTCCTAAATACAAACAATCCAAATCGTTCAAGCACACTAATGCCAAATATAAAACTCACGAACATAGCATAAACACAATAAAATAAACATCAGTTAGATACAAACCAACAAACATTAATCCTACATAAGCTTAATAAGCAAATATAGACACACAAGCATAAAAAATATGCAGAAACACAAACACCTACAGATTAGAGTTTGACACTAAATCAAACACAACTAATTATCAATTTTTTAACACATATCACCCACTACTCATAATCATTAACACTATTTTCCTCTACATTCACATTGATCGGCTAGTGATGCACAATCAAGTAATAAATGGAAAGTGAGGAAATTCTCCTGTAGACTTATCTCTGATCCAATTATTCTTTTAATACATTTTTTTTTTCTTCCTATAAATTTGCAACATGATCAAATTAAAGCTTCATTTGCCAGTCCACATGGTCAAATTGGTTAGAGATGTTGCTAATTTTGGTGTGAATACTTATCATTTCTTAAATCTTCTTGATCTTTTATACAATACCTTCAATGCTAACCACATGAAATCCATTGTAGTAAATCAAAGCATCTTTGTTGATAAATTTCTTTCTATCAAAAACTTCATTGTTCTAGCTATTCATAGTTCTTAATGCCATAGTCTCAAGGGGAGTATATTCTTGCACTCTTCTTTTCCTCCTCCTAAATACTCTTAAACGCCTAGATAATGAAGTGTTATGATCACCAAGTAGATTTATGGTGGTTTTAAAGGGAAGAAGCGGTCTCAAAACTGTAATGGGGTGGTTCAAACTGCAATGGGGTAGTTTTTCAATGTGTTTCCCCTAGGTGCTAGATTTTGGCGTTCATGCATCGCACTTATCGTAAATTAGCGCTTAGGTGCAAGGTTTTGACGCCTAGGCTCCAGTGCTAAAAGAAGCACTGCTTTGCCTTAGGTCCAATTAATATGTCCTAACCTCATCCTGATTAATAAATTAGTATTTAGTGCCTCCTCTTACCATGTATATCTCATTATAACAACAAAAAACAACAAAAATCAATTTGTGCAGATAATCATGGGTTCCCTCTCACGAAGCGCTTGGTTTAATGTTATCAGCCTGATGTATCCAATGTTTACTCTAGTTGTCCCAACTTCATGACCTCATCATATGCAGACTTATTTTCACTTATATAAAGGTTCAATATATCTCCTTTTACTTCAAATATTCTTTCAATTTTTGGATCATTAATATTCGTCGCACCATATGGATAGATGTTTATTACAATAAATGATCCTGACCACCTAGACTTAAGTTTTCCGGGAAATAATTTCAATCTAGCATTATATAGTAAAATCTTCTTATCCATGCTTAAAATATTTTTTAAAAATTCTCCAATCATGCTAAATTTTGATCTTTTCCTTATAAATTTTTTAATACTCATAAGATTCATTTCTAATTTCCTCAAGCCTATTTATTTGCAATAATCGTTTCTCACCAGCATCCTTCAAATTATAAATAAATTTATTTATATCCCAATATGCTTTATGATCTAATTCAATTGGCAAGTGACATGCATTTTAAAATATGAGCCTACATGGTTACATTCTTATAGGAGTTTTATAAGCTCTTTTATAGTCCCATAATGAATGATCAAGTCTAGTAGAACAACCATTTCTATTAGGATTTACAGTCTTTTCTAATACTCTCTTAATTTTACGATTTGTCATTTTGGCTAAACCACTGGTCTGAGGATGATATGTTGTGGTAATTCGATGTTTAATTCCATATTTTTCAGGTAATGTTTAAATTATTTTATTCTTAAAATGACTTCCTCCATCTGTAAATATCACACTTAGCATTCTAAATTTAATAAAAATATTTTTCTTTAGAAATTTTGCAACACTCTGAGCATCACAGAGGGGTGAAGCGACTGCTTCAATCCATTTAGAAACATAATCTATAGTTATTAAAATATACGTGTCAGAAAGATTGTATAAATGGTCCCATAAAATTCAAACCCCAAACATAAAAAATTTCAACTTCTAAAGTAAAATTTAGGGGTATTTCATTCCTCTACGAAATATTGCCTACTTTTTTACATCTATCACATATTTTTACATAAATATTAACATCCTTAAATAAAGTAGGCCAATAAAATCTATATTGTAAAATTTTAAATGTTATTCTATCTACTCTAAATTTTCCTCCAAAATCAAATTCATGACATTTTTGAATAATTTTCAAGAGTTTCTTCAAATGGTACACATCTTCGAATCACTTGATCTTTACATTTCTTATATAAATAAGGATCATCCAAAAAGTAAAATTTGGCATTCTGAATGAACTAGTTCTTGTCGTGGCATGTTAATCCGTAGGATAACATATCTCTACCTATATATTTAACTATATAAGCATACCAAGGAAAATGCCACTCAGTAATAATGTATAATTATTCATCAGGAAAATTTTTTATTTATCTCATCATCAAAATTTCCTTAATTTTTTCAGTTCAAGCCTTGATAAATGATCAAAAATTTGATTATCAGATCCCTTCATATCCATCACTTCAAAGTTAAATTCCTACAATAGAAGGACTCATTTAATTAATCTTGATTTTGCACCCTTCTTCAGCATCACATATCTTATAGCATATTGATTAGTATGCACAATACATTTTGATCCAATTATATATGACCTAAATTATCAGTTCCATATACTATTGCCAATAACTCTTTTTCAGTAGTAGTATAGTTAACTTGGGCTTCATTAGGATTTTTACTAGAATAATATATAACTTTTAAAATCCTATCATGTTTTTGCCTTAACACAACCCCAATTGCATAATCACTCGCATCACAGATTAATTCAAATGGTTTTTCCCAATCAAGCAAAATAATAATTTTTTCTTTAATAAATTGAAGGCATTTAGGCATTCTTGGTTAAAATCAAATATCGCTTCTTTTTCCAAAAGATGGCATAAATGTTTGGCAATTTTTAAAAAGTCTTTAATATATCGCTTGTAAAACATAGCATATCTAAAAATCTTCTAACTCATCTCACTAGAGTAGGATGGCGTAGTTTAGCAATAACTTGTATTTTTGTTGGATCTACTTCCATTCAACTTTTAGAAATTTTATGTCCCAACACAGTTCCTCCTGTGACCATAAATTGGTATTTTTTCCAATTGAGAATGAAATTTATTTCTTCACAACGTTTTAGAACTCTCGTGAAATGATTTAAGCATGAATCAAAGGAGGTTCCAAAAACTGAAAAGTCATCAATAAAAACTTCAATTCCTTTCACATTTAGATTGTAGAAAATGAGCATCATGCACTTTGAAAAGTTGTAGGTGCATTGCACAAACCAAAAGACATTACTCTAAAAAAATATTTCGTATGGACTTGTAAATGTTGTTTTTTCTTGATCCTCAAGAGATATAGGAAGTTGGTGTTGTCCTGAATATCCATTTAAAAAGCAGAATATTGATGCCCAACTAGCCTATTCAATATTTGGTCCATAAAAGGTAGAGGAAAGTGATCTTTCCTTGTGATTAGATTCAAATTTCTATAATCAATACAGAGTTTCCACCTAGTGACTTGTCTTGTTGGAATTAATTCATTCCGTTCGTTAACATCTATGGTCAATCTCCCTTTCTTAGAAATACATTGAATCAGACTAACTCAACCACTGCCTAAAATAGGGCAGATGATTTCAGAATCAAACCACTTTAAAATTTCCTTCTTTACAACTTCTTTCATAGTAGGGTTCAATCTCTTTTAAGGATCTTCCCTAGGCTTATGATTATCTTCCATTAAAATTCTACGCATACAGATTGAAGAGTCGATACTTTCATATCTGCTAACATCCATCTAAAGGCTTTCTTATAATTTCTCAAATTTTCATTAATTTTCCTATTGATCTTCAATTAAGTCTGAGGATATTATAACATATATGTTAATGAGTTCCCTAGAAAAACATACCTTAAATGAGTTCCCTAGAAAAGTTTAGGAGGTTTTTCAATTGAAGGAAAAAGAGGTTCACTATTCTCAATAGTGTCTAAAATCTCAAAACTTTCAAGAACATAATTTGAATCCTCAGCGATTAACTTAATCGATTTATCTTGAAAATCATTATCATTTTCATACCCTAGTTCTTGTTGTTCTTTTTGAACTTTGTAATTTTCTTGGAAATATAATCTTCATTCTAAAACATTTGTCTTATTTTCCTTTAGCTGGATACTTCATAGATTTTAACACATTAAAAGTAACTTCTTAGTCATTAACTCTCATTGATAACTCTCATTTTTGCACATCTATCATCCCTCATCCAATAGCAGGTAAAGGTCTCCCTAAAATGGTTGGTATTTCTTTATCTTCCTCCACATCTAAAATAATGAAATTCATAAAGAGGATAAATTTATCCACCTTAATTAGCACATCTTCTATAAACCCCTTAGGATAAGTGATTAATCGATTAACTAACTAAAGGGTTATAGTAGTGAGATAAATCTCTCCTAAGCTTAACCTTCTGAATATTGATAAGGGCATGAGGCTAATGCTAGCTCCTAAATCACATAATGCCTTTCCACAAAATCTTTCTCCTATGGCATATGGAATAGTGAAGCTACTAGGAATATTAAGTTTTTTAGGAAGCCTTTTCTGAATTATTGCACTGCATTCTTCACTAAGTGCAACTGTATCACAATCCCCAAACTTCTATTTCTTATTTAATATATCTTTCATAAACTTAACATCTCCAGAAACTTAGAAAATTATCTCACGATCTTCAAACAGTCTTCGTTAACCTCCTAACTGTTAGCTTCTTAAATATCTCCAAAAACTTAGAAAATTGTTAATCCAACTTCTGCTGTATAATTCTCTGAGGAAATGGCGATGACGGTCTTTATAATTTGATTGTTGTTGGAGAGACAACTTTTTCCATATTTGTAGGAACATTTTGTTCATGTTTGTAGATTCTTCGATTTCTTTCTAAACTTCAATCTATTTTTCCTCTTTACCATCTAATTCTCTACCACTTCTCAACCTGACTGCTTTAACTTCCTCTTTATTTTTATCTTTAGGGTTATTTCAATGTTATTAGGAAGTTTTCCCTATGGCCTATTTCTAAGTGAGTTAGAAATTTATCTCAATTGATTCTCAATATTTCTAATTGTAGCACTCTGACTTTGTAATTAATTGTTATTCTGTAACACAACTTCTTACATAGAAAATTCTTTTCTCCTTAATTTTTTGGTTATTGGTATGTCATGAGGATAAGAAGGTCTATAATTAGTACTACTTTGATTGTTCCAGTTTACCAATGGGTTCGTTTGATTGTTCCTCCATTAGTCATTTCCACCATCTAAATTATTATTCCAGTTAAATTTAGGGTGGTTTTTCCAAACTTGGTTATAATAGTAAGAATATGGGTTATTGGGTCTATTATTAATCGCATTTAAAGCCTTATTAGAAGGTAATTGAGAATCTATCATTTGTCTCAATGAGTTTTCCTAACTCACATGAGGTGTTTGAAATAAATTCTTTCACAATTGGTCTAACTTCCTAGATATTGTAGCGACTTGAGATGTCAAAATTGAAATCAATCTAGTATCATAAATACTGGTTACTTTCTTAGGATTTACACTTTCAACATGTCATTGAAAGTTATTAGTAGTCATCTTTTCTATTAATTCATATGCTTCATCAAATGGTTTTGACATTAATGATCCTCCAACAGCAGCATCAATAATAGATATAAGGGATTCTATTAACCCATTATAAAATGTTTGAATAATCAACCCATCTGGCAAAGCATGACGTGAACACTTCCTAAGGAGTTTTTTAAATCATTCTCAAGCTTCGTATGTTGACTCATGTTCATACTGAGTAAACGAGGTAACATCATTTCTAAGCTTAGCAGTTTTTTAAGGTGGATAATGCTTAGCTAGGAATTTCTGCCCTAATCTCCTCTAGTTCTGATAGATACAGATGCTAACTAGTTTAACCACATATTAGCTTTATCCCTTAAGAAAAAGAGAAAAAATTAAGCTTTTTGATACGCCGTCGTTCTTGAATGTAGCACATAATTCTAGAAAACTAGCAAGGTGTAAGCTTGGATTCTCAGATGGTGTTCCCCAAACTGATTATTTTGTACCATTTATATTATAACAAATTTTAGATCAAATGAGTTAGCCGCTACAGCAAGGGCTTGTATGCTCAAGTGAATTTCATCTGTTGTAGGGTTTGGATACTCCCTTAAAGGTCTTTGCAAGTGATAATGTTCATTTTCAACATTTTTATTATCAATGTTACTATATGATGTGTTTGTCATTTCTTGTTAATTGTAAAGTTCTTTTTATTTTTAGATTTTTCTTATAGTTCATTCCAACTCAGAATCGTAAAATACTAAATTATCAGATCATGAATTACACATACAAAATTAAAAGTTTAGAAAATAAAATTAAACAAAGTACTCAAGAATATAATAATATTTTTTTAATATATTTTTAAAAATATTTTAAAACACAAACAAGCACTTATACAGATAAACAACACTACAATTTTCCTTAAGTAAGTATAAATCCAACCTAGGTCAACTCAGTCTAACCTTAGCTAACCCAACTCAAACAAAGACAAACATGGGTTAACCCAGTCTAAACTGGGCTAACTAAAATCAAAATTAAACTATCCTGAGTCAAGCCAGCTAACCTAGGCTAACCCAAATCAAACTTAAACAAACCCAGGTCAACTCAGCTTATCCATGATTAACCCAAACCATGTGTAAGACAATTTAGGTTACCCAATTTAACCAAGATCAACTCAAATCACACCAGCTCAATTCATTACCTATAAACGACAAAGTTAAAGAGTGTATGACCTCTCATAATAGAGTAAAAGGACACTTGACTTGAAAAAAAAATAATACCCAATATTAAGATAAAAAATATACCCTAGATTAATTTGAAATATGAACGTTTTAGGTGTCATGTCAGTTTGTCTATATACATTCAATAGGTCTGCCCACATTATAGGTTGATATTTACATTTTTGTCTTTTGCCTAGATTACCGGTGGGCTCACCTAAGACTAAACCTAACTTCAACTTAACTTTGTAAAACAAAACTCATAGTTGAAACAAAATTGAACAAATTACTGCATTCACAAACATAAAACACCATACATCTAAACAACCTTGATTTACACCAAATAAAACTGAGTAGAAACTCCTTTTTTTTAGGAATATGACTGATAATATGATTTGTAGACATATGCATAACATATCACTCTTAATCCTTGCCTTCGAGTCTGCACTATTGCATAGAAAGGGGTGTTTTAACTTGTGAGAACCACTACCTTTTAGAGTGATTTCTACCTATGTGTACAGATTTCCTTTTTGAACGGATCTTTTATGCATTCATCATCAAAGACTTGCATAACCCAATACACAACTTGGTTCAATGCACTCAGCACTAATCAAATGAACCGAAAAATTGAACTTGGTGAGATATTAAATCATTTGAATTTGAAATATTGAAATATAATTGTGTTAGTGCTATGGCATAATGTATACCATACATGCATATGAAACTTGATTTTTAATTAAGTCGTAAGACTTATTACTCATAATAAATAACATTTTGCCCTATGTTACATCATCATGACCAGTCATGCATGGTTTTGAATGCAATTAGGTGGTTTAGATGGCAAACCATTCCAAGCAAAGTTGTAAGTCCACCGCATTTTGATCATTATGTTTTTTGTTTATGGTTCTGAAGTTTCACTTATTTCGGTGAAATTTACCCTAGGACTTAGAGGTTTTTTATCTGGTTATGACATAAATGTTGGCCTTTAAGCTTATGCATGACTCTATGCACTACAATATTGTCAAACGCTTTAATAAAACATCATGATGAAATATTAATTTTTTCCTCAAAAACATCAAATGTTAAACAATAGGATAGTTTGGGACAATACCAAGGTTTCATCAGTATCTCCAAGTGTCCCTTAACTTTTCCCCCTTTGACTTCTGTTAACAATTGTTCTACTTTTAAACTTTTCCAATTTTAAAATTAAATGTCTAATCATGGCAGCCTAAATCTTAATGATAAAACCGCAGCCTTAATCAAGTTTTTTTAAGTAACTTTAGTTGTTTAAGATATAATTAACTATGGGGCTGGTCCTTATGGAAAAAAAAATAGAATTAATCTAAACATTGTCTTGTCTTCAAATTAGATAGGGAAAGAAATTACCGGATTTAAACCGCATACCATTACATAAATCCAACGTCAAATCCATTGTAAAATTGTATTTCTACATTTCATGGTGGTTTACTACTTTTGTCGATGTGTTTGATTGTTTGCACAAACAAAATCTTTGAATCTACACAGCACTCAAAAGCCCGTGTCGAAACAAAAATAAAACCCAACAGAGTGAGAGAGAATCGAAATGATGAGAGCAAGAAAGTATTTATGTATTTTAATTTTTTGAAATATTCAAAATAGTATTGAGATATATATGTAAAATTTTAATAATTTAGATTAGTATTTGTTACTGTACATAAATTTTTATTTTGTTATTTATGTGAGATATTATTTTGTTTGTTGTTGTAATATTAGTATTTTTTTTCATGGGTTAAGTTCTATGAATAAAAGAAATTTAATATTTTTTCTCTGTTAGAAGTTTGCATCGGATTAGCGTTGACTTTCTTACACTAATTCTACACAAATTTGAGTCTGACAAATTTTGTCACAATATATGACAGTAATTTTTGTGGCATAATTCAAAGATGGTAAGTCTGGCATAAATATAATCAGCAAACTTTTTCGACAAAAATTTAATGAAAATTTAATTATTAACCCCTTCTTACTGTCGAAGTCCATTATGACACAAATTGGAGGAATCCACCGAATTATCATTGGATTTACCTTTTTTGTGTTGGTTTTGTCCGATGGAAAATTTCATAATTTTTATAGTGTTTGACTTAGGTGATAATCCATAGATAGTTTAAAGTGGGTGCAAGCTGATGTGTTGAACCTTTATAGGATTTTCCCAATATATTCTACATGAGACAACTTTAGTATAATTGCACTTTTGTAATTGTTGATTCTCATATCGAGGATCTTTCTTGTTAGATTTAAATCCTTCATCTCAAACTCACATAATAATTTTTCATTCAAGCTTTTAATTTTATATATCTATCCCCACAATATACATGTTTTCGAAAACAAAAAAGAGTAAGATATAATAATTAAGCAATTGATTGATGAAGTAATAGTAGTTTGTCTTGCACTTCATGTATCCATTGCCTAACATAAACCCATCAAACCTTTTATAATAAAATCTCATACTTCTTCAATTTATAGAGACTCTTCTTCAGTCTTCAAATCAAATCTTATTCTCTTTAAACATTGTAATCCTCTAGTTGCACCATATATAGTTCTTCCTCCAAATTAACATATAAAAAGGTTCCATCAACTCCATATATATACTTTCTTCTACTACCATACTCAACACATTTCTAACAGCTTCTTTCTTCACCCCAAAAAAAATCTTTGTGTAGTCCATACCATTTTACTATTGAAACCCCTTCAAAACAATTTATACATTGTAGTGTCCACTACCATCTGACTTCTCTTTTAGACTGTATACACACTTGTTATGCAGTGCTCATTGTTCATCTAGTAATGCCATCAATCTTAAGTCTAATTTGACTCTGAAGACTAAATTTCATCATCCATGAAGAAATCCCACTCCCTTGAATCTTCAACTTGAGTATCCTCCTCAACACACTCCAATTCATCATTATTAGTTAGTAATAAAAAGTTCAATGAAGGAGAATATCTATGTACCAATCATTACTCAGATGTACCTCCTGTGTTTAGTAGCTTGTGAGTGAGGAACTTCATTTTCTTCATCTGTTTAATCACTTCTTCTTTCTCCATTTTCGTGATAATAAGTGTCTTTCATCTCAAAATACTTGGACTTCTTAGGGTAGCTGATGAAAAATCTCAAGTTCTGCTCATGTCAATGTACATCTCTATATTATTGAATGTTACATCCCTATTTCTGATGAATTTTTTTTTTGTAATCCTAGCTTGTACCCAAACTCATTTAAGCCATAACAAATGATGTTGCTCTTGACAGATGATTTTGAGTCAAGCTTATTCATAGATCCTACATGGACATGAACATATGTAGAACACCCAAATACTTTTAAATGAGATAAATTTAACTCTTTGTTAATCCAAACTTCTTCAAGTAAGCCTTCCTTCAAAGGCACAAAATTACCATGATTAAAACAATAAACACTTGTGTTTATTATTTAGGCTAAAACTATTTTGGAATGCTTGCATGCAGCCTCATGCTACATGCACACTCTGTGATTGTTCTAATCATGCCCTAAGCTACTCTGTTACATTGTGGAGTTCCTGGGACAATGAACTCATTCATTACCACCTTTGAAGCCTAAAAATTCCTAAACTTTTGATCACGATATTTACCCCCATTGTTTTATCTCAAACACTTCAATTTTAAGTGTGTCTCACTTTCTACCATTGCATTCCACTTCTTGAGCACTTCTATATATATATGTATGTATGTATGTATCTATCTATCTATCTATTTATATGCATGCGCTTCATGATTTTTAATCTTTCTACCTGACCCGACCTTAAATTTGAAGTATGCTACAGTCCTGCTACTTTTTTTTTTTTTTTTAATTCTGCAGTGCATGGCAGCTTGATAAGAAAATGATTGTTGGACGGATAAACGACAAGAAATTGAGGTCCAGCTAGCTTATCCACTCAATAAATAAGAGAAAAGCATCACTAGCTCCGGAGAAGGAGAACGGCAGCCCCTTAAAATATATACATATTTTAATTCTGCAACATTTTCAAGTTGTTTGTTACCCTTTCATGGCACCTCCATTGAAAAGCAGTAAAACTAGAATCATTTCCGTGTATGATTCAAATAATAGGTAATATACTGTTACTTTTTTTTATATAACATAAAATAACATTAGGTATGACTTTTTTGTTTAAATTAACATTTATATTTTCGCTTGAGCTCATGGCTAGTTACAGAGAAGTGTGTATGTAATTATTCCTTTTAATCTATGCTTTATTTATTTATTTCTAATCAGTTTGTTTGGTATAATTTTTACATGTTTAATTACAAAAAAAAGTTAACTTATTCTAATCTATATTTTTAAAAATAACTTTTTCCAAAAAAAAATTTCTGTTGTATTTGAGGATATTCATAATAGTTGTGTATTTGGCTTACAAATCATGGAATATATCATTAAAAATTTTTCAAATTATATTTCATCAACACTTTCCATGCACAAGGGTTCAGTTTGAATCATTGAGTGTTTCTAATAACTCTATTTTTATGAAGAGTGGTGCTAGCTATCATTTATAGAGAATTTGGAAAGTTGAATGTTCCTCTTGTTTTATTATCTCCTATCATAATTTCTGATCTATTCCTTTTTATGTCATTCTGTCGGCATCAATGACTTTTCTGCATGATAACTTTTTAAGCCTACCATAACAAATTTAAAATCACAATTCCATCAGTATTATTAGATTTGATCTTACAAAGAATGAAACTTTTGCTGTGAATGCAGAAAAAGAACAAGACAAAAGCTTGAAAAGGTGATCCAGAGAATAGTTTTATTGTATTTATTTTTTTTAAATGGTGTATATAATTCTATAGTTTATCAAAATATTTCCATATTATAACAGTAAAGTTTTTACTCATGTAATAGTTTTGTATGAAAATAGGGTAATGTCTGTAGCCTTGTATACGGTTGAGCTGAAGGAAGAATATTTCATCAATAAATGCCAGATTCAGCATGATCTACTGTTAGAAACAGTGGTTTTGCCCAATATCGAAAACATGAACAACTGGATGTGGAACTGGGCCCCAAAATAGACAGCACTGGAGTACGGTTATCAAGCCACCCTGGTCCCTTAATCTGACTGAAAGTCCAAATGACAGTGGACATGGCCATGCTAAATAATGCTGGTAGTACTTGAACATGGCTTGCATTAATTATGAGGGTTAAATTAACTCTTATAGAGGATTAAGGATAATTTTCATAATAATGATAACAATATAAGAGTACAAATACAAATTAACATTGTTAGAAAACTATAGTTAGTCTTATGTTGTTATTCTTTATATTTTAAATGAATATGATTTAAAATAGATAATCTTTATTTAAATTAGTGCTTAAAGCTTAATTGTTCAAATGTGGATGAATAGTATACAATATGTAAGGTTAGGAACATTTAACCTAGCTATCAGCTGTCACCCACCAAATTCTAGCAATACCAAAAAGTCATTGCCTTATCTAGTCATAATTTTTTTGAGAATCTAATTACTTTACCATGGTAGAAGANCTATCTATTTATATGCATGCGCTTCATGATTTTTAATCTTTCTACCTGACCCGACCTTAAATTTGAAGTATGCTACAGTCCTGCTACTTTTTTTTAGGTGCTAGATTTTGGTGTTTAGGCATCGTACTTATTGTAAATTAGTGCTTAGGAGCAAGGTTTTGATGCTTAGGCTCTAGTGCTAAAATACCACCGCTTTGCCTTATGTCCAATTAATATGTCCTAACCTCATCTTGATCAATAAATTAGTATTTAGTGCCTCCTTTTACCATGTATATCTCATTATAACAACAAAAAAACAACAAAAATCAATCTGCGCAGATAATCATGGGTTGCCTCCCATGAAGCGCTTGGTTTAACATTGTCAGCCTGACATATCCAATGTTTACTCTTCTGACCCAACTTCATTACCTTATCATATGCAAGCCTATTTCCACTTATGTAAAGTTTCAATATATATCCTTTTACTTCAAATATTCTTTCAATTTTCAGATCATTAATATCCGTTGCACCATAATGATAGACGTTTATTACAATAAATGATCCCGACAACCTAGACTTAAGTTTTCTGGGAAATAATTTTAATCTAGTATTATATAGTAAAACTTCTTATCCACGCTTAAAATAGTTTTTTAAAATCCTCCAATCATGCCAGATTTCTATCTTTCCCTTATAAATTTTTGCATACTCAACAGATTCATTTCCAATTTTCTCAAGCCTATTTAATTGCAATAATCGTTTCTCACCAGCATTCTTCAAATTATAATTAAATTTACTTACATCCCAATATGCTTTATGATCCAATTCAATTGGCAAGTGACAAGCATTTTAAAATATGAGCATACATGGTGACATTCTTATAGGAGATTTTTAAGCTCTTTTATAGTCTCATAATGAATTATCATGTCTAGCAGAACAACCGTTTCTATTAGTATTTATAGTCTTTTCTAATATTCTCTCAATTTGACAATTGGCCATTTCAGCTAAACCACTGGTTTGAGGATGATATGTTGTGTTAATTTGATGTTTAATTCCATATTTTTCAGATAATGTTACAAATTTTTTATTCTTAAAATGACTTCCAACATCTATAATGATCACACTTAGCATTCTAAATTTAATAAAGATATTTTTCTCTAGAAATTTTGCAACTATCTGAACATCACAGAGGGGTGAAGCGACTGCTTCAATCCATTTAGAAACATAATCTATAGCTATTAAAATATACATGTGTCTGAAAGATTGTATAAATGGTCCCAAAAAATCCAAACCCCAAACATCAAAAATTTCAACTTCTAAAGTAAAATTTAGGGGCATTTCATTCATTTCAGAAGTATTGCCTACTTTTTGACATCTATCATATATTTTTACATAAATATTAACATCCTTAAATAAAGTAGGACAATAAAATCTAGATTGTAAAATTTTAATCGTTATTTTATCCACTCTAAATTTCCCTCCAAAATCAAATTCATGACATTTTTGAATAATTTCTAGAGTTTCTTAAAATGGTACGCATCTTCGAATCACTTGATCTTTACATTTCTTATATAAATAAAGATCATCCAAAAAGTAAAATTTATCATGCTGAATGAACTGGTTCTTTCGATGGCATGTTAATCCATAGGATAATATATCTCTACCTATATATTTAACTATATAAGCATACCATTGAAAATGCCACTCAGTAATAATGTGTAATTATTCATCAGAAAAATTTTCATTTATCTCCTCATCAACGTTTCTATAACTTTTTTAGTTCAAGCCTTGATAAATGATCAGAAATTTGATTATCAGATCCCTTCATATCCACCACTTCAAAGTTAAATTCCTGCATTAGAAGGACTCATTTAATTAATCTTTGTTTTGCACCCTTCTTCAACATCACATATCTTATACCAGATTGATTAGTATGCACAATACATTTTTGATCCAATTATATATGACCTAAATTATCAAATCCATATACTATTGCCAATAACTCTTTTTTAGTAGTAGTATAGTAAACTTGAGCTTCATTAGGAGTTTTACTGGAATAGTATGTAACTTTTAAAATCTTATCATATTTTTGCCTTAACAGAACCCAATTGCATAATCACTCGCAACACACATTAATTCAAATGGTTTTTCCCAATCAAGCAAAACAATAATAAGTGTAGTGATTAATTTTTCTTTAATAAATTGAAGGCATTTAGGCATTCTTGGTTAACATCAAATATCACTTCAATTTCCAAAAGATGGCATAAATGTTTGGCAATTTTTAAAAATTCTTTAATATATCGCCTGTAAAACCTAGCATATCTAAAAAACTTCTAACTCATCTCACTGTAGTAAGAGTGCGTAGTTTAGCAATAACTTGTATTTTTGTTGAATCTACTTTCATTCCACTTTTAGAAATTTTATGTCCCAGCACAGTTCCTCCTATGAACATAAATTGGCATTTTTTCTAATTGAGAATGAAATTTATTTCTTCACAGCATTTTAGAAGTCTCGCTAAATTATTTAAGCATGAATCGAAGGAGGTTCCAAAAACTGAAAATTCATCAAGAAAAACTTCAATTCCTTTCTCATTTAGACTGTAGAAAATGAACATCATGCACTTTGAAAAGTTGTATGTGCATTGCACAAACCAAAAGACATTCTTCAAAAAAAAGTTATGTATGGACTTGTGAATGTTATTTTTTCTTGGTCCTCAAGAGATATGAAGTTGGTGTTGTCCTAAATATCCATTTAAAAAGCAGAAATATTGATGCCCAGCTAGCCTATTCAATGTTTGGTCCATAAAAGGTAGAGGAAAGTGATCTTTCCTTGTGGTGAGATTCAAATTTCTATAATCAATACAGATTTACCACCCAGTGACTTGGCTTGTTGAAATTAATTAATTCTATTAGTTAACATCTATGGTCACTCTCCCTTTCTTAGAAATACATTGAATCAGACTAACCCAAGCACTGCCTGAAATAGGGTAGATGATTTCAGAATCCAACCACTTTAAAATTTCATTCTTTACAACTTCTTTCATGATAGGGTTCAATCTCTTTTAAGGATCTGCACAAGGCTTATGATTATCTTCCATTAAAATTCTACGCATACAGTTTGAAGGGTTGATACCTTTCATATCTGCTAACATCCATCTAATGGCTTTCTTATAATTTCTCAAATTTTCATTAACTTTTCTCTTGTTCTTCAGTTAAGTCTGAGGATACTATAACAGGCAATGTTAATGAGTTCCCTAGAAAAACATACTTTAAAATTGTAAGCACCTTCATCTAAAGTTTAGGAGGTTTTTCAATTGAAGGAAAAAGAGGTTCACTATTCTCAATAATGTCTAAAATCTCAAAATTTTCAAGAACACAACTTGAATCCTCAGCGATTAACTTGATTGATTTATCTTGAAAATCATTATCTTTTTCATACCCTAGTTCTTGTTGTTCTTTTTGAACTTCACAATTTTCTTGAAAATGGTTATTACTTAAATCATCTATAAACTTCATTCTATAACATTCGTCTTCTTTTCCTTTAGCTGCATACTTCATAGAATTTAACACATTAAAAGTAACTTCTTAGTCATTAACTCGCATTGATAACTCTCCTTTTTGCACATCTATCATAGGTCATCCAATAGCAAGTAAAGGTCTCCCTAAAATGATTGGTATTTCTTTATCTTCCTCCACATCGAAAATAATGAAATTCATAAAAAGGATAAATTTATCCACCTCAATTAGCACATCTTCTATAAACCCCTTAGGATAAGTGATTAATCGATAGTAGTGAGAGAAATCTCTCTAAAGCTTAACCTTCTGAATATTGATAAGGGCATTAGGCTAATGCTAGCTCTTAAATCACATAATGCCTTTCCACAAAATCTTTCTCTTATGGCACATGGAATAGTGAAGCTACCAGAATCATTAAGTTTTTAAGGAAGCCTTTTTTAAATTATTGCACGACATTCTTCACTAAGTGCAAGAGTATCACAATCCCCAAACTTCTATTTCTTATTTAATATATCTTTCATAAACTTAACATCTCCAGAAACTTAGAAAATTATCTCACAATCTTCAAACAGTCTTCACTAACCCCCTAATGGTTAGCTTCTTAAATATCTCCAAAAACTTAGAAATTATTGATCCAACTTCTGCTGTCTAATTCTCTGAGAAAATGGCGGTGGTGGTCTTTCTAATTTGATTGTAGTTGGAGAGACGACTTTTTCCATATTTGTAGGAACATTTTCTTCATGTTTGTAGTTTCTTCGATTTCTTTCTCAACTTCAATCTATTTTTCTGCGTTACAATCTAATTCTCTACCACTTCTCAACCTGACTGCTTTAACTTCCTCTTTATTTTTATCTTTAGGGTTATTTCAATGTTTCTAGGAAGTTTTCCCTACGGACTATTGCTAAGTGAGTTAGAAATTTATCCCAGTTGATTCTCAATATTTCTAACTGCAACACTCTGACTTTGTAATTAATTCTGCATCTATAACACAACTTCTTATATAGAAAATTTTTTTCTCCTTAATTTTTTGGTTATTGGTAATGTCATGAGAATAAGAAGGTCTAAAGTTAGTACTACTCTGATTGTTCCAGTTTACCAATGGGTTCATTTGATTATTCCTCCATTAGTGATTTCCATCATCTGAATTATTGTTCCAGCTAAATTTAGGGTAGTTTTTTCAAACTTGGTTATAATAGTAAGAATATGGGTTATTGGGTCTATTATTAATTGAATTTAAAGCCTTATAAGAAGGTAATTGAGAATCTATCATTTGTCTTAATGAGTTTTTCTCACTCACATGAGGTGTTTGAAGTAAATTCTTTCACAATTGGTCTAAATTCCTAGATATTGTAGCAACTTGAGATGCCAAAATTGAAATCGCTCCAATATCATGAACACTGGCTACTTTCTTAGGATTTACCCTTTCAACATGCCATTGAAAGTTATTAGTAGTCATCTCTTCTATTAATTCATATGCTTCATCAAATGGTTTTGACATTAATGATCTTCCAGTAGCATTATCAATAATAGATCTAAGGGATCCTATTAACCCATTATAAAATGTTTGAATAATCAACCCGTCTGATAAAGCATGATGTGAACACTTCTTAATGAGTTTTTATGAACACTACCTAAGGAGTTTTTTAAATCATTCCCAAGCTTTGTATGTTGACTCATGTTCATACTGAGTAAACGAGGTAACATCACTTCTAAGCTTAGCAGTTTATGAAGGTGGATGATGCTTAGATAGGAATTTCTGCCCTAATCACCCCCAGTTATGATAGATCCAGATGCAAATTAGTTTAACCATATCTTAGTTTTATCCCTTAAGAAAAAGAGAAAAAATTAAATTAACAATGTTTTTTGATAGTCGTCGTACTTAAATGTAGCACATAATTCTAGAAAACTAGCAAGGTGTAAGTTTGGATTCTCAGATGGCGTTCCCCCAAACTGATTATTTTGTACTAATTGTATTATAACAAATTTTAGTTCAAATGAGTTAGCCGATACAGCAAGGGTTTGTATGCTCAAGTGAATTTCATCTATTGTAGGGTTTACATACTCCCTTAAATGTCTTTGCACGTGATAATGTTCATTTTCAACATTTTTATTATCAATGTTACTATATGATGTGTTTGTCATTTCTTGTAAATTATAAAGTTCTTTTTATTTTTAGATTTTTTCTTATAGTTCATTCTAACTCAGAATCATAAAATACTAAGCTATCAGATCTTGAACTACGCATACAAAAGTAAAAGTTCAGAAAATAAAATTAAACAAAATACTCAAAAAAATAATAATAATTTTTTTTAAAATATTTTTAAAAATATTTTAAAACACCAACAAGCACTTATATAGTTAAACAACACTACAATTTTCCTTAAGTAAGTCTAAATCCAACATAGGTCAACTCAGCCTAGCCTTAGCTAACCCAACTCAAACAAAAACAAACATGGGTCAACCCAGTCTAAACTAGGCTTTAAACTATCCTGAGTCAAGCCAGCCTAACCTGTGCTAACCCAAATCAAACTTAAACAAACCCAGGTCAACTCAACTTATCCAAGATTAACCCAAACCATGTGTAAGACAATTTAGGTTACCCAATTTAACCAAGATCAACTCAAATCACACCAGCTCAATTCATTACCTATAAACGACNTTGGTCTTAAGAGAACCACAATCAACAATGTGAATGCTTATATTCACTAGTTATGATTAGCTTTGTCGGCAAGCATCTTAATGAAAGGCTCAATTAAAACATAAAAGTTTATTACAAAAGAAAACTGTTTTGGAGGATATTTTATAATCATTTTTATAATTATCGTTTGAATAGTCATGAAGAGAATCAGTTTGGTGGAGACTGACCAATAAGTTCATAGTAATAGTTTTGTTGTTGAAATCTCTCCTATTTTCTAGATGGTGCAGTGTTGAGCCCCTTGATTATTTTGATGTTTGTCACAAAAATGAATGTACTATTAGTTTGGATTTTCATGCTCGAAGTTTCTGGTCATTTTTTGTTATCGGTTAACCTTGAAAGTTCATGCCTATTAGTTATGCAAACAGAGGAAGTGGTTGTGGGAGGGAACACAACATTTCTTCTTACATTTTTTTAATAGAACACAACATTTCTTCTTACATTTTTTTAATATTGTTGTTAAGTGAATGTACTATGCCATGATAGAAAGAGAAACATTCCCCAACGTAATCACAAAAAATCTGTGCAACAGAATGCAACAAATCTTTTACATTTTTTAATGTTGTTACTATAATGAATGTATGTCAATTCTAAGATGGAAAGAAAAACATTCCCAAACGAAGTCGCTAGAAATTTATGGGCTTTGAAAATTTGAAATATTGGACTCTCATCAAGACCGTATATATTATAAGATAGTACCTAAAGCTTTCGCCCTCATTTTGTGAGGACTTTAAGACCCGATGGTTAATTACACATCTTAGTAATGGAAGAATAGTAATGATTTAGGCTGGTCAATAAGTGATAAGTTTTTGGTCACACCATATAGTAGCAATGAATTTAAAATTCAAAGTTATAAAATGTTTACTATGAGCTTTAATCAGATGGTGGGGGAAATTTTGGCGAACATGGTTGAGATTCCATGGTTTCGTCACCCCCGAATTACCATGGTCATTAATTTTCTTAGTCAGAAGAGGTGGTCGACCCAATCTGACAAAAGATTCCTATCAGCAACGATGATACCCTTCGTCCAAAAGTACCTTGTAGACATGATGTGAAGGTCAGTTTAAGGGTACAACCTTAAGACATCTTTTGCTATTTTAGGACTTTATGCCCTATCAAGTATGCTTTCTTGTTCGTAACTAAAATAAGCAAATCAATTATTGAATATGTAGGATGGAGCATACTAGCCAAACTATCTGATATAATATAGTGGAGCCTAATTGGCAATGCTCATAATATAGTGGAGCCTAATTGGAAATGCCACCAGATGGAGCATACTAGCCAAACCATCTGATATAATCTATCAGTCAAATCATCTGATGGAGTTTACTAGCCAAGCCACCATATCAGAGGGCTCTAGCTATCAATGCTTCAATGTAAAGTTATTTGGCTAAACCATATGGACTGAGAACACACGTCACATCCTTACAGATGTGGAAATATTTTGAGTGTGAATTTAATAGTATAATTGATTTGGCACTGCACTTTGTGAGCATAGGTTAATTTTAGATTTATCACCCTAGTTAAACAATTGCAAAGATCGAATGTACTTTGCTTAAGCTTTCAATATAAAAATTTTATATAAAAATTTTTAATTTATTGAACATAAGATTTGATTTTAACAATAAACTCTATGTTTGAAATATTCTTTCAACTCAACCATCATCGGTTAATTGAACTTAAAATACTTATTTTATAATTTGATTAAATTTATTGACTTGAGCATTCAAAAATGTGTCAGTCGTGTGAGCTTATTCCTTATTAGGAGGATTAAACTTAGATCTCAATCTATTCAACTTATGTCCCTAGTATGGAGGAGGATAAGACTATCGAAATATAGGACTTACGAATCTATTCTATAGACAGAGTGGCCCACTCAAGAGTGTGTATTAATTAATGATTTTTAGATTAACTTTTAAGTATGGATAATAATCTAGTTATCCAAGATATAGATATTGGTCAGATAGTGGCTCACGATATGGGAACTACTTGTAACAATGGTAATGGGAAGGTTGGTAGTGGAAAGGTTGTTTCTAAGTTAATTAATGATTTTTAGGTTAACTTTCTAAGTTAATAGTAGTGCACTAGGAGGAATGAAAATTAGAGAGATCTCACCGAACACAACCAATAGCCTATGTCGAAGTACATAGGAAGGCCAATTTCACACTACTATTAACTTAGGAAGTTAACTAATAAATCAATCGATTGAGCACGATGTCACCTAGTTGATTAATCGGGTGGAGCGCTTGCCGAAAATGAGTGCTAACCAGCGAGGAACTTCAGGTAAGAGGCTCTGGGCGAGATGCCAGCGTGAGGGAGCTAGGGCACAATAAATTTTGTGGAATTTCAACGTGATCAAGTTTTAGGTTATATATATGTATGTATGTAAGTATAATGTTTTTATCATTTAATTTATATTAATTTATACTTGAAAATGATATTGAAGATTTTAGAGCAGATCTAAATCTATATAAATTTATTTTAAAAAATTTTTTGAGAATTTTAGAGAACATTAAAACTTAGATTAATTTATATATATTGTAATTTTAAGAAATTTAGAACACATTTATATTTATATGAATTTATATAAAAAGTGATTTTGTGAATTTTGTAGAGGCTTGCAAAATTAATATAATATAGCCCATTAGCATACAAATTTATATGAATCACACATAAACATGCAAATTGTCGTAAATCATCAGACAAACATGCAAATTAGCCTGAATTATCACAAGTAAATGCAATTTATCCTAAACTATCACATCAACATAGAAATTACCATAAATTATCACATAAACATGCAAATGGGCCTAAATCATCACATAAACATGTGGATATCTAAGTAAGTGAATCAATAATTATATTAACAAGTGAATGCCTAAGCATGTGAACACTTAAAAACGCAAACATATGAACACATAAATAAATAAACATCATATGAACTTTAAAAACTTATACATAGGTTGTAATTCACCTAGAACATACGTAAATATTATATGAAACTTAAATAACCTAAAATATTTTGACATAAGAAATATACACATTATTTGAATTTGAAGTTACCAAACCATGCATTTCAATTCCACATAAAGCAAACTTACACATCATTTGCATGAATTTAAAATCAACATAAAGCAAATAAACACATTACTTTTCATTTTAAGGAAACTAAGCATGAGTTTCATCTCCATAAAAAATAAACATATCTTGCATGAAGCTCAAATCTACATAAAGCAAACATAAACATTACTTAGCATTTTAAGGAGCCTAGGCATGAGTTTCTTATTCACTCAAAATATAAAATTGACTTGCACTTTAAGGAACTAGGGAAGAGCTTCATCATCACATAAAACAAATATAAACAGAAGTTGTAAAAATTATTTTCAATCCCACAAAATGAAAAAAATTTCATTGCTTTGCAATTTAAAGAAACTAAGCATGAGTTTCAATTCCACAAAAAAAGCATAAACATGACTTGCATTTATATCAAATCATTTTGAAAGAGTGTTGAATATCAATGCTTTAACATACAAATTCATGATATATAAGCGGCCTACATGTGAAACATTTTAATTTGTTAAAGCAAATCACATTAAAGCAAGTTTATATTAGACATTATACATTGCTTAATGAACATCTTTTAATGAGTAATAGATTTAAATTTAAACTAAGGTAGGAGGAAGAGAGGGAGAGATAGAGTGTGTGTGTGTGTGGGTGGTTCTTAGCCAAGGGATGAAGAAAGGAGGAGTTAGTGTATGTGGGTGATTTTTGGTCAAAGGAAAATGAAAGGGGGAGAGTGAGTGTTCAACGGTGATTTTCGGCTATAGAAAAAAGAGAGAAAGATGAGTGTGTGTGGGAGATTTTTAGCCATTGGAAGAAGATTGAGAGAATGAGTTAGGGTTTGTGGGCTCTTGTCATGAGAAGAAGAGAGCGGGGAAGAGAAATGGGCTATGAGTTTCACCCATGGAATTAAGAGAGGGAGAAAGGGACATGGTGTGTTGGTTTCAACCATAGGAAGAAGAGAGGGAGAAAGGAAAATGGTTTATGGGTTAAACCATTGGAAGAAGAGAGGGAGAAAGCGAAATTGTTTGTGGGTTTTGGCCATGGGAAGAAAGAGAGGGATGGTGAGGTTGTGTAGGTTCAGTTTTGGTGGTTGAGAAGAGGAGGAGAAGGAAAGGAAGGGAGTGAGGACCCTTGATTTGGTGGTGGAGAAGGCGAGGAGAAGGAAAGGAGGCGTTTTTGGTCATGGGAAAAAAGAGAGAGAAGAGAACTTGGTTTAGTTTTCGCCCATGGGAAGAAGAGAGAGAAATAAGGGAATGTGGTTTGTTTTTTGGCTATGGAAGGAGGGAAGGAAAAGTGGTATGTGATGTTGGTTCAAACATGAGAGAAGAAGAAGTGGAAGAGTGGTGGATGAACTCATGTCACTTTCTCAGAAGGAAGACACTTTGAATCCAAGCAAATATTTTTATACATAGTAAAATAAATGAAAGAGAGAAGAATATGACTTAATTGAATAAAGTAGAAGCCCTTGATTTTCTTGCTTAAGTTAAGCAGAATCCCATCATTTTCTTGGTGAAGAGAGAGGAAGAATATGAGAAGATTTTGACTAAGTGAAGAAGAAGAAGAAGAAGAAGAAGAAGAAGAAGAAGAAGAAGAAGAAGAAGAAGAAGAAGAAGAAGAGAAGAAGAGGGATAAACGAATAATGGTTAGTCTAAGAGAGGAAGAAGAAGAAGAAGGATAGAGGAATAGTGGTAGGATAATTCTGCCAAATTAGAAGGCGAGTTGTGGAAATGCATGAGAGAGTCTATTTGGATCATGAAGCCTTGAAATTTTTAAAATGGGAGGCGGTTAAGGGGGGAGATTTTGGACAAATGAAGTGAGGAAAGCAGAAAAAATAGGGGGAAATTTGAATGAGGGAGTTAGGTAGATTATGGGTGGTTAGGGAAAAAAATTGACATTGGATCATTTGTATCAACAAAATTAGGATAGCACGATGGTAAAGTTAATATTTTCAAGGTGGTATCTTTTTTAAAAAAAATTGAAGTCAAAGTGAGGGTCTTAGCTAGAGAGAGAGAATTTTGTTAATTTTTTATGAAAATTTAATTTTTTTTTCATTCATTACATTTAATGTATTTTTACTTTAATTTGACTATAATTTGATTTTGATCCTTTTTAGGTCTAATTTGATGTGTTAACACAACTATTATTATGATTATCTTTGTGAAGTTCGATTTAGGCATGAAGGGGCTCATTTGAAATATTTTAACGATCCAAATGCACTGGCATGTTCTGTTTCCAAAAAGAAATTTATGATGAAAAAATTTATGTGGGCCCAATTTTTATGTATGAAAGCCTAAAACAAAAAATTTTAAGGAAAAAATGGTGTGTGATCGCCCTCAAACTTATTTGTATTGTATTCATATGTGATAATGAACATTATGTAGCTTTCAAAATGAACACTATAGGAGATGATGTAGATAGCGTCTGATATTTGCATCAAATTTTTTTTATGCAAATATTATCATCGATTTTGTGGCTGTTAAACACCAAATAGTTTTTGTGTCAGATTTGAGTCCAAATTTTGTCTGAAAATTTGTTAGAGAGGGCACTATGAAAATGACGATAGTGCTTTCGGAGTTGCGATGGAATTTGCAAAGAATTTGCATCTAATTAAGCAAAGTAGAAAATTTATTTGTTAGCATCAATATATGTCTGACACAAATTTGCGGAAATTCGACCAAAATGTCTCATACACCAAAATTTATTTATTTTTTTATTGTGCTCTCCTATCTTCCTTTCTACTCAAAACCCTCACTCTCCCCTTTCCCTCTCCCCTTTCCTCTCCTTCACTGTTTCTCCCAAAACCCTTGCTTTCCCTCACGGTTTCCCTCTTCCCTTTCCTCGCCTTCCCAAACGACCCTTCGTGATATAGTCGCCATTAGAGATAGTTGGGAAGGATAATAGAGACTACAGTAAGTCCTGTATTTCTCATCTTTCTGTTCCACTACTATCAAAAAACATTGAGGAATGTAATTCTTTTTGCACCAATCTTTTTCATTTTAATTTTTCACAAGTGAAATGGGACTTTTGGCATAGGTAATGTGTTGTTCATGCACAAATTGAAGTTTAGGTGTTTAGTTTGTATATATATAAGAGTTCTGTGATATGCATGTAAATATTATAGTTTAGGTACTAGGGTTGCACATACATAAGATTTGAGTTTTATATATGAAACTAAGTGAGAGAGATCTAAAATTTTGTTGGAGGATATTCCTCATCAATCTTCATAGGAAACACATTTGATGACAAAGATTTGCATCTAGGCACAATGAGGTTGAGGAGTCTCCACTACATTTTTAGAAAGGTAATTTTCATTGATTACTGGAGTTGAAGTAATCTGAAGTCTCGTAGATTTCTACAGATTAATAAATAGAAATATCCATTTTCAAAAATTTCAAAATACGGAATGATCTTATGAACCCTCTAAACAATTCCTTATCATCCTTATAAACATCTTTGCCATGTATTTTAGTTACCTACAAGAGACAAAATCTTGAACTTAACTCTCCCTTTCATTATAGCAATTTATTTCTTAGTATCCTCCAAACTTTCCACATTAGTGTTTGTCCAAAATTATATATGGGTGACATAAAAATATTTCTAGCAGAATAAACAAAGAACAAGAAAATAAAAGCAAGAAAGAAAAAAAAAACATAAAGAAAAGCTTTAATGTTTCCGTTAAAATGTTGAGAAATACAAGACAAATGAGAAAGAATATATGTGTCACACACTTCCTCTAACCCTTTATGTATTTGAAAGAAATCCTCGTTTATTTATGGAAATCATAATACGTTAATAAAATTATCTTTTTCATCATTCATAGACTAAGAGTCTCATAAAATAAAGGTGAACTTGTTGTTTAAATCAGACTTAAGTAA
>NEWO01000498.1:361903-374650 GCA_003013225.1 Phalaenopsis aphrodite | reverse complement strand
TTTAGTTACACAAATTGAATGAGCATAAAATGCTCATAATTCATTGTATGTAAGTTGAGATTTAATTATTCTCCATAAAATGTCAAAAATAAGTATATTGGAAAGTAGCCTAAACAAAACAAGTGGTAAAAGATTATACAGAAATCTTTTTTAATATTACATGCATCATATTAGGCTTTAAGTCTTCTATTATTCATTTTCTCTCATTTTATTTTGCACAAAACATGTCTGGCAGGTATTCAACTCATTTATTTATTATTTATTCTTTTGGAATTTCGTTGTCTTGTTTAATGTATGTTGAAGTTCTATTTGACGTGAGTCAACCAATGTCTAATAATCCACATTTTGATATGATAAAATGCAAGCCAATCATATACAATTTTATGGCTATGTATTCAAGTATTAGCAAAAAAAGTGTCATACTAAAGTAACACAATTGTTTTTATATCAAAAGAATCATGTAAAATGCTTCTTATGTATTAACTAAATTATGATTTAGAGTTTGAGTAGTTAATATTGATGATCTTTAAACCTCTTATTATGAACTTTCAATAGTAAGTTTCACATAAATATCATCTGCTAAAAAAGTTGTAGTGTGAATGCAATTGTATATTGAGTTTAAATGTTTTCATTTGAAAAGATTCAATTTTATATAAACAGACAAAGAAAAAATAAATTTGTGTTAATTAAATGAAAAGCATTGGTTATAAACAATATAAATTATCATCATTTTTTCTAGAATAAGCATAGAATATGGCCATATAATTTCATTGGTTTTGCCTTATAAGTTACCATCTATAGCTGCATGGATTGGAAGCTAAATTTAAAAGAAATATCTAAAAATAATTAATAATTTTTTGTTCGGCTTATTTCAGCCTATGAAAATGGTTTAAACCACTACAAAATTCTAGTTAGTCTTTTCATACTGTCATTTATTCTAATTGTGGTAATTAATATCACCACTGTAGCTCCAGGTTTTCAAATATGATCAGCTGCTATTGACAACACATAACTTGCACGAACCTGCTTTATTTCATAAAAATAAAGATGTATATGTATGAAAAATAAATTATGTCATCACATGAAATTTTAAAGAGACTTGAATTCATGAATCATTGCACATAATAATAAAGAAACCTACACAACATGTAATGGATCAAGCAATGTAAGTTAGATATGTAAAAACATAAATATTGTTTTTTGCTCTATTTGGCTTCCTCATGATTGTTTGATTTTGTCTGTAAGTTTAATGAATTAGTAAATGGTATAAGAAATGAGATTTTGATGCAGCAGCAGCAGCAGCCAATAAGAGAAGGAAGTTACTTGAAGCATGATAAACCATAGAGATGTATCATTAGAAAATAATAAAAAATTCGAACAGGAAGGTAGGCTGTTAATCTGCCAGATTGAAGAAACAAATTTCATAGCAAAATGAGTATTGTAGGATGGTAGGGAACTTGTAGGTTATTTACATTAATTACACTCGAAACTTTGCTATTTACAAGACTTGCAACTATGTGATTTTTGTTTTCTTTTAACTATAGAATTGATGCATTTAGACATCCCTCAATCAAAACTTTGGTAATGTGATAAAAATGAAAAAATATGGTTGTAAATTTGGGTTAGTTTTATTATGAATTTTAATATTTGGTGAGTATTTGAAAATTGAAAAAAACTTCTAGTTTTGTAAATATTAATGCTTCTAATTTAATGTATTGAATTTCACCAATTTTCTTCATCGATCGAATGTGATCATCTGCATTTCATCATATGGATAGAGTTCTTGATTAAGTGACAAAAATTAAAGCCCATAGGCCTTAATTTTTGAAATACTTATTGCTATTTTTTGAATTGAGAGACGTCTAATATCACAAATACGATGTGGTTAGTGAATAACTGACTCGTATAAATTATGCGGAGAAATAATCAAAGGGAAAAATATAATGATAATAATAACAATATGTTTGAGATGTGTAAGCACATGGTACATCATCAATAAAATTAGTTATAAATATGAGGAAACAATTTTTCTATTTAACATCTCATGAGATAAAAAAATTAAAATTTAAAAAAAACATGAAGAAATAAGTTCCAAAAGAGGATCAAATCAGATCGTTTAACATAGAATGTAGAACTTACTACCATTTGATGTGAATGAATGTGGGAAGCCAAGTTTGCAATTTCATAATACTTGATTGTTATGAGAGAAAAGAAATGTCATAAAATGTAGACAACTATGTGATTTTAGTCAAGATATTGGATGCCTATTTCATTTCCTAACCATCAATTCATTTGAATACTTTAAAAATTTTGTGGGTTGGTTATGTATCTACCCCCAATGGTTTAAGCTTTTTGACATCCTTTTTTTAAATTAGTTTCATCAAAAGAATTGCTTTCTAAAATGGTGCAATACTTAACCATTCAACAAAATAGATTAATTTACACTTCAAAATATTGGTTGAAGAAAAATTATATTTGTAACAAGTACAAATACAAGTGATTACATAAGAGTTTGGCAATCCATATCTACAAGTAATGAAAATAGCATATATAAATGCAAGAAATAAAAAAGCACCTTTCAAAATATTGAATCAACAAAAGCTAAATGTAATAAAAGTTGTATTATCAGAAAATCTAGAAACAAGGTAACCTGAGCAAGAGCGTAGATACTTTTGTGCTTTTATTTGGCTAGACTGATACAACAAAGAAGCTTTCAACATTATTTCTGTCAATATAGTCCTCTATTTCATGGGACTGAAATTATCCCCATCCCCATACCATGTGTAAAATGCCCAATTTTATTTTTAGTTATTAAATTAGAAACAAAATAGATCCACAATTAAAACTCCAATTTTAGCAAAAAAAAAGTTATAATTTTAGTAATATTTACATACAATCCACTCAATTCCCCATTATTTATGTGTATAGCCTTTAGTGAGCATAGCAGAGCTTCAACTCTAAATTTTGGTTATAGTGGGATATTAATAATAAATTTGATTGAATGATAACTTGTAGAGAAAGAAGCAATGCAAAAACTTAAACTAAAATAATAACCCATCTGCTATATATTACAAAACTCAAAAGATATTTAGTAAAAACTAGGTAATTATATAATAAATCTATTAAATTACACATGTCTGCATCAAATAGTACATATAGAACTTCATAATTTATGAAAACTATAAAGAAAATGAAATAAGAATGATAAAAATATTCTTAATTCTTAAATTATCAATGTCTAAAACATAAACATTCAATTACTTCTTAGGAGAGTTGTAATCAGATTCCTGCAAGAAAAAAAAACTAGGTATCTAAAATTTTAACTGTTGATGCCATAATTAAGATTTCAATCGCTTTAAAGCTCACACACCAACTGTGAATCACCAGATCTTCGATGTTATGGCTGAAGTTGATGCTTAAAATTTTGCATTTCAATATGAAATGATGAAATCTCTCACATATCAATACATACTAAAGAAAACTCTTACAACTTAGCTCTTACAAATTGCAACTCCTATTCTAATTTGGTGGTTGCAAGCTACTACCTCTATTGCTCTCGCATATGGTAGCAGTACTATGTGAAAAGGAACAGCTAAAATCAATGCCAAAACCTTGTGTCCTTAGTCTTCCATGATGTTGATAACCCTTAATAAATGTAAAGACTCGCTCATTCTTTTTAACGTTTTCATCTCCAGATGTCAATCCTTCCTCAGCAAAAAAGATTACAAATTTGGGTCTACGACATGTTATATTTACTTAGGTGTTTAAGAATGTTTTTTGTATGCTTTGCATTTCAGATTGTCACCTTGAATCTGTTTGGGAGAAAGCTTTTTTATTGGTTTTTAAAATATTTTGTGGTTGAAAACTTTTTTCTTTGATCGGATTTGTTAAAGTGTCACGATTTTAAGAAATTATTGTATAATTTTCACCACAGTTCACCATAAAGTTTTTCACCACCATAGTTTCAGAACTACTTTTACAAGAAGTTGTAGTTACCCCGAACAGACTTTGTCATAAAAGAGAATTTTGAATTCAGTAATTCAAATAAAAATTAATAATCCTCTATTGACCAGGAATCATCTTTATGCATTCAACTAACTCTAAATATGTGTCATTTGTCTTAAATGGACTACATAATACAATACAAATGAGACAAATTTCAATAAGGCAAAAGAAATCATAGATGAAGTCATATCGTTTCTATTTTTCTTCTAATAGAAAAAGCATGACTCATTGTGTGAGTTCGTCGATTTTTTGGCAGCTCAAGCATTATTGACCCCCTCTCTTTTATATTTAAAGAAAAAATGGTAAATTTTAGTACATACAATTATTTTAAGCACCTCTATGGCTCTAACCTGACTGGTTATGACCATTGTCTTACCAGCTGACTCCATTATATTTTATATACTCCTTCTGGAATATTCTCAAAGATTTTTTCAAGTGTTCAATATTGTACCTTCAAGTTTCTTTTATGATTGTGTCACTTTACTCCAAGAAATTGAAGAACCCATCATCATATATGACCAAGAATTTCAAACTCTTACTCCAAAAAGAGAAAATAAATTGTTAAAGGATTAATAACAGTATTAAAAGCTACTACTACAGGGTAACAAATTTTTATGTTACCTCCACTTCAGCTAACATCTTTTTTCTTAGATTGTTATATTGGCACCATCATTGAATCTCTAGCTATAACTTTTACATATGAAGTCAATAGTTTAGTTTTTGGGATATTATAGGAGACTTAGTTGTCATTCACCTCGATAAAAATCCATGTGCTTGGGAGCAAATTTTTAATATTTGTACAATTAGTACAAGAACTACACCTCACTATGCTCCCCTGGTTATCTGTAAATTTCATTAAATCATAATATTAAACATGATTTATAAATTAGAAGAACTATTAAAAATAAGCAAGTTATGATGGAAGATAAATAACAAAAAAAAAAGACATGCCTATAAGCTAAATTCCTTTGTCGCGGTTAGGAGCATGTTGTTTAGAGCTATAAAAATAGTGTATGTTTGAAGTGATGTTCCTCTGAGTTGAGGTGGATGAGTGTATATTGATGATCTAAGGTTCTCGGGTATGTATACAAAAAAAATTTATTTTGATTTAAAATTTGATTTCTTCATCCATTTTAATTGGTTGTTAGTTAACGTTGCACATAGATTTAAATATAGTAATACTTTGATAGATATGCACATATTTTTTGACAAAAAATAAAAGATTTAGCAATTACAATCAACTCTAAATCAAGTGTAATATTAGGAGTGATCCATATCATAAAATTAAAAACACCTTATATTTTACTTTTCCTTATTTTACTTTATTTTTTGGCAATAGATATTAGGGTTTCATTTTTCTTAAAATATAACCATTTCTATATCATTGTTCATCAAACATTTATTTGAACATTTCATTGCATTTTCATAGAGAACCTTTCTAATTTATTAATACTTTTTTCTTAATTTGAGAACTATGTAGGCATCTATCCTTTATCTTACTTTTTACTTCACCCATTTATATATTAGTTAAAAACTAATATTATAATAAGAAAATTGAATAAGAAAATCATTGCTCAATATTACTATTGAATACTACTCTTGCTACAATATCAAATAAAATCTAAAAAATTAATGCATTAAGATAATCACAACTAATGCTTGAACCAAGGAGTTGGGGGAGACACTTGCTCCACATATTCTTACAAAATTCCTTAATATCATATGATACACTAAAATATTTGCACCTCCTAAACTTAGTTAACTAATGATATTTTAATATTATTTACATTTTCAATATAATAACTATGTTTATAATAATTTTAAAATACTTGAAAAGATAAAAATTTTAAATTTAAATATCAATAACCAAATAATTTTTATTATATCATCCTTCTTCTTTTATTGTGATTCCTTCACTGATCCAACAAATTAAGGTGATATGTTTATTCCAGCTTTAACAAGAAGGTTGACATCAAAATACAAACAGCTCTACATTGCCTGCTTTATCTTAAGCCCAATAAAAGAAGGCCCGAAGGTTTGCGCCGAGTGAAGCCCATTTGATTTTAAGATGAATTTCTATTCTTGGGGCATGCTTAAATACTTTGATATGAAATAAGTAATGATCATGCTAATCTGTCAATCAAAAAATATGACTTTACTATTTTGTCATTTTATTGTTTAAAATTCTTTTTTTTTTTTATCATATTGATTTATATAGTCCAACTCAATTCACTAACAAAACAAATTTAAATATGAGTTTGTTAATTAAGTACATAAAAGTATATATTGACACATCTACAAATTTTATGTTTATTTAACAATCCACCAAGTGACATATATAAGCTTAATGAACAAATATTCGGCTTAATTCCCGTTCAAGCCAGCTGAATAATAAATGTGGGCCAAATTCGACATAGAAGATTCTTGCAAATGAGCATTTGATTTTTAAGAAAATAAAGAAGGCCCGCTAAGTTGCTTGTTACATAACACAGGCCTCAGTTTTTAGGCCCATTGTATTAGTACGAATTGCTGTGTTGAGTAATATCTAAGAGAAACAATCTAAATTAGCATAATCAGAAGATCAAAATTGGTTGGAATGAGGTTTAAAATCCTTAGACCTATTTTAAGATGAGCATTTATTCTCATAATATGCTTCTCTAAGAAAAGATTAATTAATCTCAACATCCATCTTAAAAAAAATGACCAAAAGATTCTACACATTTTTTTCTTATTTGCATAATTAGGTTAATTATATTTGTGTTCATATGTTGTAATTTTATCATATATTTAATATAAAAATTACTCTTTACTTGATTGCAATTATTTTCTTTTTTTCTCAAAATTTAATAGGATGAGAATAAAATTATATAATAATTTTTTTATTGTGATCCATATATTTTATTTTATTTATTTATTTATTTATTTTATTATTATTATTATTATTATTATTATTATATATATATATATATATATATATATATATATATATATATATATATATATATATATATATATATTATGGTTACATGTAAGCTATTATTCCAACATTATCTTATAAAAATATTCATGCAAACAATAATTTAAAGAGAATTATTTTTTACCACAATAAATCTCAAGTGACTTTTACAAATCACTACAAGTGCCTCGACAAATAATCAACCATTTGTTTTCTTAGAGAGAATACAACACATTTGATAGACAAAACACATTATTGGAAAAAGTATAAAGAAGATATGATTCAATGTTGTAATGCTTAGATTACTAGAATCAAATGTGCAAGTTAATTTGTAAGGCTATTTCCTATCTTTTCATTAATATTGCACTATATTGGTAGGTAAAGTATATCTACATATTTAATTACTAGTTAGATTTAGAATTGGATGATTATCATTTCCTTATAAGGTAACAGACTATGTTCAGAATGTCAACTTATTATGAAGAGTATGAAGTTTTTTTGGAGACAAAACCTTGTTAAGATATAGATTGTTCATTTGCATTAATGTAATAAGGAAAAGCTTTCTTTAGAGAGAATCCTTTTTGTTTAACAAAAAAGTTAATTTCTAGGTGTTTTTATGTAACCATAATATATTATGAAAGCTCATGAGTAAATCAATCACATTAGATGGGTCTCAACTACTAAAGCTGCACCTAAAAAACTTGAAGCAAGGGGCATAGCTATGTAATATACGTAGTTTCTTTTGCATGAGCTCTACATTCTACTTTGATGGAAGATCGCTCCACTATCAACTACTTTTAGCCTTTCATAAAATCAATTCACAAGTGAAAAGTTATTGTAGATTTGTTTTTATGTGGTTCTACTACATACTCAAATTTAGAATAGGCATGCAAAAAAAGAAAGAGTGAGATGGAAGGGGGAGGGGGAGAGAGAAATAGAGAGATCATCTAGTTGAATTCATAATCTAAGTTATATATTTACTTGGATGTAGCAGCATTTCCTCTTAAGGCATTAAAGGTGAAAATTCAAAGTTTGATTCACATGTTTAATAAGAAAGTTCACAACAAAGACCATACTGAGCTAACTATTTTTCAGTTATTATAAATCTCTTATCAACTGATAGTGAAAGGATGGATTGTCAAAATTTTGGTCAATTATTAGACTTGTTAAGAATTGACTCTATTCATGCATAGGTTATAGACACATTGACTGTGTATAAAACTTACAACCAATCGTTAAAGATGGAAAAATGAACCATCTTAGACGGAGTAGCTAGAAAACATATATGTGTGCTTGGGGATACTTCATATCAATAAAATGAATTTAAAAAACATACACAAGAGTTCTAAACATATTCACTTATGATTGAATACAACATCCAAATTAATATATCAATCCAAGGGATGAAAAAAATTCTCAACGATGTATTCAATCACAAATTAGTTAATTCGCCAGTCTTGGGGGCCTATGTACCAAAATTTTGTCATTCACCTTAAAGAGATAAAATAAAGTATATTAATTTAAAGTTTAATATTCCTAAAGAGGCTAACCTCATTATTACATTGCATCTAGGAAAGTTCTTGATTGAAGTACATTGGATAGAACTTCTGCAAAGAAAAAAGAGTTAACTCTTAAGGATGTCATTTTGGAATTTAAATTAAGAATCGATAAAACATATAATATTTCTAGTAACATGTTAACAAATGAGGACTAAGAAGCGTTTGAACCAATAGGCCTAGTGTTGTTATAGTCTATCCTAAGGTTTGAGCTTTATATTTCAATGTAAAAATGTTATTTTATATTCAATTAAAAATTTTGATTACAAAGTTAGGATTTATATTCTAAAAAAGTGAGCCATATAAAAGCCTAAGAGAGGGATTTTCCCATAGCAAGATTCAATTAAACTACTTCAAAAATTAAACTGAGGTGAGCTTTATTAATGTTGGCTAAGAAGCTCAAAATTAGTTTAATAAGGTGGGTCATACGGACTTCACTCCAATGAAGGAGAAGAAATTCAACCCGAATCTCCTTGACTTACAACCTCCAAAAAAAGAGGTACCAACTAACACTTCATTTCATTTTAAATCATGATCACAATCACATGTATGTTGGGAGTAGTATCCTATTATAATTTGGGAAGATTGTTTAGGACTTAAATTGATTTTGAAGATTAAGCCACCCAGGTATAAATGTAACTAACTAATGTAAAATTTAACAATTAAAACTTTATTTATTTTTATATTTTGGCTCAATGGAAGGATTATTTAGATTTTTTTACAATGTTTGATTATGCATTCTTAGTATGTATGAATACATGAAAATTATATTGCAGGCTAATTATGTATGAAGGAAGAATCTTTCTATAAGGGCGGTGGTCCTCACTACCCAAATTCTCTCTATCTGTGTAATAGGAAAGTGCCAAAAGTTAAGGGGAGAATATAATATGAATGGAAATGATAAAATTTTTCCTATTATTTAATAAATATAAAGGTTTTGATTTTACTTTGATTTTGATTTTTAGTTAATTTTAGAAAGTTTAGTTTAAGTTATTAAGTGGGGTGTAAAATATGGGTGTAAAATATGGGTGTAAAATATAATATATCTTTTTAGCCTAACAAAGAATCCATATTTATTCATTGAGATGCAATTCCCAAAAATAAATATAGAGAAAGCTTGTTGCTCTACTACTCTAGTAAGTTAACACACTGATCTTGATAGTTTCTATATGTAAGGATTTATGAAGTTGACAACAGTACTTGAAGATTTTAATCCCCTATAATGGCACCAAAATCTTGATCTCAAACTTAATCCCAAGCAAAGTAAGATTTTAATTATATTTTTAAATAGTGGGGATTCTACGCAAGTATACGTATCATTATCAAGTAATATAGAGCTTTCTGATTAAGCTTCGATATTGATCCCACGGAGATCCGGGTTAATCACGAAGGCTTTCAAGAGAAGTTTTAGTCTAGAATAACAAGCCCTAGCTTGGAAGGCTGATAAAGGTTTTATTTTGATTACATTTTATAATTATCTCTATAATAATACTTCTACTCCAAAACTAAAATACTTAGTGAAAATAAGAAAGTGAGGTTTTTAACATATTAAAAGTACTCTTCCTCATACAATGAAATTAGTGACATGTGTAAAAGTAAAACAAGTAGTGAGAGAGATTGTTACAAATAGGAGCAAATATATTCTTTACCCTTACTAGAGAAGTTATAAAGAACATTAGTTAATCTAAAGTTTGAATAGCTTTGAAGACGGGCTAGGCAGAGAAGATACTAGCTCTCACTCAAGAGTTCCCTCTTATCCCTCCACTTGGAGGCTAACATCTCGCATCAAAACCTAAAACAATAGACCAAATTATGGGGTTTTAGCCTGTCACTCTAAAGTCCTCTAATTCTAAACCCATTAAAGATTATTTTCCTATTAATTTACACTCAACCATATGGACTACATTCTTATTCTTACAATCTCATGCGATTCTACCACGGTTGATTGAGACAGCACCATCATGGATCTTACAAGTTCTCACAACAGATTTTAACATGCAAGTTGATCAAGTTTACATGTAAATGAAGAACAAAGTAAAATCATCACATTATATTCTCACTCTACTCAACTATATATCCTACACATGCATGCTAATTCATTACGAGAGGGAAGAGTAAAGAAAACTACTCATTACACATGGAGAAATAACAAGAACTTTTCTTTTAACAAGACTTTGAAAAAATACAAACAAAATACTAGATTCAAATCAAAATACAATGAAAATACTTATCTTTGATGGAAATCAAATTCTCCTTGTATAACAAAAGTAATCTCCTTACAATCCTTTTTAAAAATAAAGTGAAAAGAAAAGGAGAAATTCTCACACTCTATCTTTCTCTCTCACCTTGTCACCCCACTTGGGGCTCACGCCCAAGCCTTCTTCTCCTCTTTCAATTAATTCAAGAGCCCGAAAGTTTTTTTAAAAATATTTCCAAGCCTTATTTATAATTTCCCAATAGATGCTTAACTGTCTCTTCAAAACTGTCCATATTCAATGAATCTTCCAAAAGGTGCCTCAAGTGCCTCTTCAAAACTCCTAACCACCCCAAATTCTTCTAAAAAGTCCATTTCATCATTTCCAATGAATTCCCCAAGATATGCACGAAGCACCGCTTCAAAAATCATCCAAATCTGGGGTGCTTAAGAGCCCTTCTCTCTGTCTGGTGGCGCCTAAATGCCATTTTGGGCGCTTAAGAATGGGGTACTAGTTGTGGTACCCATGGCTCCGGTGTGCCCCGATTCGACCCGATTTGCTCCTTTTTGGTCCATTTTTGTTCCTTTTGTTCCAATCTCTCCAAATTCTTTAATTTAATGTACCTACAACCAAAAACACAAGAAAATATACCTTTAAAGTCTAATATCATTATAAAATAAAGCATGAAAAATAGTACATTTTTAGGCGTATCAAATTCCCCCAAACTTAAATATTACTTGTCCTCAAGTAATACTACATTTTTAATGTAATTTATGTAGATAAGATTTAATGGGTCATCCTTTAGAATTGCTAAAATTTTGTTCTAAAAATGTGATAGTTCAAATTAGAAGAACTTCTAGTGAATCAGAGTAGCCTAGGGTCTAAAATATTTATCTTCAAACTTGGAAATTTATTTTCCTATCTAACTTAGAAATATATGCAGATTTTTCAAACTTTGGATCATATGAACTTTACTTTTTAGACTTAAGAACTCTCTTAAAAATATTTTTTTCTAATATAAGTATAGAAAGCAAGCTTATGATTGTTTTAAGTTCTTCATTCTAGAAAGACTAAAGTGAACCAATTTTTTATTAGAAGCTCTCCTCAAGCTTCTCCTCACTTTTTTTTTGCATTTTCTTTTTCTTTTTTAGGTTCTTTTTGATCCATTATCATTATTTTTTTTGTATGTGAGGATTACTATATTTGGAGAAGTCCTTAAATGATTTTGAATTCCACTATCCTCCTCTAAAGTTAAAACTTATTATTTTCCTTCACTTGAAAAGATATATTTTGTTTATTTTATTTTAAAAAATACTTTCTAAAAGAGCCTTAAATGTTTGAAAATAAAAATTCTAAGAATCCTTAATTTTTCAAAAAATATAATTTTTCCTACTAAAGATAGTTTTTAACTTTCCCAAACTCTCCAATAAATATCCTTAACTCTAGGTTCATGACAACGACTTTATATATGCAATAAAATATAAGATAAATATGGACGTATTAAATATTCAATAATTGTAAAGTCACACTTATCAACACAAGTATACGTATCGCTCAAATAATATAGGGCTCTAATGGAATCCTAAATATCGATCTCACAGGGAGTAGTTTAGAATTATGGACTAAGACTTTAGAAAAGCAATACTTTAATCACAACAACGATGTTCAATTTGTGATATTCAATATATAAGAAAGCATCCTTCTCCTTGTCAAGAAATTATAGTGAATGGATAAAATGAATTAGTTCAATTTATATTGTGATAAATAAGAGCATACCTATTCTTTACCCTTTGGTCCAGGCATAAAGACCATTGACTAATCCTACGCTTGTTTACTGAATCCGCAGCTAGGCTGGGAGGATAACGACTCTCACTTCGGAACTCTCATGTTCTCCTCACCTGAGGGCTAACATCTACACTTCAGTACCCAAATGATAGGACCGAATTGGGGATTTTAGTCTATCACTCTAAAATCTCCAATTCTACGCCCGATAATATTATTTCCCTATTTATTAGCACCCAACTTCCAAGGGCTT
>NEWO01000498.1:280581-293818 GCA_003013225.1 Phalaenopsis aphrodite | reverse complement strand
ATGAAATTGGGAATATTTTGGATTTATTGGGATTTATTGGGAATTTTTGGAATTTTTTGGATTTTGGGTCATGGAGGGGTATCTTGGTAATTTGGCAATTTTTAGAAATTTTGACAAATTTGGATGTATCCAAGGTGTTTGAAATGGGTTTTGATCAATTTTGGGTATTTTGGAAAAATTTGGGAATATTAGCCAAATTTGGGTCCCAAGGGCAGTTAGGTAATTTGGAGGTGCCTAGGGGTATATAGAATTGGATAAATATCCATTCTAAATGAACCATGAATTAATGTATTGTGAAGATATGGTGTACCCTAGTTCCAAGTCAACACCTAGGGTCGACCCTAAAGCCAAGTAATCCTATAGGGATTCTTCTTGAATTCTTTTATAATGATCTTTACCTACTAAATGCTAGAGGTTAAGATCAATATGTGGAATTTCAAGTTGAGTAAATAGGAGAGTTTTTTTTTTAATTTCTAATTATGGGGGTACCTTTTCTAATTTTCTAAGACTAGTCAATAGGAAAGTCCTATGGCTAGATCTAGGCTACTAAAGATGTTTCTAGACCTCAACCAAAAGTGAGGTCAACAATGTCATATTTCAAGGTAACTGTGAGTGGTTTTATTTTATTACATACCATACTTTCATAATATTATTACTCTCTAACAAACAATTAAACAGAACTATATTGGTGCAATTGACGGTACCCAAGTTGATGCCCGACTACCCAACCACGAAAGGGTTGCATACATCGGTCGGAGTGGTTCAACAACTCAGAATGTCATGGTTGTATGCGACTGCAACATGTGTTTTACTTTTGTAGTGGCGGGTTGGGAAGGGAGTGCACATGACAGTTAGATTTTCTCCTTTTCCATTAGGAATAGATCACATTGTTTCCCTCACTCCCCATCAGGTTAGTTTTGCTTTGCAATTTGTATATCTGAGTAGGTAATATTTTTAATTAACAGTGTTTTTCGTACCAGGAAAATATTATCTGGTTGATGTCGAATATCCTATGTAAAGGGGATACCTGAAGCCCTATCCTGCCACAAGATATCATCTTCATGATTTCGAGAGAGCAAGTGGCACCGTCCGTGGCAGAAAGAAAATGTTTAATAAATGTCACTCATCTTTACACGAGGTAATTGAAAGAACATTTGGGGTTTGGAAGAAGAAATAGGTCATCCTACATGATATGTCGTCGTATCCTTTTCAAAAGTAGGTGCATATTGTGGTTGCAACAATGACACTACACTTCATCCGAAGATATTCCTCACGATTAGATACAGACTTCAGTATGGATGACAATGATGAATTGAATGCCTTCGAGCAAACTCCAGGAATTGTGGGTGGACATTCATTACCTAAGGATGATATATACTTTAATGAATTTAGAGATCATGATGGTGAAGGTTTGGCTGATGTGATTGCTTTAAGGGAGTCTATCACAAATGCCACATGTGGCTGCTGATTTACCAAGTTTTTCTTTAATAAGATTATAAGTTTATATTCATATTCTATTAATTTTGGTTTTTTTAAAATATCTTGAGCTGACATTTGGTTCTTTTGTTTTTTTCGCAGTTATACCAACGTGACTTCTAGGATATCAGTTATGGACAGAGGTATTTTGTGTTACTGTAGACTACCGTCTTCGTTGCTCACGTCACGTTAGTCTTATAGCTTTGGGAGGCAATTCTACGTTGTGCCAAGGGTGTTTCAACTCGTTGTGGTTTCTTTCGGTGGGCTGACAGTCCCACATATTACACTGCCAGCAGTCATGAGAATCTGATGTTTTCTCAGGTTGATAGTGTAGATGAGGACAAGCGTAGCCAAAGTTTCAAATTAAATATTTTAATATTTCTCATTGTAGTTATATTTGTCTTTGTCCTTTTTTTTTATTTCTTCTAGTACTCATGAGAGTGTGAGAACTGTATGTCATCTTTTGGAACTGATATGTGATGATTGTATACTTCTACACTATATGCTTCTGTACTACCAATAAACTATTCTTAATAAGCTGCTCCCAAACAGTTTTATCAGACAGGGGCAGGAATGTCATTTAACCACAAATAAACTAATATAAATAAGCTGCCCCAAACAGCAAGCCAGATTATTCGGATCATCTGCAGATTATCAGATTATCAGAATAATCTGCTTATCAACAGATTATAAATAATCAACAGCTGCGCCAAACAGACCTTAAGTGAGTGCATGAGTTCTCCGAGCTTAGTTTAATTGCTTAATCTTGAAGATATGTTATACTATTTTTTAGGCAAATTTGTGACTCTATACCACTTGAGATTATTGACAATTTTGGCATGTATTGATTTGGTTTATGACTAGTTGGTTGAGAAAAGCCAATTTTTTTAGTTAACTTGATCAATTTGTTTAAATTGCACAAAATTTACACAAACTAATATAAGAATATACAGCGTGCCTTCAACAGCCAGGTAGGTAAGTTCTCATTTAATAAAAATTTACTCAAGTTATTCTCAAGATTTAGTTTTTTAATGATTCAAATCATAGTCCTCTACTTAACATATTCTTTAATAAATAAAAAATAAATATATTCCCAGACATTACTAAGAAAAACGAGCAATGCTCAAATTTACTTGAAAACAAGCCTGACATTAGAAGAATATTGAATATATTAAAAGTAAATACAAATTAATGCCATATAAATAAACATCTCAGGCTATTATTCATTATGTGCTAGTTTGCTTAGGTATAAGTTTCCACCACAATTAACGTGATATTACAAGGCATTTTATATTTATCTCTCAGAAAATGGCCGTCAGGGATGACCAAGAATTGGTGTTTCTTAAGTCAAACTAATATCAAATTCAATTAATGTGCCATGACTGCTTCGAACAGATAAATTTAGGACGCGGGAAAAATTATTTCACAGGGATTGTCCTATCTGCACCGTCCATCACAACAAAGATTTATGATTGTGAGCCCTATTTTGAATTTTATTTAAAAAAAAATTGCTTTGACGAATGATGAAGATCGAATGCCGTATGCTTTCGTATGAAATAAGACGCGGAGTTTCTAGTCAATTTTTTGTGCGGTACGGATCACCAAACTAATATTTTTTCATGAATTTGAGCCATCTATTTTTAACGAAAAATAATAATAATAATACTAATAAACGAGAGTATGGCGACTCAGAAATTACGATTAACATATATATATATTTTAAATTAGCATTTGAATAATATATTTTGTATTTTAAAAATTAAATCAAAATGATCAATGGGACCAAAAATATAATAAAAATATATGAGGATATAGACCAAAATAATTAAAAAAATTAATTTAAATACTGGAAAATTGAAATTGTTGGGACCACATCCCTTAAATTTTTTCCGTCTAGATGCTGAGGCAGACAAACTACATAATGATGGAGTAGGCGTCAAATTTGATCAAAATATCATTTTGACTACGAATTAGTAAACATATGAAAAGTAGTATTTCATTATATTTTAAATATGTGCTGTTTATTAAATTATATTTTTTACGGCATCGTCCAGAGATTTATGAACATATAATTCAAATCTTATTTAGTTATAAATTCTTGGTTTTAATGAATCCGATCTGTTCCAATAATTTCATTCGGGATATATTCGAAGCTGACCAAAATTACCAGGCTGTGTAATTTTAATCATTCGGGATCTATTTTGTGTACCGTTTGGTTAAAAGACTTCTTAAAAACGCTTCTATCAAAAATCCATTTCTCTGATATTTTGAATTGCAATTTTCCCATTTGGTTAAAATACCTAGCACCTCCCATTTTCGCTTCCTTAATCACATCTTTCTCTTCAAAAAATGGAGATGTTAGGCACCTTGTCTTATATCCTTACTAATCTAATCATAGCAGCTACTCTGCTAATGCAATCAACCAGATATTAGATAAATTGACCTTGACATGGTTCCTTTACCTTCTCTTTGACTCACCCTCTCTAAGCAGAACATGTAAATTCTCAGTTCGTATTCACGGAATTGGTTCTTTCACAGAGGTGCAAATTTTGTCGTGTTCTCTTTGTATATTCACTTCTCACACCTCATGCCGCATAGGAGGATCTAAACTTCATCTTAGATAATTTTTTTCCATAACAACCCCAACTACTGTACAGTTGCAAAACAATCGTTCCTTTCAGCTGCGACCTAACACAACTGAATTTTCTCTTGTGAATTAATGTATCTGAGTCAATCCTTCAACAAGGGTAGCTTCACACATTTAATTAAAGGTTTAATTTTTATCAAAGCCTCAAAACCTTTTTTTCTTCACTGTCAAATAGCTTGAACTCTTAGGTTAGCTGCAACATTCTTCTTCTATTTCTTGCTTCTCCAATCCTTAATTTGCTATGAGTATTTCTTTTATTAATTACTTAAAGTTGGTGTGTTGTTATGAAAATTTTATGTAGAATTAATTTTCAATATTTTGTAGCACATTGTAGATTCCTCCATGTGTCTCAATATGACAATAGAGAATATGATTCATGTAGCTAGCCCCACTAAGTGGGTAAATGCTACTTGCTTCACAACAAACCTTAATTAGTCAACAAAAAGGCATTCTTTACCACTTCAAATGACATCCATAACCAACATGAGCTTTGTATATTATCGTTAATACTCATTGAAACTAACTTATTCTACAATATTCCATCTACTCTTTATAAGCACATACCTCATATTTACAGTGGTAGTGCTAATATCAAGCTTATTCCTCAACTATGTAGAAACTTCTGCTACATTCATTTTATTTCAGATCCTATTTATGTAAATCTTACATTTTCAAGATATCAGACCAATAGCATAATTGTAGTTTTGGAGGATTACACTACTTCAGTCCTGAATGACGGTTTAACATTACTTAAAATTGAGGAACACTCAACACTCCCTGCTTAAAATTTTTCATCTTCAACATCAAAACAATGGTCCTTACTTCCCTTTCAACCAATAACTACTCATTGTGGAAATCTCAAGTTTTGAAAATCAATAGGACTAATGGATTTGTTGGCTTCATAGAGAGTTCTATACCAAATATGCCCAACATCATTACAGAGAATACAGGAACAACAATTCCCAACTTTGCTCACAGCACATGGATGCTGATAGATCCAAATTTGGTTGTTGCCATCCTTTCAACTATATCGAACACAGTGGTACCTTATTTTATTAATCATGATAGCTGTCATGAGATATGAGTAGTGCTGGAAAATTATCTTCAAGCTATCAATAGATCATGGTTAATTCAACTTAAAAAAGAACTACACAATGACATAATATTTAACACAAATCAAAATATTGGTGGCCAATATGTCAACTTCCAGATCAACCATTGATACTAATGATATCATCATCTAAACACTCAAAAGTCTAACTCCATCTTATCAGGCCTTCAAAACTAATATCTGAACATCCCATTCACCCATTAGTCCTAAAGACTTTAGTCCCCTCATTACAGTGAGGAGATAAACATATATAGTGATAATTCCATCAACATACACCCACAGGACAATCCTATGACTTTCTATTATCAAAGAGTATGTGGTCGCAGCAGCTTCAAAGGAATGGGATGCATCAACAACTCCTTTAAAAGTGCAAATGATCATGACAACCATCTATCAAATTTGCCACAAATAAGGCCACCTAGCTCCTCAATTTTGGCATTATTTGACTCTTAACTATAAGCCCAACAAACCAACAGATCACACAACACTTATAACCTCTTCAAACTAAGATCAAGATAAGTACTTTGACATAAAAGCCTCAAATCATGATTTCACAGCTGATTTCAAAAAATTACAGCAGCCTGAATCATATCAAAGACAAGATCATGTCTTTATTCGCAATGACAATGTTGTCCCCATCAAAACTCCGATCAAGGATTGCTTTCTAATCCACTCATAAGCTTCTTCTCTCCAAACACTTTCACACTGAACAAATCACACATAATCTCATTTCCATCTCTCAACTTGCTTCTGCTAATAATAACATCATTTTGTTTGATGCCTCTAGCTACCAAACCAAAGATCAGACATTGCAACAAATGCTACTCCAAGGTTTCTGTCATGATGAACTCTATACCATTCCCATCTCCAAGCAAGCCATGCTATTGAAAACTACTACTAATGTCTAACATCATAGATTCGGTCATTTTAATAATGATGTATGTCTTCTTATTTTAAAACATCAACCCTGTATTTGTATTCCAAGACATACATCCTTTTGCAATTCATGTAGTACAGCCAACCAACAAAGGCTACCTTTTCTTCCTCTAATAACCAGACCTACCATCCCTTAAAACACATCCATACGGATGTCGTGGCACTATTCCCACATAACTCAAATTAAGGTTTTTAGTTTTATGTACTTTTTGCTGATGCATGGGTGTTTAGTCCATAAATTTGAAAATCTAACACACTTCATAAAGTTCAAACAATGATTGAAAAGCAATTCAATGATCACATAAAATGTACAAGATCTTATAGTGGTGGGGAATTCAGGAGCTAACAATTTGAGAAGTTTTGGCTGCACGTGGCATTATTTATTATTTCTTTTACCATTACAAACCCGAAAAAAAATGACATAGCAGAAAAAAATATTAAAATATCCTAGAAACTGTGAAAACCCTATTTGTTGCATCTAACTTGGCACTAGATACCTTGTCAGACACCATACTAACATTTGTCCACTTAATCAACTCTATCTCCTCTTAAAACACTTTAAACTAATAACCTCTCAAGTCCTTCACAAATATCTACCTGATTATAAACATATTCAGGCATATAGATGTCAATGCTTTCCTTGGTTTTCTCCCTCACATCAAAGCAAACTAGATCAAAGAAGTGTGCAGTAAGTTTTTATAGATTATTCAAAAATTTCAAAGGCAATAAATGCTTCCATTCTTAAAGTGGCAAGGTTTTTATATCAAGACAGTTCTGCTTCAACGAATACTTGTATCTCTATAAACAACCACAACCTCATCTTAGAGGTGCACCCCCACCCACTTATCACTAGTCACACTCTTGCATGCCATTATCTCTACCAGTTTAACTTAGTCCATACATCAGCCAGCAAACTCCTCAACTCCTCTAAGTTCATATTCACCTCGAAGTTTAATTTCATTTCCTTTAATGATTACTTCAGTAATACCCCCCTTTTAACATCACATATACACCCTTATGCTCCCATTATTCAACCAGTTCTCCACATGACCGCTAGATCAAAATAGGTTTAGTTAAAATAAAAAGCATATTCACACTTCATCACTCCATTGCCAATGAAACTAAACCACTTAACTTCAATGAAGCCAACAAGCATTCACACTGGTGGGAGGCCATGAATGAAGAGTTTGATGCCTTACAAAGTCAGTGAACATGAACATTGGTTCCTTCCCCGACCAACCATACTATTCTAGATAGTAAATTGACATAAAAGATAATGCGTCGATCCATGGAATCATTGATTGGTACAAAGCAAGATTGGTCACACATGTGCTGAGTATATCCCCTTACAGAATTCCCTCCAAATGTTCTCCAACCTCTCTAAGAAAGTGGAAAATACAAAGTCCTAACTATACACTACAACTCCTCTACCTTTCTTCACTTCCCAAAGCTTCAAAATGCATTCCAATGCTCCCTCAAACAGCTTAAATCCATCCCATAACTTCCCAAGTCTTGCTAAAGTAACTGTAGTAAACAACCTAGGAACTGGCCAGCGCCTTGGCGCCGACCTCTTGGTTTGACCGACTGGGTTCTGGCGCCTAGTCGCCCACTAAGCTGGCGCCATGGCGCTTGGGTGGAGCGTCTTGGAAACCAAAGGTTGGCGCCTAGGCGCCAGTCTGTTGGTTCCAATATTCTCCATTTCGCCTCTGCTTCGCTCCATTTTAGCTCCACTTCGCTCCATGTATCCTACCTGTTATACCTGCAAGAAAAACATAAAATTACCTTTTTTTAAAGTGCAATTTCATCTATAAACAGGTGCAAAATATAAAAGAAATTAAGAATACTTTAGGACACTCACTTTCCACCTCCATAGCTTTTCTAGCTTGATTTTTAACTTGAGTCCAATATTCAATATCCACCATATATAAACACGATTAACAAATATGTGTTCTCTTCTATCGTTGAAGTTATTCTAATAGTCAGATCAACAAGTTAGTTTTAAAATTCAATCCAGTGGTTCTTGCAAAAAATAAAAATAAAAAAATATAGTAAAATTGCTCCAAAAAAAGCTAGCTTAACACAATAAAAACATTAATAAAATGGGCACTTATAGAAATATTACAATCAATCAAGACAAAAAATAAAAATAATATGTTTTTACATGTGAAGCTGCAAACAGAAATAAAAACATAATCAAATGCAATAGATATACAACTTTTGTAACAAAGGTGCATATATCTAAAATAGATTCTTTCGATTTTTGTATATCATCGACACCATTAGCACAACACAAAAAAAACTGCATCTGCAATACTCACCATAGTTTTTTCTAGATATTTTTCTATAGCAATTTATCAACCAGTTATACCAACAGCAACAACCAAATTAGAATTTTTTAAATCTCAACGTTTCTTAGAATTTAATGAAATTAAGAATTACTCATCCACAGTTTTTTCTTTTTTTTTTTAAATCTTGAAACGAATAACCAAATATTTATCAATATTTAATAAATTTTTGTAGTAAATAAATATGAATCTAAATGATTTACAAAATCTGCTTGTAGCCAACGAGCCTCTAAATCCCATACGTCAAGTCTTCTATCATAACCAGTCCGAAAATAACTAGGAGATCCACATTTCCATTGAAAAAACTGCATTTATTTCAATTTCCTCTCAAGTAAGAACGTCTTCCTATTTCAAAAAGTTCACCTTTATCTTCCCCAATCCAAACCAAGTGGTCTTACACACAATACTGACGTTACGATTCCTTAACCTTGCTTCAATGACTTGCATCTAGTACTAGGAAGAAAAACTTAACAAAAAGAAGGTCATTGAGTTCTGAAGCAATATTCAACAAATGCATGAATAAAACACCTAAACAAAAGCAATATTCATGAATAAAACAACAATACTGTAGTTCTGTTGTGCCCCCAATACATGAATAAAACAACAATTCGGCAAAATGCTGAAGCAAATCCAAACTATAACATTAAATTTTTAGGGAAACTTTAAAATTAATTTCTTTTTCATCTAACTCTCTGATAAGCCAAAACAAAAGCAAAATTTACCTCTGAGAGGGGCTTCCGGTGCTTGGAATCTTGGTTGGCCACCTCCTGCTTTAAATTCTGAAGCATATCATCAATCTTGCATAAGAGCACAGATCATAGAGGTTAATATCAACAAAAATTAGTTTCCAGCAACTACATGTCATTTAAGACCTTTGAAGGAATCCCCAAACAAAGCACGCAGTGCGTCACCTTCGGTAAAAAAGTGGAGCAGAGCAAGGAGAAATGTGTGACGCTTTCTGTGAATTGAGCGGGACCGGAGCTCAGAGTAGAGAAAGGAGAAAGGATTTCGATGTGACCTTCGAGTTTTAGTGAATGGAGCAAGAAAACGGAAGGCGCATATTTTAGTTGTATCAGTTCTTTTCAGAAGAAGCTTAATCTACATTCAGCACAATTAATGGAATCCTCTACAAATCTGCATCCCAAGTAATTAAATTCAGCCGATCATGGCTGCTCCCCCGACCAAAAAAACCGCATATTTTAGTTGCTTACGATGAACCTTCAATCCAACCCTCATTACCTTACGTGCCCTGTAACCCCCCTGTAACCCTCAACCTTCCCGCTTCCCCTATTCTCAATCAAAGCACCTTTTCTCTCAGAACAAAAACAAAACCCATCGCATCCGCATCAATCGATCGATCGACTTAGCATGGAATCCATCGGCTCCAACGAATCGCCCTCCCCTCGCATGACAATCAACTCCCGCATCTTCCGCGCCCTCCACCACCATCTCCTCCTCCTCCACCGCTCCGGCCACACCTTCCACATCCTTGGCTCCACCTCCAACGTCTACACAGTCATCCTCTCCCAAACCCCAACGTGTTCCTGCCCAGATCCCACCATCCCCTGCAAACACATCCTTTTTATACTCCTCCGTGTCCTCCGCCTCCCCCATCACCACCCCTCACTCCTCCGCCGCTTCCTCCGCCACTCATTCCTTTCTCGCCTTCTCTCCTCCCCCACAAACCCAGACTCCGTAGCCAATCCCCGCCTTCTCCAACGCTTCCGTCAGCTCTTCTTCTCGGCAACCGTCGCCAGATCTGGAGACGGGGAAGAGAACAGATCGTCGGGAGGAGCGTGTCCGGTTTGTTTGGAGGAGATGGAAACGGAGATTGAAGAGAGAGTGGTAAGGTGCGGGGTTTGTGGGAATGGTTTGCACGAGGAGTGTTGGGGGAGGTGGAAGAGGATCAGGGGGAGGAGAGGTGCTAAGTGTGTTATTTGTAGGGCGAGGTGGAGGGAGAGGAGGGAGATGGATAGGTACTTGAATTTGGCGGAAGTTGCAGGGGAGGAGGAGGATGCGGTGTCGGTGGATGGCGGCGACGGGAGGGGGAGTTGCGGCAGCGGTGCTCCCGGGTAATTGGGGCTGCTTTAGATTCGTGTTTATTGTTTCGGGGATTTATATGGGTTTCATGTAAATGATCTTCATGTAAGTGGTTGTTGTAAATTAGCTACTGATTAGTCTCTTCTCATTATCTATTATGCAATATCATGAAATATAAAAGTAATATATTTGGGAAATTTACACAGAACAGATTTCTTTTGTATTCACATCTCAAATAAATTTTGATATATAGATACATTTGATGGATAGTGTGATTTTGATCAGCTTAGTTATTAAGTTATATTTCAAATATTTGATTAATGATGCTAAACAAACATAGAATAGATGAATTTTCATATGAAAATATCAGAAAATAAATAGTTAAGCTAGTTTATGTCAACAGCAATTATTCTTTTTAATAGCAAATAAAAGTTATATGAGGCCTTTTTTGAACTAGAAAGAAAAATGTCAATAAAAAGTATGTGACAAAAGGTTTTTTGAAGTATGCTTGATGATTGTGCCATAAGAAGGTTGGTGAGGTACATGGAGATATTGTATTGATCTTCTTCTTAGAGGTGAAGGTGGCATGATCTTGGAGGAGACATTAAAGTCTTGGGAGCCGCTAAGAATGAGAGGTTATGATCGCACTAACCAAAGGAAGTCTACGAAGCAATGCTAAAAATCTATGAACGTAATTTTGAAAGTTAAGATGTTCCTCTTTTTGGATTTGAAGATTGCTTGACTTCTAGGTGGCGGTGTGGCAATGCAGGGAGGCCATGGAGTCTAGCAAAAAATATTAAATTGGTTCTTTATTTGATGAACGTAGTGACTAGGTAGGCAAGAGTAAGTTAAAGCACTAAGACAGCTGAAAGTCCTATTTGGAACATTGAGAAAGCATAATCTAAAGGAAATAGTGAGATGAGGTGCAAAGGTCACAGATATGAGAAGGCTAGGCCATTCGATGAAGAGGACATACTCCAAACCGCAGAAATGGACAATGGGCAAGGGCAGGATTACCATTCAGTGCAGTTGCTGCTATAATTTTGTGCATGACAGTGAGGGAAATCCCTCGAGGATCATTCAACATGACAAAGTAGACTAAATGTCGCCAACAAAACAAAAGATGGTATCCTGGAATGTTTTGCGCCAGATTGCATACCCAATAGTAGTGTTATCAACATATAATAAGAAAGGGACTGCATTTTGCCACATATAGATCGCCACAACTTTTTAGGCTGTTCTGCAAGGTATCCTTCCTTAGCGAATGCAACAGTAAGTTTGGAAACAAGTTGTGGATCATTGGCTTGAGTGAGTTCCAGGGGCCAATAGAGATTCTTCTGCCTGTGGGATCAGTGTAGTGTTCAAAGGAAATTGAGTAAACTTAGTAAAGCATTGTATTCCAGCAGTTATATGAAGAAGGATATCCATCACTTTCAGAAAGATGGACCATAATAAGGTGCCCTTTAGATAACAACCAGAACTAGAGTTTAAAGGGATGCAGATTCTCAAGATCTGACTGCCTAGAGTAGCACACCTCTAAGTGTATCCAAAAGTACTTTTGTTCTAGAGGATACCTTAATAGGTGAGGTTGGTCTCTACATAGCTGCCCAGGAAAATAAGGGCGCGTGATACATACAGATATGAAGATATGGATACATGTATTAAGTCTATGGATAATAATCGCCATTATTTTTTATAAAGGACAGGATGATATCGGGGAGATCACATACTACTGTACTGATGTTCCAAGAAATCAACAAAGCTATTTGTTTTTAATAGTTCATTGAAATTTAACATGTTTAAAATTGTCACTCTGTGTAATTGATTTGAAAGTTGTTGAATTAAACTTCTCTCAGTTTTAGAAAAAAAATGAGGAACAAAGAATGATGCAAAAAAGAATGCTAATAAGATTAAAAAATAAAAAAAATCTCCCAAAACAAATTTTCAAAATCAAACTTCAAAACCTTCTTCTCACCTAACTAAGCAAGATCTCTTTCAGTTTTGTTAGTTTTGTTTCTCACAAATTCCATAAGCCAAAAATGTCCATAAGTTTCACAAATTTCCACAAATTTTATAATCCCCACAAATTTTCATAAAAATTCACCGCCTCCACAAATTTTGCTCTCTATAAATTCTCATAATCCTTCCACAGATTTTGTAAATTATCATAATTTCCATAAATTCAAATTATGGTGATAAGAGTAAGACCCTCTTACATGGATGTTAAGGCTTTTGATTCCTTCATTAGCCCTTACGTTGGATGTAAAACCTCCTTCAATGGATGTTAAGATTTTCCTTCCTAATTTAACAAAATTCAAATTCTGAGGATAGAAGTAAGACCCTGTCGGCACTATTTTTGATATGGGGTTTGCCCATAAGAAACTGTCGGTCATCATAATTGAAATCCTGTTGCCCGCTTCGGAAGGACGTTAAAAAGATGAACTCAAACTGACCCCATAAATTTCATAGTTTAAATGAAAGAGCACTTTATCTCAAATCTTGTATCTATCCTGAAAGATGAATACAAGAGTTGAGGGTGAGGTTCGATCAAATAAACTAAAAAAGTTATGACACCCGTTTGGTCTGTGAAACCAATGTATTGGCCGACAAGTTCCCCTATTTAATATAAGGAATTAAATAGGGTTTATATTATGTTTGGTTCGGGAAAAGCTTCCTATAAGG
>NEWO01000498.1:234021-271721 GCA_003013225.1 Phalaenopsis aphrodite | reverse complement strand
AGCTAGCAAGGAATGCCAGTAGGAGATCGCTGTGTATAAAGACCATCCACATTCCCGTCTTTCTTACTCTTCTACTCTGATCCTACCAAAAACCATCGAGGAAGGTAAAGCTGGTCACACCATCCTTTCCCTACAATTTAAAACCACCCGTGAAAATTTGCTTTTCTCACCAGAGAAAAGATTTCTGTCCCACATTTAAATGAGTTCTTGATTTCATCTATTATTCCTATAACTAAATTGCGACTTCAAAATAAATTGGAGTGTAGATTCGCTTTACTTAAGATTGATGTCTCAAAAATCTTTTGGCTTGGTTGCACAGAATACAGCCTTTTAGAGGCGTGAAGTGGAAAAAAAAAGGGTGAAGAAGAAGACATATTGACTGATTGGTTTCTGCCAACCAAATCATACTATTTAGATGAAACGATGAGTAGGAACGATTTAGAACGCTCTCATGCATTTCCCCATGCTCTACTGGTTGCCGCCATATTTATCAGCAATACAAATGTTAAATCCTAAAACAAATACCAAACACAAATTACAGATTTAAGTAGTTTTAATCAAATGCCAAACACAAATTGCAGATTTAAGTAGTATTAATGAAAATAATACCGAACATAAATCCGGATTTACTGGATTTAGTAAATGCTACTTTAATTCCAATTAGTTGTTAAAATTTAAAAGCATGGAAGACTACATCGTTATGTTTATGAATTGTTATGATTACTCGACGAAGTTTATGAGAATTAGAAAATGATCTTCATATTTTGACCTTGTTTAACACAAATGTCCATTTTTTTCTTATATCATTTATATTCCTTAGGACACATCTTCTCGATTGATTTGTTATTTTTTTATCTTTCTTTAAATTTGTTATTTAGCAAAATTTTATATGCTGATTTTTCAACTATTGTTCAATTTAAAGCAACCATTGTCAGAATACTTATAAACCCAAATAAATTGCTTGTTTAATGATAGTTTTCCTCATTCTGTTTTGTTATAGCAATGAAAATATATCTCTTTTGTTTTAAAAAATTATGGCCACTGGAATTACTCCAAACTTTCTCAAAATCAAGTGCTACATATTGACAGAAACTAAAACTCCTTGAAATAACTTGTTAAAACCAAAGATAACAAAGATAATGGATGTGAACCTCAAATCTGATTACCTGTAAGTTTATCCAACAACCAAATATGGCACTTACTAATACCAATAAGAAAGGATAGGCCATCAATATATACTCATCATCTTATAAAGGATTAAAAGCTATTTTTTGCCATAGTTATCATCTTGCTATCAAAGCAATCATGTGCTTCAGCGAGTAGCTGGACCTTGGCCTGGATGAAGATTAGCATTTGGCGATCTAAGAGAAGGTGGAATATCCCTCCTTGAGGAGCCAAATGCATCCACAGAACCTATAAGCAAAATAGAGAAAAACATTGGTGCTTCTCGACTTGTTATATGTTACAGAGATTAAAGTAACAAAAGAAAGTAGACCACAGAGCCAATCTTAATAAACAAGAAAATAGTCACCAAATTGGCTGGGCTCATCTAAGAATCTAGCAAATGCTCTCATGAACAAGATCTGAATCCCAGCAGTAATGACTATGAAGAGGATGCAAATCTTTTTGTTCCTCACCCAAACCATATTATAAGGCTTATAACTCGTACAAATAATGATGTCTACTTTATATGAATATTTTGCAATTTATAGGAGATAAATATTAATATAATGCATCATCATTATTGACTTAGACAATAGGCTACCTTATTTTATTTTATTCTATGTTTTCTTACATTTGGCTGCTATACATCAACTATTCATATTTGTTGTTCTCATTCTTCATTCAATGCATGCGGATCTTAGGTTGGAATCTCTTAGATGCGCCTAGACTGATTAAGCCACAAAAACTAAACTATTCTAAAATAATTTTTTTACATGAGATTGATGTAGATATGATGAAGAATGGCTTAGGGAAAAAATAACAGGTCCGCATGACATATATTTATGTATAAGAATGATATTACATGAAAAATATTTTTTATGATATGAAGAATGTAAAATGATGCATTTCTCTGTCACGTTATTTGTCTAAATCATCATAAATTAAACTTAGATAAGTGCTCTTTTCATCGTTTCTTGTATACATGATCTAACCATTTCTTTTTTTCAACATTATATTCATTTACTTGCTAGAAATCGGGACATAATTTTCTGTTTTTTATACTATTCAAATGAATTGTCTTATTTATAATTTTGTATAGCTTTCAAATTTAAATGTTATATTATATTATAAAATTTATAGTATATTATAATTTAAAATGATATAATTCAGCTTGATAATAAATCAAAGTTGGTTGTGTGCCTTAAACGGCGGAACAAGTCAAGTGAGCTGCACAGGGGAATTAGGACAAGTTGTGTGCCTTAAACCGTGGAAAAAGATCTTATGGGTCAAGCTCATGGTTCTATCTCTCATTGCGTTGTTTAAATGAGCTAACCTTAGGCCCAATTGGCAAGCTAACATTTCTAAAACGCCAGAAATTTAAGCTTTGTCGGCCTATGCTGTATAAACATTTTTTAAAGTTTGCTGCATCTTTAATTTAACGAGCAAGACTAAGGGTCTGTTTGGGGTAAGCTGCAAATTATTTATAATATGTTAATAAGCAGATTAACCTGACAATCTAATAATCTGCAGATTATCAGGATAAGATGATTTGATCTTTGATGAAGCTTTTTCAGAATAGATTATTTGCAGTTGTTGCTGAATAAATGAGCATTGTCATTAATTGTGTTACTATAAAATTGAATAAATAGGCATTGAGCATATGATTATCAATAAAATCAGTGATTCAATAATATTATATAAATTTGAGAGATAAATAATTAATCAACTTTTATTATTAATTTTTTCTAAAGAAAACTCTAATAGTTTTAGTTTTTATCTTTATATATTCAAAAGATGAAATAGGGGTTTTAACCTACACGCACTTAAAACTTTACAAAAAACAAATTAACCATCCAAATATCAAATATTTCACATTGAGCACGCTAGACATAATGAGCGTTTTTCCTGTCCGGTCACCAAATGTGCAGGAACAACGGACGAGATGCAGAGATGCAGAGATGCAGAGATGCAGCGATGATCGACCGCACATCCGGTGACTGGACAGTAAAATTTGGCAAACATAACACTCCTCATTTCAGCCACTGAATTGCGCTTCTCTTCCGTCTCCCTCACGCTAGAATCGTTTGCCACGTTTTCTTTTTGTTCGCCTCTTCTTCTCCCGGCGTTTGGCTCAAATCGTTTGCCCTAATTTCTCCTTGTACATTCTCCATCGGGGACTACCACTCACTCTCTGTGTTCATTTCTGGAAATTGTCAAAATTTGCACTAATCCTTAGTAAGCCGTTACTTTCTACTGCTGATTCGTCGGAAAAGCAAGCAACTTTATTCTCAAGAGAGCTCCACACATCTTAAAGGGATTGAAAGGAGACCTCTATTTCAACAACTTTGAATTGATCATTATTTGTCAGAGCTTCCTTGTAAAGCTGCAGGAAAGCAATTACGACTGAAGGTAGCATGGACAGGGCGAATGATTCGAGCCAAGCGCAGGAAGGGGGAAGGAGACAAGGCGAATGATTCTAGCATGAGGGAGACTGAAAACTGGTTTTTGGTGGTTGAAATGAGGGGCAAAATATTACATTCGGACTCCGGATGTCCGGACAATGAATCAGATGCAGCAAGGAGGGCGGTGGTCCGATTCCTCCCCTCCTCTGTTGCATCCAGGCCATTGAGTCCAGATATAATATTTTCTTGGGTTAGGCTTTGGGGGTGTTTGATAGGCTTATTTAAGGTGGATTTAGTCCGAATTTGAGGAAAAACCATCAAAAATCATGTTTCGTCAAATGTCTCAGTCCAGTTAAATCCAAAAATTTCATGTTCATTATATTAAACCCGAACTTACTAAATCTGATCCGGAGGTGGATTTAAGGATGGTGTGTTTCTTCATCTTTCCATGGCAGCTGGCTTCCTTCGTTCATGGCTGGTCGTTGCAGAGGATAAGAATTGTGCAGGAGAAGTAGATCAAAAGATAGGCCTGCTCGCCCGTCGCCGCACGTCGCCTTTGTGGTCATTGGAGCCCAAAACCTCGCCTACATCACTCGCTCTCTCCTTGTTTCGCCCAAAACCATTGCCTTCGTCAATGAACCCTCGCGATACAATCCCTATTAGAGCTAGCAAGGAATGTCAGTAGGAGATCGCTGCATATAGAGGCCACCGATATTCCCATCTTTCTTATTCTTCAACTCCGATCCTACCAGAAACCACCGAGGAAGGTAAAGTCTGATCGCACCATCCTTTTGTTAGAATTTAAGACCACTTGTTAAAATTTGCTAGAAAAGATTTCCGTCCCGCATTCAAATGAGTTCATGATTTCAATTATCACTCCTAGAACTGAATTGTAAGTTCCAAATAAATTGGAGTATAGATTTGCTTTACTGAATTTTTGATGTCTCAAAAAGTTTTTGGCTTAATTGCAAAGAATTCTGCCCTTTAGGGAATGAACTAAAAAAAAATGTGAAGAAGAAGACATTTTAACTTATTGGTTTCAGAGAACCGATGTATTTGGGCGTGTACCACGATCAAATTATTTTGATCAAAGGATGAGCAGGAATGATTTTGAACGTTCTCATGCATTTCCCCTTGCTCTACTGGTTGCAGCCATATTTATCAGCGATACAAATGTTAAATCCTAAAACAAATGCCAAACACAAATTGCAGATTTAAATAGTTTTAATCAAAAGCTGGTTCTGCCTTTTTAGGATGAGTTCTCAATCGACCTTAGCATGGTCAGGTCTGCTCTTTTTGTTCTATTCCTTTAAATTGATGTTCATCTACTATGGGTAGCAAGCCACCCGATTGCCCTTATTGGTAGCAAGACACCCTCCCCAACATTATTTGAAATAATATTTAACCACTGTCGCTCAATTCTCATAAGGGTAAGCTTAATGATTTTCAATAATTAAGTAAATCATTTGGTAGTCCTTTTATAGCTTTCTTTGGTTTGAAAATTTTTACGAGATGGACCTCCATTGTAAGCATTAAGGAATTCATTGTAAGCATATTATTCTTGTGGTGAGATCTCGATATGGAAGTCATTGAAGATCCACCATATTTAATTCCAAATAGGTTTTACAATTTAAAAGCATGGAGGACTACATTGTTATGTTTATGAATTGTTATGATTCTCAACGAATTTTATGAGAATTAGAAAAAATGGTCTTCATATTTTAACTTTTCTTAACACAAATGTCCATTTTCTCTGATATCATTTATATACTTTAGAACACATCTTCTCGATTGATTCCATTAAATTTAATATTTAGCAAATTTTTATAGACTGATTTTTCAACTATTGTTCAATTTAAAGCATCCATTGTCAGAATACTTGTTAACCCAAATAAATTACTTATTTTAATGATAGTTTTCCTCATTCTGTTTTGTTATAGCAATGAAAATATCTCTCTTTTGTTTTAAAAAATTATGGCTACTGGATTTACTCCAAACTTGCTCAAAATCAAGTGCAACACCTTGACAGAAACTAAAACTCCTTGAAATAACTTGTTAAAACCAAGGATAACAAAGGTAATGGATGTGACCTCAAAGCTGATTACTTGTAATTTTATCCAACAACCAAATATGGCACGTACTAATGCCAATAAAAAAGGATAGGCCATCGAGCTATACTCATCATCTTACATAGGATTAAAAGCTAGTTTTTGCCATAGTTATCATCTAGCTATGAAAGCAATTGTGTGCTTCAACGAGTAGCTGGAACCGGGCCTGGATGACGATTAGCATTTGGCGATCTAAGAGAAGATAGATTAACTCTCGTTGAGGAACCAAACGCATCCAAAGAACCTATAAAAAAAATAGAGAAAAACATTGGTGCTTCTCGACTTGTTAAATGTTACAGAGATGAAAGTAACAAAAGAAAGTACACTACAAAGCCAATCTTAATAATCGAGAAAAAAATAGTCACCAAATTGGCGAGACTCCTCTAAGAATCTAGCAAATGCCATCATGAACAAGAGCTGAATCCCAACAGTGATGACTATGAAAAGGATGCAAATCCTTTTGTTCCTCACCCAAACCATCTTATAAGGTTTATAACTCATACAAATAATGATGCCTACTTTATATGAATATTTAGCAATTTATAGGAGATAAATATGAATACCATGCATCATCATTATTGACTTAGACAACAGGCTACCTTATTTTATTTTATTTTATGTTCTCTTACATTTGGCTGCTTTATATCAAGTATTCATATTTGTTGTTCTCATTCCTCATTCAATGCATGCGGATCTTAGGTTGGAATTTCTTAGATGCGCCTAGACTGATTAAGCCACAAAAACTAAACTATTCTAAATTAATTTTCTTACATGAGATTGATGTAGATATGACGAAGAATGGCTTAGGGAAAAAATAACAGGTCCGCATGACAAGTAGAAGAAAGATATTAAATGAAACTTATTTTTTATGGTTTGAAGAATGTAAAATGCATTTCTCTGTGACGTTATATGTCTAAATCATCATAAATTAAATTTGGATAAATGCTCTTTTCATCTTTTCTTGTATACATGATCTTACCATTTTTTTTTTCAACATTATATTCATATACTTGCTAGAAAGCGTGACTTAATTTTCTGTTTATTATGCTTTTAAAGAGAAACATGTATTATGTATAAATTTGTATAGCTTTCAAATGTAAATGTTATATTTTATTATAAAATTTATAGTATCATTATAATTTAAAATGATATAATGAAGCTTGATAATAAGTCCAACTTTTGTGCCTTAAACGGCGGGAACAAGTCAAGTGAGCTGCACAGGGGAATTAGGACAAGTTGTGCCGTGGAAAAAGATCTTATTGTCTCGTTGCGTTGTTTAAATGAGCTAACCTTCGGCCCAATTGACAGGCTAACATTTCTAAAGTGCCAGAAATTTAAGCTTTGTCGGCCTATGCTGTTTAAACATCCTTTTAAAGTTTGTTGCATCTTTAATTTAACGAGCAAGACAAAGGGTCTGTTTGGGGTCGGCTACAAATTATTTATAATATGTTAATAAACAGATTATCATGACAATTTGATAATCTACAGATTATCAGGATAAGCTGACTTGTTCCTTGAGGAAGTTTTTTCAGAACGGCTTATTCGCAGATGTTGACCGTTCTGCTCCAGTTTAGTGATGTTATTTGCAACAGAACTGTATGGGAAAAATAATAGATAAAACAAAAGTAGTAAATTGTTACAGATCAGTTCAAAAAAATAACATACATTGCTCACTCTCTCGTGAGTTTCAAAAGAAATAAAATTGTTACTACAATTAAAAAAATTAAAATACTCAACTTAAAACTCTGACGCCTTCTGCCCTCAGCTGCACTGTCCTCCTGGGAAACCATCTTACCCGGATCACTGTCGGCAGCAGAATATGTAGGAATGTCAGTTCTACGGAAGAAACTGCATCTCATTGAAACGCCCCTTCGACAACTGTAGAATTGTCTCACACTGTTGTGAGACTGTTGTAATGTGTGTAAGGGAGCCTGCAATCCGCAGTAATACAACACAACTCGAGAGGTCCCTAAAAACCTAAAGCTCATGTTGCTACAGAGATAAAACAACAAAGAAATCATTTTTCAGATCAAAAAATTAAATTATGTTCTATATAGCTACAAGAGAACCGAATTAAAAGAAAATTGTATCGACTGAAACAAGCATAAAAAAAGAAATGTGAGTGTGCAGTCTCAGACAAGTAACTACTCCAACCCATGTGTCTGCCACTAAACGGAGACAATGGAACTTAAAAAAAAAAAGCTCTTGGTTGTCTTTAACCCACGATGACGATTGTCCTAGGATATCGATCCCGACTATTTATATGCAATAGTATAACAATAACTCTGATTATATTTTTCACTTATATTTCCTTATTTTACAATAAAACAAAAAACTTGATCCTGAAGAAAAATAAGAATTTACTTTTTAAACTAATATATATTGGGATGCTACGCAAGTATACGTTTCGTTATCAAATAATATATGACTTTTTTTTATTAAGACCTGAATATCGAACCCACAGGGAAATGATGCAATATGCACTTTTGAAAATTTTTTATTTTTAAAAAGACAATTATTTAAACTATAAAAGATTTAATTTTTTTTGATATTTTGACAAAACAATAACAACTTTAAAAGATAACTTGAGTTTTTGTAGAAGAAAAGCGCTAAATATAAAAATATCTTTCTCTCTATCATGAATCAGTAATAAGTACAAGAATTATATTGTGGAAGTATGTAAATTGTGTTGTGTCAAATATGAGCAATAATATTCTTTATCCTTACTAGAGTCGCTATAAAGAACATTGGCTAATTTAAAATTCGAATAGTTCTGAAGATCGGCTAGGCAGAGAAGATATCAGCTCTCACTCTAGAGTTCCCTAGATTCCCTCTACCTGAGGGCTAACATCTCATATCAAAACCTAAAATAATAAACAAAGTTGGGGACTTTTACTTGTCACTTTAAAGTCCTCTAACTCTACACCCTTCAATGAATATTTCCCTATTTATTTGGACTCAATCATATGAACTACATTTTCATTCATACAATCTCATGTGATTCTTTATAATTGTTGACTGAGACAATACCAGTCTGGTTCTTACATGTTCTCACAAGAAATTTTAACATCTGGATTGACCAAATCAAGAAGTAAATGAAATACATGGATTTAAATCATCACAACTTTTTGCAACATTAAAGATTAATACTTTCCACAAGTTCCATCCAACATTTGATTATTTATCATTTTAAGAAAAAAGATAAAGAAAACTACTCAGAATTCATGGAGAAAACAAAACCATACTTTAGTTTAAAGATAGAAATCATTGTCAAACCAACAATAAGTCTCAATTAAAACCAAAACTAGTCTAAAACAAAAGATAAAAACTTATCTCAAGTCCTACATCAAACTCTTGTAGCTCCTTTCAATCTCTTCTTTTTTTCAACACTCTCAATATAAAACTAAAACAAAAGGATAAAGTAAATATTTGGTGTGGTGCATGAAAATCTCTCCAAACTAACTCTCCAATTTCTTCAAGAACTTTCAAAACTTTTTCTTTCCAAGCACACACACTCAAAATTTCAATCTTCCTTCTTTTATAATTTTTCAATAAGTGTTTTGGTATATCTTCAAAATATGTCTTGATTCGATATATTTCCTCAAGAGATGCCTCCTACCACAAGTATTTTCATCCTTGATGGTTGTAATCACCTATTTATGATAAAAGGTGCCTCAAATACCTCTTTAAAATTTGGTCAAATGCAGAAAACTGCCAAATAACTGTCTCTGGCGCTTAAGCGCAGGGCCTCTGGTGGTTAGGCGCGGCCTTCTCTGTTTAACATGCGCTTAAGTGTCGGATCTAGCGCCTAAGCGCCAAAACACTTTCGCACAATTTTCACATTTTGCTCCAAATTTGATCATTTTTCACTCCTTTAAGAATTTTTCACATTTTTACTTGTACCTGAAAGAAAAACACACAAATACCTTTTATTAAAGCACAATATCTAAAAAATAGGTTTAAAATATGTCTAAAAATACTATATATTTTAGGTGTATCAGATAGATGGGTCTATCACCAAAAGAAGTCATCCAGTAGATCCTCATATATCGTTGCAATACCAACAGGATACGATCATTTTGTGCTAGATGTGTATATCACCAAAACAGGTCATCCACATAAATCTTCATAATCTGATGCACCCAAAAGAATTGAGGATATCAGTTGTCTTCATTAGGAATGCACATGCAACACTAGATAATAACAACGAATCGACCATCCAAAAGAACTCATAAGACCATATTTTTTATCATTCATCACTGATCTCACACACTCACAAAACAAAACAAAACAAAGAATTAAAACAAGTTTCGAACACGTCATTCTTATATATTCAAAAGTTTTAATGAAACAAATGAAATTCTTAATAAAATCATAAAATCTAAATTCACAATACAACATAATTCATACGAAATAAACATATAGTCTAATAAATAAAGAAGAGTAGTTGAATCAACATCCATATATAGCATCTGCGATAGACTCCCTTAAAGCAGCCATCTCGGCTACACCTTCACCATCTTGAGTTTCAAATTCATTCAACTCTTACTCATCTTCATGTAATGAATTTCCAACTAGAAATTCTAAAAGTTATGGAGAGACATGCACCTGATCTTCATCAGCCAAACTGAAGTTCGTATCTGATTAAGAGGGATGTCGTCGGATGAAATTGTCAAGTGTCATAGTGGCCACCACAATATGCACCTGTTTGAGAAATAGATAAGACGACATATCACGTTGGATGACCCATTTCTTCTTCTACACCACAAATGTTCTTTCAATTACCCCGCGTAAGGAGGAGTGACGTTTGTTAAACATTTTTTTTTTGCCACAAATCGTGCCACTTGCTCTCTCAAAATCAGAAATATGGTATCTAGTGTCTGGATAAGGCTTCAAGTAGCCCCTCTGTATCGGATATCCTACATCAACCAAATAATATTTCCTTATTATGAAAGACACTATTAATGACCAATAATACATATAAGTAATAGGTTTACATAACTAAACAAACATGGAGGTGGGTGAGGGAAACACTTCGTTATATTCCTACTTGCATAGGAAAAAAAGACGACTATCATGTGCACTTCCTTCTCATACCGCCATTACAAATGTGAAGCACATGTTGAAGTCACATACTGTCATGACATTTTAGGTAGTTGAACCACTCCAATCAATGCAATTTTTTCATGGCTGGGTAGTCGAGTATCTACGTGTGTATCATCGATTACTCCAATGCAGTTCTGTTTTCCATTGTTAGAAACTCATTGCATTCTGAAGTTAACGTAACATAATAATTAAACTTACATTGAAATATGACATGTAATGAGGATCATTAGCAATTTGTTTAGCAGTAGTAGCGAACAATGGATCCTCTGGCTTAATGATTTGTGACGCTATGCTCACAAGTGCTTGTACACATTTGAAGAAGTGTCGGCTAATTGTTTCTGAGGAATGTTGAAATCGTTCCATAACTCTTATAACTAATTCATTCAGTAAGAGAATGTATACTCTTATAGCCGACACCTCCCTAGTTGTCGTTCTAGAAGAACCTTAGAGGTCATGGTCAAGACACAACTCATGAAGGAGAACCATGAAAATGGATGCAATCATTCAAAAAATTTTGTTGAACCATATCGGATGTCCAGAAAGCACCTCACCAACCCATTTATCCCCAACAAAGGAGGAAGCATGTGTGGTATTTGACCAGTGCTAGAGCGGTAGTACTCCAACAATTATATTGTAATAGCTACAACCCATGTCATTCTTTTATGAAATTTTTGTTGTGTATCCATCTTAAAATGGGAAAGGTAATAGGATGAAATAAAATGTGGAGAAGTAGTAGCAACAAAATAAAATATTAAAAATATCAAGGACTACAAAGCATCAAAAAGAAATTACAATTATACAACAAGTTGCATGAAATGTATCATCAATACGAGCATTTGGAGTGGAAAATGAAGCTTCAATTCAACCACATGTCTTGCTATTAGGATTCTCAGGTAACAATGTATTGTAACAACAAATCGATTCATGAGAAGATGGCTATGGATTTCCCTCGTGCCCCTTTCTTTCATGTCTTTGATCGCAACTTTTCAACATCTATTAAGGGGGACAGAAATTCAGTCAACAATCATTGAAGTTTATAAAGAATTAAGTGTGTTTGATTTGTCATGTTTGTCAACTTTAGTAGTAGTTGTGTTGAGTTTTACTTTATTTATTAGTTGATTGTGTGTTAGTTTGCTTGTGTATATTTGTTGTATTTCTTATTGTATCCATTGTACTGTCATTTGATGGTTATTAATGAAGTTATGTTAGTAAAAATTATGTAATAGAAGGATGGAATTAATCTCGGATTAAAAATTATCTTTGAACAATTGGAAGTTAGAAGATGTTGGGGAGATCATAAACATGAAATTTGATATTAATTTAATGAGAAATTTTGGTTTAAAGGCTTTAGACTTGCTGTGTTACACATAAAAACTAAAGAATGAAAAATTTTGGCTTTGGCCCATAGGTGCCAGACTTCGGCACAGCATGACGCCTAGGCGTCGGTTCAACTAAGCCAGCAAAAAACATCATTTTTTGTGATTTAAACATAACCCATGCCATTTTTGACACCTAAGCTTCCTCTTCTTCCCCATTTTCACGAAAACTAGCCCTAGGGTTCATCTCAGTGCTCCAATCTTCAAGATTTTTAGCTCAAACACCACTAGATTTCATCTTCTCGAGGTTAGATCTACATTTTGGCATAGTTATTTTGTGATTTCACCATGGATTTTCCATACATTAAGTGGAGGCCAAAAATAGCAAAATTTTTTGGATTAGGTGGTGAAAATTCCTTGGATTTAAACATCGTTTGCTTAAAAAAGCTTGTAGGAAGCCATTATCTTAATTTTAAAATTTGTTGTTATTTTTCTTGATTTTTTCAGATGGCTCCTAAGATGAAGCAAGGAAAGGGAAAAGAAACTTATTACAATGCAAAATTCATAAATTTTAAGGCACAAATTTGCTACAACGAATTTGTAATGTCGAGGAAGTTCATTACAGAACGCAATTTTTACAGACCCGGTAGTGCCATCAAGAATGTGATTGTGGCTCGACACTGAGAGAGCTTTTGCTATTTCACCATTGAAGTTGTGATTGTTGTAGTTCAAGAATTTGATGCCAACTTACCTAAAAAATTTGAAGATGAGATATTTGTTCGAGAAAGAGGAGTTGAGTTTACTTCAGAGCAAATTAATGTGGTATATGGTCTAACACCTGCTATAGATTGCTTCTATTCTGAGTATACACCAAATGAAGTAGTGTTGGATCATATTATTACATATCTGATTGATGGACGTGGAGCCTGAAAGATCTGAAACGATCGTAAGATAATTTTTTTCTTCTTCTATGCTCAATGCCACCTCAAAGGCCTGCAATATTTTTTTTCATCTTGTATCCTTCCTTCAAATCATTTGAGTGAAGTGATGCGAGAAAGAGCCATCTTGAACTACTGCATTCAAGAAATGAAACCTATTGATGTTGGGTCTCTTATCTTTGAGGCTATTACTCAGAGCTAGTACTACTTCATGTCTAAGCTTTTCTTTTTTAATTTTTACTATTTACAAAGACTCTGGAGTAAATTTTGATCCTTGGGATGAACAGTTCAAGCCACTTAAGCCTATTGGGAGGGCTATTGTTTATGTTTATGGATGACCTAGAGGTAGAGCTCCTGATGCACCTTCTACTTCTAGACCTTCTACTTCTAAACCTTTTATTTCCACTGCTACTAAGCTACCATCTGGTTTTTGGGATGTCTTGAGTTAGAGAAACTTGGAGCACCAGTCCGATATGCTTATAATGCAATGTTGTAGGCAAAATATGGAAGAGAAATTTGATCGTATTACATATTTTGTTCAGAGAAAGAGTGATTATGGGGTAGAATATGATGAGGCATTAGTGAATTTTATGAAGGGAGATCAGTTTGTTGAGTTTCCTACATGCCCTCAATTTACTCCATATGAGAGCCCCAAATCCATGGATAAAGATATCCCTTTGATTTTAATAATGATGATGAGGATTAGACTATACTTACTTTTCTATAGTATATATGATTTATAGATCCTTCTCATTATGGATGTATGTTTTATGTGGATTGCTCGATGTACTTTTATTTTTACTGCCACTTTTTCCGTTGTTAATTTAGTTTTTTTGTGTGTTAGAGTAGTCATTTACATTACAAATTTTTATGATATACATATTGTGATTTAAATTTTTTACTACTCAGCACTTGTTTTTATTAATTGTATCTGAATGTTCTACAGCTTAAAAATTTTAATTTTTTCTCTTTCTTCATGCTTATTATGAACTGTACTACTTTAAATTAATTAAAATTTTAAGTTTTGAGGAATGGAGAAAAACTTTTTAAAACTAAACTTTATTTATCCTTAATAAACTATATTTTTAAAATTATTTTAACATAAACTATGATATGTGTTGTCATACACCAAAATAATGTGTTATTTTAAATATACATTTTATGCTTATTTTTTGTAATATTGCACTTTAAAGAAATATATTTTTATATTTTTGTTACAGGTATATTAATTGTAGGCATTTGGAACAAAAATAGCAATAAAGAGGAAATGGAGCCAAAATAAAGAACTTTGTGATTATGGCGCCTGAGGCGCCAGAACTAGCACCACAGGCAACAACTTACAGAAAGCTGGTGCCTGAAGCGCCAGAACTGGCACCAGAGGCGCCATTATATAAAGAAGTGGCGCCTGAAGTGTTAGAACCCAGAACATCACGGACTTAAGTAAATTGGCGCCTGAAGCACCAGAATCGGCGTCTGAAGCACCAGAGATGATATTTGATGAATTAAGGCGGTTCAAAACAATTTTTGAGCGAATTTTGAAGGCTTCAAATGTTTTAAATGCCCTATGGAGTGATTCAAAGCATTTGGACACTTTAAAATGTTATTTAATGAACATATATGTCACTTGAATGAATGCACATCTTTTGAGATTCAAAATGTGTGACTTTGGAGAGAATTTGGGAGGGAATTTTGAATTCTTTTTGAGATGAGGTAACCCCTAATTAAAAAGAGAGGGAATCTAGGGATGTAAAAGAGGAGAAGCGAGAGAGAGAGAGAGAGAGAGTTTTGGTGGTGGCGTGAGTGAGATAGAGTGAGGGACTTGGAGATTTTCTTATAAGGGTTGTAAGAGGAGACGGAAAGTGAGAGATTTCTTCTTCATTATATTTCTAAGAGTGAATTAAGAGTTCTTGTAAAGAGGGAAAGTGTTTAAAGGGAACTTCTAGGGATTTGCTTGGGAAGGAGTGTGAGATAAGTTGTGTCTTTTATTTCTTTATTTTGTAAACTTATTTTTATATATGAAATTCTTGTTTTGTTGTTTCCTTCTCATGAATTATGAGTTCTCTTCTTTAACTTTCTCACTTCTCTGAGATATGATTTCATGAGGAATTGACTTTATTTTATACGGTTTTAAATGTCAATAATTTGTGATGATTCAAACTCCGATCTTCATTTACTTTTCAATCTCGCCAATCGAAATGCTAAAATGTGTTGAGAAATATATGATCCGAAAGGGTTATGATTTCTACAACATCGTGAGAGTTACATTCAATTTCATGGTTGAGAATGTAATCTATGGTATTGAGTGCTTTTGTTGGACGTAGAATTAGAGATTTTAAGTTGATAAATTAAAATCCCCAATTTGATATAATTGATTGGAAACTAATGCGAGATTGTTAGCCCTCAGGCGAGGGAGAAGTGGGAGCTCTAGAGTGAGAGCCGGTATCCTCCCAACATAACCACGGAATTAGGGACCAAGCTCTATATTAGTCAATGTTCTTTATACACTTAGTAGAAGGTATAGAATATGATTGCTCTTATTTAGCTCAATACAAATATATATATATATATATATATATATATATATATATATATATATATATATATATATATATATATATATATATATATATATATATCTTGAATTTTCTAAAAATCTACATTTACTTTTAATTTGCATTTGTAGAAATTAGTAAATTTTATTTCATCGCTTGAATTACTTTAATTATATTCTACAATATTGAGTAAAGGCTTTTCATAGTTAAATTCTTGAATTTACCTCTTTCATTTAATTTTCACCGTGGGATCAATACTGGGTTTTTAAAGAAACGAATATATTACTTGAAATGATACATATACTTGCATAGTACCCCTAGCGAGAAAACTATTAATCTATATTTTATAATATTTCATTTACTCTCACTAGTCGTTAATTATAAATTGGGTCAAGATTTTGGTCATACTCGGGAAGATAAATATGTGCATAATTGTGGGTCAGGTCACCATCTATATTTTCCTTAGTTTGTTTACCTTTTGGTAAGCTCTTTATTAATTAAAATGATAGAAGAGTGACAGGAATTTGTCATATCATTCAAAATAATAAATGAATAAAATCTAAAAAAAAGATTTGCATTATAATTTCTTTAATACGTATCATCACGAAAAGAAAATCTGAGTGAAATTAAAGTAACTGATCATTAAAATTTTAAAGCTAAATTCAATGAAGTAACAACCTTAAGCTAGTGTCAACATCAACATAAAGATCTATTTTAAATAAAATGGTATACAAGTGTAAATTTTAAGTCAGATTTATTTAAAAATCGTATTACATTTAATAAAATATTAAAAAATTAATTTTCATTCAAAAAATTGCTTATAAATAATTAAAAAAATGGAATATAAAAATAGTTACTTTTTTCCAACAAAATATTTTGAACTTTGGCATTAAATTAATTCATGAAGAACTAATTGGACATTATTAAAGGATTGGTTGTACTTATGAAACCCATTAAACTTGCAAGTAAATAAGAGTTCCAGTTTTAAACTTTAAACTTCTAATTTGAGGTCATAAGTGACTTTATTTAACATTAAAGAGGTTTAACACTTGAATATTTTGAAATTATTTTCTAAAATAAGTTGTCATATACATTAGTTTTAAATTTGATGAGTTCATTTAAAAATTTTACCATATCTAAGTTGATGCAAACTAAGTATTAAATGAGGATCTCAAAGAGTGAACTTTATGCATTAATATGTTAATTTTTCTAAACAAAAAAGAATTCTCATTTGTTAATCGAGTGATTGGAATAAAAATATTATTTTCAAGGCTACGCATTAAACATTCTTGGACTTATCTGTCTCACATTCAATAGCCAATTTGACAAATTAAATAACTAAGCTGGCTTTATCAACCTTTTTCTTAAATAACTATAATTTAAGTATTGAATCTCTAGTTTTGACTTTATTTGGAACATCAAAATTAACATTGCTTGTAGTAACTTGAATCTACTTAAAAGAGCCTCTTAATAAGGGATATCAAGAGTTTGATGACTCTTAGAATTTGCACAATCACTTAAGGATTTAAAAAGAGACTAGTTTTGCCTCACAAATATTTTTTGTACAAGATGTTGTAATTCATCTAACAATGAGGAATTTTGCAATGAAGAGCAAATCATCGCTCTTAGAGCCAACATAACCTAAGGGACATCATCTTCTTGAGTTTTACCAAAAATTTACTTATAATAAATCTATGAAAATTATTGATGTACTTAATTAAGAAAATTTTAACTCGCCAAACTTCATTCACAATAGTTTACTGATCATCACTAGCATCTAGCCTTTCAATCAATAATCTTTGATATGCCCTTTCAAGATAGGAAATTAGTGAAGTCATAAAATTGATTAGAATCTCAGCATCTTCCTATTATTCCTCACTATGTTTTAATTTTATAATTGATCCCGATTTTTTACAACAATGTGATTTATGCAGTTATAATCTTAATTTTTTCTTACTTCAATTTCTTACTTTGCAACGACTGTAAAAAACTTAACTTCAAAGCAAATAAGAATGCATTTATTATATTTAATTATGAGATACTACACAAGTATACGTATCGTTATCAAGTAATATAGGACTTTTTCATTAAGCCTCAAATATCGAACCCACAAGGAGAAATACAATATGTAACTAAATCAGAAGAAATCAGATAACAAATTCTACTTTGCAAAATATTCTTACTCAAATTATAGATGTTGTAATATGAAGGAATGTTCAATTCTTTTTTTGGTAATTTTTTATAATTGAAAGTAAAGTAAACAACTAACTAAATTTAACTAGATATTTATAAGATGAAGGTAATATAAATAAAATATATTTTTTCTTATCAAGAATCAGTAACAAGTATAGAAATTTTGTTGTGGAAGTATTTAAATTATGTTGTGCCAAATAGGAGTAACAATATTCTTTACTCTTACTAGAGATGTTATAAAGAACATTGGTTAATTTAAAGTTTGAATAGTCTTGAAGACAAGTTAGGTAGAGAAGATACTAGCTCTCACTCTAGAGTTGTCTCTTCTTCCTCTATCTAGAGGCTAACATCTAGTATCAAAACCTAAAATTATAAATCAAATTGGGGGTTTGAGGTTGTCATTCTAAAGTCCTCTAATTTTACACCCTTCAAAGTTTATTTCCCCATTTATTTACACTCAATCATATGAATTACATTCTCATCCATAAAAACTCATGTGATTCTTACCATTAGTTGACTAAGACAGTATCATCTCAGATCTTACATTTTCAAACAACAAATACTAACATCTTAATTGGTAAAATCAAGAAGTAAATGAAGTACAAGGTTAAAAATCATCACAATTTATTCCAACAAAAATGATTAATACTTCACACAACTTCCATCAAATACTTAATCACTTATCATTTTAAGGAAAAAGATAAAGAAAACTGCTCAGAATTCATGAAGAAAACACAACCACACTTAAGTTTAAAAGTAAAAATCATGTAAACAGACAAGAAGTCTAAATTAAAACTAAATGTAGTCACAAAGATAAAAATTTATCTCAAATCCTCTCCACCAAACTCTTGAAGTTTCTTTGAATCTCTTCTCGTCCTTTCTCTTACAATACTCTCTACTCACTCACTACGTCTCCTCTCCTTCTTCTGTCTAAGAGTATCCTAATTAATCTAAGAGAGAGTGGTGTCAGCGGTGTCTAGAGGGGGTGGCAGCTCTAATTCAATTCAATTAAAGTCCTTCTTCTATAATTTTTCAAAAGGTGTCTTGGTGTCTTTTCAAAATATGTCAACATTCAATGACTCTTCCAAGAGTTGTCTTCTTTCAAAAGCCAATTAAATGTATTTTCGTGTCCATTAATTATTTCTCACGTTTTCACCAAGGGTCGATTCAAACACCTCTTCAAAAATTCTTCTAAAATCAATGAATCACCAAATAACTACTTCTGGTGCTTAAGCGTGAGGTACTTTGCACTTAGGCGCGGCCTTCTCGATTTATTGGCGCTTAGGCGATACAGTTCTTCTGCACACCTTCTTCATCTTTGCTCCAAATTTGATCATTTTCACTCATTTTACCATTTTTCATATATTTGATTGTACCTGAAAGAAAAACACACAAATATCTTCCATTAAAGGCAATATCTCAAAAATATGTATAAAAATGTGTTCATAAATACTATATATTTTAGGTGTATCAATAATCTTGAGTGGCAATTTGAAGTTAAAAATCTTCTCCACATGTTACATCTCTTGCTAAATCTTTACCTTATTGCACTTTCTATATAAGAAAAGATTTTAAAAATCTAGATGGTTTTCAATTTTCAATCCATTTTAACACCTCATCATTGACATTGAAGGAACCATTTGTAAAACTGAGCTAAGAAAAAAAAAATAATGACAATGTACAATGTTCATATATTTAAAGTTTCTCATGAAATTGATGTATAAGGAAATATCAAATCAATTTAATCATCTTAAGTTGTCATAATTTACCACAAAATGTTTTGAATATTATATTCTCGTATTCTTTTATGTATTTAAGAGAAAAATAAGTAAAAAATTTGAAAACTATTTATACATCAAATAAATTATGACAAGTTTATTGCACTTCAATGAGGATCAAGATTATTCAACTACTTTAAGAAGTTAATTTATAATAAAATGAAAGTTGCTTGAGAATGTACCAAACTCTATATTGATTCAAGTGACCAAAAACATTAAATCAATACGTGCTTACTCTAAGGATTAATCAATATTATCATTACCACTCAACAAAAGCTCTCAAGCCTTGTTGCCCCCATCTGCTAGGTAAAATACTCAAGTTAAAACGATGTGTTATAGATCAAATTAAAATTGTAAAATACTTCATTAAAACTTTTCATGAGCTTATTATAGATTTTAATAGCTACAAAGCTTATTATAGATTTGTCATGAGCTTATTATAGATTTGTCATGAGCTTATTATAGATTTTAATAGCTAAATTCATTCATCATTTAACAAACACTTGTTAAATCTTACCATAAATTTCCACGTTTGTTGTTTGATTATAAGATTTCTAATAAAGATGTGTGGCATCATATATCCTCAGTTTATAAATAAATGATCAAATGATTGGAAATAAGAAATAGATGATCAAATGATGATATAGACTCTATCAATCATACATTTCTTAACAATATGTTAAATGCTGCAGATTATCAGTCCATTTTATTTGTCTTTTGTACTGTTATGTCATTCTTATTATTGAGATATTGGAATTAACCACAAACAGATTTCAATCCAATAACATTAACTTCAATAAAGTTCAAAATAGGCTAAACAACATGAGACAAGCAAAAATTTCAGTCAAATCTCTCTCTCTCTCTTTATCTCACTATATATATATATATATATATATATATATATATATATATATATATATATATATATATATATATATATATGTAATAGTATGTTTCAATTTAACCTCAATTAATAGCTACAATCATCGTCACTCTATTCTTCTTGTGAGGTCAATGGTAGCGCCATAAATGAATCAGTGCAGATGAACAACTCGAGCACGAACCTAACTTGATGAATGCTCATTCATGTTTGTTCGAATGAGCACATAAACAAATTTGAGGAATTTTAAAAAATCAAAGGTTAAATAAACCAATTTTGAGCACAATTCAACTTATTTATTTGTATTCACGAGTTCAACATATAATTTATTAAATGCTTGATATTAAATTTAATGATAGCCCATATCATATATAAAAAGTTATATAAATAAAATTTAATGAACTACAATTTATTTAATTTAAAAATAATATATTATAATTTAAATCAATAATATTTAAGAATTAATTATAAATTATACAATAATTTATTATGATTTAATATCAACATGTATATTAATTTAAAGTAATTATTTATTATTTTTAAATTTCAAGTACTCCTGTAAATGAACCACTGCACTTGATGAACAACTGAAACAAAAACCTGACTCAGTGAACACCCATTCAAGTTTGCTCAAATTAACACAAACAGATTTGAGAAATTAAAAAAAATCAAAGGTTAATTGAACTAATTTTGAGCACGATCCAATTTATTTATTTGTGTTCACGAGTTCATATAATTTATTAAATGCTTGATATTAAATTTAATGATAGCAACAATAACCATGACATCTTCGACAGAGTCGGCTCGATTACAGCTCAGTTCCTCAGCAATTCCAGTGGCAGCCAAGTTGCCAAAGGAGTTGCAGACCAAAATAAAGCATGCTTTTTAACGCACATCAAGTTTACATTGACACGTCTAAACAACGACAATGTGATGTGGCACATGCCCAAAGGTTGAGGGCCAAAATATGAATACTTTTGCATCAAAATTAAGAGCCACATCAGTCATGACCTCCACAGCCCAATCATCAGCAAAAGATCTTCAAAAACATGGGGAAAGAAAATCAAATTAAATCGCATTAACAATCAATGTCTTCGCTACACCAGCACAAATATCAAATTAGAAAAGGAGCCAGCGTCAACCATGCAAATACAGTCAAACTTCAAAACAAATGCACTAAACTCTAGCCATTAAAAAGCCTCGCAAAAAGCCATTTCATTTTGGGTTCCTCGTGCATTCAGTTTCATCAATCTAAGCTAAAGTTAGAAAAAGCCAGCATATGCTACATACCTTCCGTCTTGATTGAACAAAAAACAGAAAACTTCAACTCTATAAAAGATTAAACAAAAGATTGTTAAATGACTAAATTTATAAGAGGGAACCTATCGGCTTTAGGATTGATTATAATGAAGACTTCAGAACAGCTACGAGTGATAAACAGTTCTTCTGTAACCAGTCCCAAGCTGAAGACTTGCCCATCCAGCAATACTTCCAATCTCAAAAAAATAAGGAACCCAAATACTAGTGGCTCTTCATCAAATCAATCCCAACAGATGATGAACCTCAGATTAAACTGACACCAATAACATCCTACCTTTTTAGCTGGCAGTTTTAAGCTGCATCAATAATCACACAGCTCTATGTCAGAATCGCCGGAAAGGTAGCAGCAACAAAATACTGAAGGGAAAGAATTTCTATATTCCGAACATCAAGTCCATGACTTTGGACACAACCGACTTTGCAGGAGAAGCAATAGCTCCAGTTGAACGTTGTCCCTTGCCATCAGTGGCAAAAGCACCACCACCATTAAGATGGGTGTTAGGTCGAGCAGTGACACTGATACCACTAGCAGCAATTGAGGAACTTGTGCTCCTACCATACGTAGTACGAGGAGAAAAAGAAGGTATCAGCAAGCTGGCATGATTACTGCTGTTGAGTCTCTCATCCAGGTACTGCCGCTGGGCATAGTCCACTGGTTTCACACCGATTATCAGAACACTGTTTATTTGTGCACCATTCTTGCCAAGTGCTCTCCGGGCATCATAACGATTCTGTACAGCATATAAAAAATAATATTAGACCGAAGATATTTTTTGTTGATAGTGAAAATATTTCCATGATAAATCTTGGCATTGTGCTGACTGCTAGCTAGCACTCCTCAAAGTCTACCCGAGCAAAATACTTACGAGTAATTTTGGGAAGCATGTGCATTTTGTTCCAAGTTGTGGAGATTGTAAAGTTGAGAACTTTATCTAATATTTGAGGCAATTGAAAATGTCCCTTACTCCGTCAAGGAAATAGATATATAGTTGGGGAAATTACATTAATGAAACTCACATACACTATGTTAACAAAACTAATATTTGAATATTTATATTTAGGATAATACCATTCAAATCATAAAATACACAGTAAATCATCAACTTCTATTCTGAATGGTTTGCAAAATCTTATACTCAAATTCATGGCCTTCGGTTTACTTTAAACGGTTGATGTTTGCTCTAATAATATAAAAGATTTTTAAAATACAAGTGTATAAAGTTATCTCTTCAAAACTGCGGAACATGCAGAATGCCAGCCATCCATAAAACCTGAATTTGGAAAGAAAAGTACCTGGTAGAGAATATGCATCCAGTTTGCATCCCTAGGACCAGGGAGGTGCTTCAATATTGTACCACACTTTTCAAATTCACGCAGCACCAAGTTGGTATCACCTGGGGCGAATCTGGTCGAGACAAGCAAACGTTGTGTATTTATCACCAAAGTTAAACACTAAAATCATCACGTAATAAAATATAAAAAAAGCAGGCGGATTAACAACAAGAAAATAACAAATTAATGAAAATACTTAATATTGAAGACAATGTGTAGAATACTAGAATATAGCAACCAAAATAATCATTAAATTACCAGTCTATCAGCTACCAAATAAATTTTAAAACATGGCATGAAAACTGATCAACAAAAAGGCCAGTGGCACTCCCGACATGCAATTTGTAACAATAAAATCGATTGAAACAGCAGAAAAGAAAATTAGCAATCATGATGAACAAAATTCCTTTTATGGCAGATCTCAGATACAAAAAGAAGCAAAAGCTCCCAGTAAAAAATAATATTAAAAAAAAAACTCCGTTTATATGTAGATGATCATTTTGACAAATATTGAACAACTTCATTAGCATTATACCAATCTATTTTAAGCTGATTTAATGAATAATCATTCTCTATTCATTTATTCTAAGAGTTGCAAGTAAGGGAATTATTGAGTTTACATAAAGCAAGCTATTCAGCTCAAATGTAGTTAAAAGGATCAACTTCAATTTCATTTCCAAAATTGACTCCACTAAAATCTTTTAACATGGATAAGATATATTTTCAATTACTAATACACAGACACCCGCACACACTCTTTCTTGCACAAGCAAACATGTTTTTCTTGCGCAAGCACACATGTTTTACATGTGATCATGACTACATGTACAGATATCTATATTGGTGTCAAGTACATATGCATTATCATATATCAAATTGATTTCAAACTAAATCGTGCTAATTTTGAGTGATCCATCATTGAGTCCAAGTAAATTAGTTTTGAATTTGAGTCAATTGAAATCCTAACAATTATGGAGTGAGCGCAACTTTCAAACAAAATTATCAGTCTCAATAACAAGAGGTGCTAGTTTAATTTACTGCAAATTTTTCCACAACTTTTAACCATGAAATCTTAACTCAATTTTTACTTTGTAATTATTTTATAGTAATCTTTTCTATATAGCTGATCCATCAATCTCCTTTAAGTAACATTTGCCTGAAAAAGAAAAAAATAAAAGAAAATACTTATGCTAATTTGTCATCAATAAGATGACCTCATCCCTCAGTGTAATAACTTCTCGATTAACCTTCAATATTTTTATCATTATTTTATTTTAACAATTTAGTTTTCCACACGCGATTGGGCTATGGAGAACTTTGTATTTTACCTAAACCCAAATCCATAAACAATAGCTACTATTACTATAGACTTATAGCATTTAAATGCAAATAAGATCCATAATGTTTTCCCTATTATCCTATCTTTTAAATAACATGAATAATGCTAATGAGTAGGTACTAGAAAAACTGGATAATGAGTTAAATGAAAATAATAAGTTAGTTATTGATGAGAAAATTTTGATGTGAAATAATATTGCAAAGGCCATTGGTATTCATGAAAAAAGCTACACTATTCGAAAGTAATCTAAAGGAAAGGAGGAAGAATCTTCATCTAAACTTTATATTGCTGCAACGGAACACGAAGATATGAGGTTGAATAAAAAATAATAATATTTAGCACATTATGACAATAGTGATGAAAAAAATGAGGGTTTTTGTACTTATGATAGCAATAATTCTTCTTTAGATTAATAGTTTAATTTCTTCCAAAAATTTTACACAGTAAAAAAATTAATATTATGAATTTTAAATGATTAAGGTTTCGAGCTCTTGAATTTAAGAATCACTTTTGTTGTTTTAATTAGCAAGATGATTTATCTTTCAATATAAATATCTATCAAATATATCTACATTTTAATTAATGATTTTTAATTTTCAATGACATGATTAAAATAGTGTGCACCACACTATGTGTTACATGCTAACTCCATAGATGTATAAGCAAACTGATGTGTTATTTGAAATTAACGACTATGTTCCTTAGGTGCCATTCAATGCAAGAGTAGCAAGTTCATTTTCAAATGATGCACATCAAAAAAAGAGAGATATATGGTAATATCATAAATCAAACACATAAAAACTCAATAAGCAACTTTTTTATATTTTGTTGATTTTCAAACACTATTACATCCTTGCTTTTTTTTTTCATTTAGTTCCTTGTTATCAAATCTATTGTGAGAAAAGTTGCCAGAAAGGAAAAACATTGTAATATAAATTCAATACTTACAAATTTCTTTTGGCTAGATAAAACCCAAAAATTTTTTCTCATCAAGTTTTTGACATAAGAAATGTTTGAGTACCTTGGATTTTTTAAATTCGTGGCTCTAATTGATATGTCAACATTTATCGCCAATAAAAATAATGTTTGGTTTAATAAATAGCATTAATTTTAATTTTTAAAAAGGTAAAAATGGTGGATAGTATAAGTGTAGAGTGATGTAAGATCACTTGATAGTTTACACAAGCAACTTGAGTGTTAATTTCATAGTCAATTTTTCATTCTGGATTGCAGGGAACATGATTTTTATCATTCTATAGACTTGATAGCCATCTAAAAGGAAAAATTAGATGAATCAAACCTAAATTAGTCATCGTGATAGATATGTATTAAATAAATAATAAAGCTCACAAAATATCCTAAGTTATTTTCCATTTTCTCTGCATCCATCAATACCACCTTTACAAAATTCAATTCATGAAACTGTCATTATAAGATAACTCATCGACCTTAAAATCGTGTCGCAATACTCTGCATAGCGCGCAGACATCACTCCGCAACAGCTGGGAGAACTTAATAAAAACATGGAATCATAAACAAATTTCACTTCGAACACCAGTTTTAATTCATTGACAGATAAAAAGGTAAAACCAAGTATCCAATGAAGCACAGCATAAACAAACATAATTTCACAAGCTCACATGATAGCTGGAAAAAGGGACGATAGAAAACAAGATGATGGCACGAACCCATAAACAGTAACCCATTCTTCCTCATCCAATGCTTCCATGTGTAGGTTATTCTTCTGCATCTCCGGCCTAACAGCTTCCGTTAAAGGTGGAAGCATAATTAGAGCTCTTGACTGCACTACACCATCCACTGGAGACCCTCTCCCCTTCTGATCCTGCTCAGGCTCCACAGCCTTAACGGGCGACCACCAGCTAGAACTTCCGGGACTATGCTGGTGTTGCTGCTTAGCAGCCCGCAACCCACCATTACTCAAAACAGAGCTACTCGCTTCCGCCCTGCCACTATGAGGAGAAGATAAATACCCGTGCGAATGCTTTGGTGTCCTCGAACCGGAGCCTAGCTCTGGAGATGTCGGAAACTCGCCGAGGGTGGGCTCGGGGGAGAAGTCAACGCGATCCTCCAGTGTGAATACAGGTGGTGGCGGAGGTTCCGATCCGCCTAAGTTTTCGTGCCATAGGGCGGAGACGGCAGCCGCTTGGCCGGGGGTAGTGAATCTCCCGCCAGCGCGATGGATGGAGACCGGCGAGGCGAGGTCGTGGAAGAAGATGGATTGCCTCTCTGATTTAGAGTTTCTCCGCAACGTAGAGCTCATTGTCGCTTCCCAAGTATAGAGAAGAAAACCTAAAACCTAGATAGCGCTGGCGACGGAGGGAGATTGGAGACTGCGTAAAAAAGGTTTATTTTTAAACTGCGGCCGCAAGTAATTGGAACGGAGAACATTATATATGTGCGTGTGTTTGTGTTGTGTGTTAGAGTGAAATTTAATAAATTTCATTTTATTTTTGTGGAAAAATATTGTATAAATTTTCACTGGATCAAAAAGATTCAAAATCTTAAATATGCAGTCTTTTGATCATAAAAGCTTCATGATTATTTTACCTCTCATTATCTCCTTAGATTATGATGTTTATAGAGCATATGTTTGTGTCTCATTGTAGACAAAGTCTCTCAAGAGGTGAAGCCAGCTCTTTATTTTAAAGGGATGCAAACTGACCCCTAGACCTAACGTGGGAGAGGATAAGGCGATGAAGAACAAATTGGCATTTCAAGAGGGGCAAAACAAATATTTCAAGAGCAACAATGAACCAATTTACACTAAGTAAAAATCAAAATTTGATTGTCTCTCATGAGTCTCTCTTAAATAATTTTATTTAATGGCGGAGTAAAAAATTTTCAAATCAATCGCATAAAATTTTAAAAAAATTCTTAATATTATTCACCTAGTCTGGTTGTGGCATTGGCAATTTTATTGTTTTTTTTTTGTTATTACTTTGTTAGAATTTATTAGTTTCAAAGGAAAAAAAATAGTTTAGATAAAATATTTCCAATTCAAAATTCAAAATTCAAATTTAATACTCAAATTTTAAGAGTGGTAAATGATTACAACATTATTGATGGCATTAAACATTTCTTTTTTAAAAAAATTAATCCATCTCCCAACTCAATATGTATTAATAGGGATCCCAAATCTCAACAATCTATTTTAGATTTAATTTGATTTTTTGTGGAGTTACTAACATTTTTTTTATGATCCAATTACAAAAAAATGTTTTGAATGCTTATATTTATGTTCTTGTTGCATGAACTTGACCTATTTTCTATCCTTAATGGGAGAGTAATCAAGTTTAGGTTGTGGTTTCACAGTCTTTAGATGACCTTGAATGGTCTAGCATTCACCACTATTGATTCTATGTATGCAACTAACTGCTAGTCTGCCTTGAATTTTAGCTTACGCTCAGAGTCTGACTTTCCTATAATCAAGAGGAAAGTGATGAAGACTCTTACTATTAACCATTTTGTTTGACCCCTATCTACTATTGAATGGGTTCCCATATAGAAAGTAGCTAAAGAGTTGAGTCATTGTATTTAAAGTTGAAGAATTGCTAGCCCCCAAGATTTAAGTGGGGCTTTACCCCCAATCTTCTCCTCTTTGTAAACCTTAGAGGAGGAACAAGAATTGCAAGATCAGGAGAATGCATGAGTGCCTTTGAAAGGAAGCTTACCTAATGGATATCAAAGCCACAAATGCGTCTCGTGAGGAGTTATAATCTAATGTCACCCCTCTCCTTGGCGAGATTTGATTAGCTTAGGGTGAGGGAGAAGATCTATTAGATCCCTTTATCACCACCCAATGCATTTACCCCATTGTCTAACTCTGATCCTAAGAGGAAGAAACCATACTCTACCCTCTATGATATTTTCTAGAGGATGGTTGATAAGGAGGATGCTACTTGCTCTGATATCCTTTGAGCAATGAAGGGTAGGGTCTGTGAAACCATCATGAAGGAGATGTGTATTAATGCTCATTTAGTTGCTTAGCATTCTCCTAAGGATGAAGAAATTTGCCCAAGTAACCCATGAAAACTGCTCTAATGGATGGCTATCTAAAAGAGCAAAAGGAGAAGTGATCACTAAATTACATTCTTCTTACTAGTTTTAAGAGGTTGCCTACTCCACTAGCTAATGTCACCTTTACATCTCTCACCCTATAGTTCTCCATCTCTTAGATGATACTACACAATCTAATGTGCCATCAAAGTTCCAGAGACATCGATGCTTGAAGCAGTTATCAAGGCTGGTCATCAACCTCTAACCTATGGGTTCCCTACATACTTCACATGCTGATCATGTTGGGTTGGTACCTCTAACTCATTTTTCTTCATCATCAGTTGTGAAGGAGTAGCAACCCAAGTTGATAGAGATAATATTATTGGCTCATTTCTTTATGGGAGAGTGTTGCCCCCCTTCATGACCAAAAAAGAATGCACATCTAATCACTATTTATGTGGAATTTGTCCCTGTACACCCTCACCTTTTGAATGGTCATTCCATCGATGACATCCTTAAGGATTATCGGGTTATTATTTGCTAAATAAGGGTAAGGAGATACTATGGGTGAAGATTTTTTTTGAAAACTTTTTATGATATTAATATAATTGTTCAAAATTTCAGTTCATAATCTTTTTATCAAATCGATAAAAGAGTAAGGGAGAAAGAAATAATGAATTTAATGTATGAATGTCTATAAAGTGCTCTTCTCGAAATGGGTTAAATATGTTACTCTAAAGCTACTTCAAGCTAATTCACCCCACACCATTATTGAAGAAATGCCCAATAATACTTCTCAATCATAGCCATTGAAATATAATTTATTTTAGGGTCATAGAACTCCCAAGGGAATGTACTCCACTTGGTTAAATATTTAGTGGGGTTATCCAAGAAAACTCATAATTTGAGAAATATTATTTATGTTTTATAATCGTTCTATATTGGGCTCATCCAAAAGAAAATATTATTTCAATTAGGGGTACTTTGTGTCTCAAAGTCAGATTGTTCCATAGGGTTAGCATAGTCTCTTAATGGTCTTTGTTGATGTTCATTTTCCGTACATTGATTTTTTAAATTATTTGTCATTTTGTCAAGTTCTTTTTGTTGTTGAATTTTTCTTATAGTTTGTTCTAATTCCGAATCATAAAGTATTAATCCTTCGGATCCTAATTTTCGCAAACACAAATACAAGCAACAATTCTAAAAATAAGCACACACAAGAATGAAAATATTTTTGTTGTTTTATTTTCTTATTTTATTTTATCTTTTTTTGTATTTTTAAAATAAAATTTATAGTTTAAATAAAGTATTTTTAAGTAATTTACCGTAGCCTCCCCGACAAAGGCGCCATAAACTTGATGTGGATTTTTGGTATGCGTTATAAATGTTTTTCAACACCACAACACACAAGATAACTATACTTAAAAATATGCAAATTAATCACAATAAAATTTACTTCAGTACGATAAGTTTTCACTTTTAAAATATCTGAAGTTGTCATTCCTAGTGAATTAAGGTGTATTTTCAATTTCAAATTGTCCCTAGGTTGCAAACGCAAGTATACGTATTGTTTAAGTAATAAAGGTCTATAATGGAGTTCTGAGTATCGATACCATAGGGAGGTGAAATTTTATTTGGAAAATCACACAAAAGCACAATATTTAAACTATAGAAAAATTTAAATAAGAAAACAGATCGAAGTTTGTGTAATGCTACTGAAAAAACTAAATTTACTACACTAATCTATAAACTTCAAAGCTAAATTTACTAAAATAAAACTAGTTTTTGTGACGAAGAGTTCAAATTTAACAAAACATCCTTCTCCTTACAACGAGATTATAGTCAATGAATAATCAAATTGAAGAAAATTGTATTGTGTCAAATAGGAGCAGTTATATTATTTATCTCTTTTACAAGTGATAAAGAGCATTGGCTAATCTGGTGTTTAGTCCTTAAATCTGCGGTTAGGCAGGGAAGATACTGACTCTTACTCCAGAGTTTCATGTTCCCCTCAACTGAGTGCTAACATCACGCTTTAGTTTCCAAACACTGTACCAAATTGGGGATTTTAGTATGTCATCTTAAAATCTCCAATTCTACGTACATCAATGAATATTCCTTTCCTTATTTGCACTCAACCCCATGGACTACATTCTCATCCATGAAATCAAATGTGACTCTTACTTTGTTGTAGAAAGCATAGCCATTTTGGATCGTCTATTTCACAATAAATTTTAATAATTCTATTTGTCAGATTAAAAAGTAAAAGAAGTTTAAAGTTTAAATCATCACAAATATGAAATTAGAATATTGCACAACAACTTGATTCTTTACATAACTATTTTTCCTTGTAGGAGAAGGATAAAGAAATCTACTCAGAATTCATGAGGAAAATACAACAAAACATGGACTTTATATATAAAAATAAGTTTATAAAATAAGAAAGAAAAGTAAAACAACTTAACTTGATTTCTTCCCCAAGAAAATCCCTTGAAGTTCATTTGAATCTCTTTCTCTCTTTACAATAACACTCAAATATCTCTTAGAAATGTAAGGAGGAAGAAATTTCTCACTTTTTCTCTCCTCTTACACCTCTTAGAGACACTTTCACTCTCGCCAGCAACTTAGAACTCACGCCCAACTCACTAACTCTCTCTAGAGACTCATGTCGGCCCCATCATTCTGACATAAAAACATTGTCTCCATAGACACCCCTTCAAAATTAGTCCAAATTCATTGCATATATGAAAATAACCGGCTCTTGCGCCTTGGTACCAAAATATGGCGTCGTCTTCTTTGTAATCTGATGCTTTAGCGGCGGTTTAATTTTTGGAAAACGTCACTTTTTACTCTAAATTTCGTACTTTTTGCATCCTTTAAGCTCCAAATACCTAGACTTAGTATATGAGCCGATCCACAATTACACATATATTTATATTCCTTAATATGCCAAAAACTTGACCCAAATTATATTTAGCTGCCAGTGAAAACAAACGTAATAAGATAAAATTTAAAGAAATAGTTTTCTCATTATGGGTGTTATGCAACTATACGCATCGTTTCAAGTAATATATGATATTTTATAAAAAGTCCAGTATTGATCCCACAGGGAACTATAAAAAAAAAGAAATGAAATTCAGGAATTTCAACTGTAAGAGAACTTTACTTAAGAATGCAACAAATATCTAAAGTAATAATGATTAAATTAAGTTTATTAATATCTACAAATGCAATAAAAAGTAAATTTAATTATTTTAGAAAATATATGAAAAGAGAATTTCTCCTTGCAAATAATTCATAATTAGTGTAGGATCTTAAATGTTTAGAAGTTTAAATGTGGTATTGTGACAAGTAGGAGCATACCTATTCTTTTCTTCTTTCAATGTGTAAAGAACATTAACTAATATAAAGTTGGTGTCGACATATATAGTAGTGCTGGGTAGGTTCTAGTCTCTCACTCCTAGATTACCCACTGTGCCCTCTTTATAGGACCTACTAGTGACCCTTTGTTCCAATCTCTAGATCAAATTGATAAAAGAATCTAGCTTGTCACTCTAGAAACATCAATTATATGCCCATCAAATCTTATCTCCCTATTAGCCCTCTCGGGTCTATAAGTCTCCACAAAAAATTTAAACAAAGTAAGTGGCCTATTTGTAAAGGTAATGAAGGACCGGTAAAAAATCATTACAATTTTTAGGAATAAAAGAAGTTCTAAACAAAATCAAAATCACTTACTTGATTACTTCATATTATAAGGAGAAAGTGAGAAAACTACTCAAAATGCAGGGGGATAACAAAACAAAATATATTTATAAAACTCAAATCCAAAGTACAAGACTTAAAAATAAAGATAAAAATACTTATCTAGAATGTTTCCCCAAGCACCCCTTTGAAATTCTCTGACTTCTCTGACTCCAATGAACACTTACAGGACTCACAGACCTTAGAAATCACAAAAACTCACAAAGAAAACTACCCACACTCTTAATACACTCACATAATATATGACTGGTTGACACTATTTTGGTTGTGGAGTTGCCCTTTGGAAGTTGTTGGCTGCCGGAATCAAAATTCCTTCGCCCGCTTCCCAAAGACATTTAATATATATATATATATATATATATATATATATATATATATATATATATATATATATATATATATATATATATATATATATGTTCAGAAAAATATGAAATCAAACTTATCCCATATCCTTTATAGTTTAAATGAAAGAGCACTACACATAAAGCTATGTGTCTATCTCAAAAGATAAACACAAGACTTGGGAGTGAGGTTTGATCAAATAAACTAAAAAATATATTACATCTGTTTGGTCTGCAAAAACCACTTTTAATTATAAGCTGACACGTTCCCCAATTTAATACAGATAATTAAATAAGGTTTATATTATGTTGGGTTCGGAAAAGCTCCCTATAAGTGCAAGCCTCTATAGTTAATTACATCTTAGATAACTGAAGTCACCTAAGAAAACTCTCGATAAAAATCAGGGGATATTATCTTCAAAAGAGGTCAAAAGGATAGGACTTTTCAACTAAATAGGATAAAGAGATGTGAAAGTGGAATGACTCAAATTTAAAACATTTTATTTTGGAATCCAAAGGAGGAAGAACTAGGGGATGCATAAATCCTGAGGAAACCCTCGATGACTTCCCAAACTATCATATTATTTGGATTCCATTTTAGGGATTAGAATTATTGAATGTTTTATCCTACCAATTTTATTAATTAGGGCTTACATTTGTGTGAAAGAATCACACTTATAGCCCGGAAGATGTGAGGATTTGGGTCGTAACGAACAATAACCTCGGAATCCTAAGACGAGTTGGGGCTCATATTGTATAGCAGAACCATACAAAGACCTAAAGATAAGTGAGGTTTTATGTTGCATAAGCAAACAACTTCAAAGTCTTATGGCTTGGTTATTTAATTCTAAAGAAAGAGTGGTTTAGCTGATGTATACATCTTCTACTGTTGAAGATGGTCGTGCTGCTCAAAATGCTAGCTCTAAGCTCCTCATCGCGGTAAGTTTAAGTTTTTTTAATGTGTCAAGTTATAATCTCAAATCAGATATCCCTAAAGGTCATAGTTATTTAAATGCTATGGGTCATATTAAAGTTGATTAGAGCGACACCAGTTAGGATCTCACGGTTCCCTCGTTCCGACAGCACTATTTTCTTTCGGATTCACTTAGTCCAAATGAATTTACTAAACTCAATTTAATGAGTTCCATACTTTCATTTAGATCATGAGAAATCTTGTTAGCAACCGTAGGTTACCTCCTCCAAGGGATTCCTGATCATCCGATAGAGAAGTTTTAATTTAGTTGCAATTGGTTTTTGTGATGTTTGTGTTGTCTTATATTTTGAATGTTGTAGAGGTAAATTTTATCTTGTTTGATTTTTACATTTAGTTTTGGTTTTACAGCTATCCTAGCAGTTTTGGCTTTCATGCAGGGTGACATCATTGATTAACATGCAAGCTCGAGGCAAGAAGTACAAAAAGGTAAATGCAATAATCTAAAAGCATGCTTGTCGATTCTTCTCGTTCCTCCACCTAAAATGTTAGTACTTGCAAGGCATGTATATAATTTTGCAGGGAATTTAAATTGTAGGAGTAGATGAAGGTTTAGCTACCAAACCCCGAGTTATGACTTTATTGAATCTTAGAAGATCCTAGTAGATGATTTTAGAACAAAAATATGGCATCTCCAATTTGCCTTTCAGAATGTCCAATAGATTTCAAAATGCTTGAGGCATGACCCTGGACCATTTTGAAGATCAATTGAAATATTCCTAATTTATTTTGAACTTATCATATTGTTCCATTAATCATCTGAGGTCAAAGTATGACCACCTCATTGCTCAGTGAAACTTAATAGTTTAATTATCCCGAGGATAGGATACCCAGTAAATCAATTGATGTTTCGTTTAAAGGTTATGTGAGTGGGTGCCTCTAAGGCAAGTTTAAGTCATTTAAGATTATGGTGCCCGCAATTAAGGTTAGGCTTATAGTGTTTAAAGATGTTAATTTCCAATCATGTTATCTTGTAAATCCGATCAATTGAGTGTAGATATCGAGTCTATGTCACCACTAAGCCTTTAACAATCATGATAGGTGGAGTGATGATTATCAAAATTTTGATTTAAGTGATATGTATTCTTATTAAAAGATCACATCATCATCAATCTCAGGCTCAATATAAGTAAATTATCATCATTTCTATCTTAAGCCCATCACTTAAGAATAATTTGATCTTAGTTAACTTCTAGGTCACGAAGATTAATAGAATTATGATCTTGTTGATGTTGTGCAAAGGTAGTGAGTGAGTTCCTACCTTTTAGTCCCATTGTATTTCAATCATCCAATCATATTTATTAAGATCAAAATTTCTCATTTTCCCTTGGTTAATCCTAAATTTTGATTAAGAACCAAAATCTAAAATGACTATTTTGCCCTTAGGGTACTTTACCTCATAACTCATTAAATACAACTCAAATGACTTGAGCATTCAGAGTGGCATATCCATGAGTTAATTGAAACATCAGAGGAGGATAATGTGGTTTTTCTTTGTGTTGTTTTTTTTAATTTAATTTAATTTAAATAATTATTTAAGTTCAGGAACTAGGGGTTTTCAAAATTGATTTATTTAACTATCCAAAATAAAGTTTTTTTTTTAATTAGGAGAAAATTATTAGAGGTTTCCTTAGGTCACAGAAACACTTAGGCAAAATTTCATGATTTTTTAAATTAAATTATTATTATTATTATTTAATTTTGGAGCAATTTCAATGATTTAATTGAATAGAAAATAGTGTTTTAATTATCAAATTTTTTTATATTTTTATTAGACCTCCTTGAGTTCAAAAAACTAAGACAATCAAATTTTGTATTTTTATAATTTTTAATTTATTTATTATAATTATTTTAATGAGAAAATAAGGAAATGTCACTTTTAAGCTTTTAAATTTTATTTTTAACCTAGAAAAATAAGGAAAAATATCCTAATGAATTCTAAGTGATCAAAGAAAGTTTGTACACATTTTGAACCATTTTTTGCTATTTTTAAAAAATTTTAATTATTTTAAATTCAAAATAAACTTTGAAAATGATATATTTTCACAAAATAGTTTTTTTTAATTTTTATTAAATGCCTCTAATAACAAGGAACTCATAAAACTATTTTTCATGATTTTTCTAAGCTTATTTAATTTATTATAATTATTTTTGTACAAAAAATACAAAGTTTTCTTAAAAATCAATTTTAGTACATAAACTAAGCCAAATAATTTTTTAAATTTTTACAATAAGCAAATATGATTTTTATGCACAATGTGGAATTGATTTTGTGAATTTTTTATAAGTATATAATTTATATAAATTAACACAAGAAATATACACTTAAGTAAATATAGAAATTTACAAAATTATTCAAGCCATCATGGTATTTTTTCTAAGTTTCTCTGTTTATAGGAAACCTACTAAAATTAATTCCATAATTTTCTAAGTGATATTTTAATCTATATAATTAAAATAGCCAAAATGGTCACCTTAGCTTGAAAATTAAGGTTAGAAGCATAGAGATGTCCTCTAACCTTGGAAAAATCAGAGAACATAGTCTTTGTCATGAGGAACAAACCCTCAAAATTTCAAGCCATGATGAGCAATGTTTGATCATAATGAATTACAATACTCGAGAGGGTATTTAATTCATTAAAAATCAGGGAATAAGAAAATAATTTTTTTATTTTTAATCCACATTATTTTCCTTTGTTTCCAGAGCAAGTGGGTATTTTTTTATTTTTATAATTTTTTTAGAGAAAGATATGGATTTTTGAAGTTCAGGCCTTTCAAAAAAATTTAAAATATTCATATTTTTCTACTTATCCACGTGGCACCAACTCATCCTACGGCGGTGCCAAACTCACACGTGGCGCACTCCCATTTGTTGCACTTTCCACCTAGTCATGCCACGCGGCCCGCGGTTCACACACCAAGACTCTGTTCGGCTCGATCTCCTCCGTCCATTGAATACTCGCGCGATCGGACGACATCCGTTTATTATCCCCAAGTGACCTAATCCGTAAGCCGTTCACACTAAAACCTTAAGATCTCTACCTAGACTTAACAAAATCACATGAGGTTTGTTTTTAGACCTTCATCTATTTAAGACGAACACATTTATAAGGTTAATCAAGTATTAAATCAAACCATTACACATAGAGAGTTAAAATAAGCTTGGGTTAGAGATAGAGCTCAATACCTTTGTTTGAGAGGGGAGGCCTCAATCAGATGGTTGTGGTAGCTTTAATTGAGTCCAATGAACCTCCAAATGAAGTTCCAAGCTTTGATGAATTGTCTAGGTATGATTTCGACCAAGGTAGATTTCAGGTGTTGGTCTAGAGCTATCCTAGAGGCTGTTTCAGAGGGGGCTTTGATGGGGAATCAACTCCTCTTGCTCTAGGGATGGTGTTTGCACAATTAATTAGAGTTTGGTGGAATGTGGCGAGATGTTCTGATTTGAGCTGAAATTTTGAGCTCAAAATTGGGCTCTTATAGTGGGAATCAGAGGGGGATGATAGTGGGATTGAGCTTAAGGATGCTTGGAGAGTCTCCGGTGAGATTTTGACAAAGTTTCCCTAATGATTTTGAACACCTCCCTTTTGTCCATGGAGGGGGCTGATTAAATAGAAGGGCTTAGGCTGGCCACTAGGGTCAATTGATGGGTGCAAAGAGCTGCTTAGGTGGAGGGTTGAGGAGCTCTAAAGAGCAACTAGGATGAGCTGGCCTCTAGGGTTGAAATTGGGCTTGATTTAAGAGTGATGGCTCATGGTTTTGGCATTTTCTAGTGAGTAAGGTGGCTGGCAGAGCAGAGGAGGCGGTCAAGTGGTCAAATGAGCAAGAGAGAAGGTTAATTATGATTTACCCATAATGGTTAGTGATGATGGAAGAGATTTCTTAGTTAACGCCCAAAAATGGGATGAAATCCCTTAATTTAGGGACCCATTGGTCCATAGCTCACTTGGGTGGATTTAGGGTGGTTCAGCGTGGTCCAAAGGTGGAGCTTAGTGGCTGTGGAGGTCCTTAGTTGACCAATTTGGTTTAATTAACTCAATTTAGTTGAATGGGTTCAATTCAGGTAAAAATGGCTACAAGCTGGGTTTAGGTTATTGACCAAAAGAAAATATGTTGAGATTTTCATACCTCTTTTGTACTGTTTTTAATGATATT
>NEWO01000498.1:207375-220741 GCA_003013225.1 Phalaenopsis aphrodite | reverse complement strand
GGGAAAACTCATCCACATCTTTAAAGAGAACATTTTGGCCGAAAATAAGAGGAGGGGGAGGAGACTTTTGGAATCTTGGAGGTTAGATAGGTTCCATTAGTGCGTAGAAAGCTTGCTAGAGAGTGTAATTGTGAGGAATTCTTCGAGAAATTGTAAGAGTGGAGGGAAAGTGAGAGATTTCTTACTCCTTGCTACTTCAAAGAGGAATTTTGTGTGCTGTAAAGAAAGGAAGAGATTCAAAGGAATTTCAAGGAGTGTTCTTGGGGAGAAATTTAAAGATAAGTTATTTACTTGTTATAGTTTGTATGACTTTGATTTTATATATGAATTGCAAGTTGTGTTGTGCTTTCCCCATGAGTTCTGAGTAGTTTTTTCTGTCTTTCCCTTTGTCTCAAGATTTGTGAAATGGTAATTTGAATTGGTGAAGCCATGAAAATGTTTAAGAAATTGTGATGATCTTTTCACTTCGATCTTAATTTACTTTCAATCTGGCCAATTGAATTGTTAAAATATGCTGAATTTTACAACTAAAGTGAAGATTACATCCAGGATTCAAGGAGGTTAAAGCCCTTGGAAGTTGGGTGCAAATAAATAGGGAAATATTACTATCGAGAGTAGAATCGGAGCTTTTAGAGTGACAGAATAAAATCCTCAATTCGGCTCTATCATTTGGGTGCTGATGTGTAGATGTTAGCCCTCAGGTGAGGGGAACGTGGGAGCTCCGAAGTGAGAGCTGGTATCCTCCCAGCCTAGCCGCAAAATCAGTAACCAAGCATAGGATTAGTCAATCTCCTTTATGCCTGGACCAAAGGGTAAAGAATAGGTATGCTCCTATTTGAAACAATATAAATTGAACTAATTCATTTTATCCATTCACTATAATTTCTTGGCAAGGAGAATGATGCTTTCTTATATATTGAATATCACAATTAACCGTTATTTTCTCTCATTAGTTACTATACAAAATTATCTACTCATTTCAATTGCCTATTAGTGATAGATAAGCAACTTGAACGTTGTTGTAGTTGAAGCATTACTTTTTATTAAATCTTAGTCCGTAGTATTCTATTTCTCCCTGTGGGATCGATATCTAGGACTTCATTAGAGCCCTATATTACTTGAGTGATACGTATACTTGCGTTGACAAATTCGACTTTAACATTATTGAATATTATATCTATACATCTTTATTAAATCATATATATATATATATATATATATATATATATATATATATATATATATATAAAGTCGCAGTCAAGTTTTTGGCATCGTTGCTGGAATTTAAATCTTCTAGTAGCATCATCAAATTCTTGTAATTGTTGATTTAAAAAAAGGTCGTTCAGTTATGCTAGCCATGGCATTGAGCCAAATTGATTAATCAATTTGGTGTAGATGATTTTCATTAGGAGTTTAGAAAAGATTTGGAATGATTTTGAATCGGTTTGGGGGTTCAATTTGGAGGATTTTGGGCATTTGGTCAATTTGGGGGTGTTGGGTTAAACTTGGGTTTAGGTTAGGCTAAGGTTGCATTAGTTCAAAATTGATGGTTCAAAATGGCATAAAAGAATGTCATAAAGGGTTTTCAATATAAATTGGGTGTCAATTTTGGGGTTAGAGCATTCAATTTGGTGGAATTTGGAGACATAGCCAATTTGGGGCAAATTTGAGGATTTTGAATGTGGGTTAAAATTGAGTAAAGTTGAGGCTTGACCAAGGCCAAATGAAGATCCAATTTGATGTGTAGGATTTTTATGAAGAATTTAGGATTTAAATTTGGGCAATTGAGTGGATCATATGGTTCAATTATGTGAGATTATGTCATAGGGTCAAAATTGGGGGGGGTTAATTTGGATCAAAATTGAGCTTACAGCATGGGTCAATTAGGCTTAAATTTGGTTTGAATTGATCATATGAAAAATGATTTTGAATTTAGCATTGAAATTGGGGAGTATTGAGGCCAAATTGATGGGTATGTGAGGTGAATTTGGAGAAATTGAGCCTTTAAAGGAAATTTGGGGCTTTTGGTCAAAGTGATCAAATTGGTTAAATTGGGTTCAATTAAAGGGCCCAAATTGGTTTTGGGGGCATTTTAAATGATTTTGATGGTTTTGGGAAAATTTTGGCTACCAAGGGTATTTTTTGTAATTTTGGCAAATTTGAGGGTATTTTGATAATTTTGGAATTTTTGGGATGTTTTGGGCAATTTGGGTAGTTTCAAATGGTTTGAGATGATTTTTGAATAAGTTTGGGTATTTTGGATAAATTTGAGAATTTTGGTCAAATTTGAGATTTCAAGGACATCTAGGTAATTTGGGTGGATTTGGGGGCAAAATGCCAAGTTAGATATTTTAGTAGATATAGGGTGCTAACCACCTTATATGAGCTATGGACCAATGAAATCCCCATTTGGGTCCTCTTTGTACTGGTCTTAGTTAAACCCTAGCCTAGGGCTAGTGGGTCTAGGGGACCATCTACATGAGTTCCCAAAAGGTCAAGGGATCAAAGTCAACAAATGAGTGAACTAGCTCTAGACCAACACCCAGGGTCAGCCTTAAGGCCAAGCAGTCCTATAGGGACTCCCCATGAGCTTCCTCTATAGTGGCCCCACCTACTAAGTGCTAGGGGTTTGGACCAGCATATTGAACTTCTAGTTGAGCACAGAAGAGTTCAGAGTTTCTAAAGGTGAGGGTCCCTTTTCTAGTTTTCTAGGAATAGTCAACCGGAAAATCCTATGGCTAGACTTTAGGCTACTAAAGAGGAAAAATTAAACCTCAACCAAAAGTGAGGTCAACAATGACTCTATATATTCGACCCCCAACCTCTTGGAATTAATCTCTATTTATAAAGCTTCAAAAATGACAAAGAGTTGCTTCATGCATCTCTTGAAAATTCATCCTCATTCAATGAATTTTCTAGAAAATAATTGTGGTGCCTAGGCGCCCAACTGTCGCGCCTGTCAAGTTATGAATCTGGTGCCTAGGTGCTAGATCCTGATGCCTAGGCGACAATTCGACTGGATTGGCAATTTTCTTTAGTTTAGCCCATTTTGCTCTTTTTTAATGTATTTATTCTTTTTTTTACTCTTAAACTCTTCTTCTTGTTCCTGCAACCAAAAATATAAAAATAATTTTCATTAAAGCATAATATCGTCAAAAATTGAGCATAAAATGTGCATAAAAATAGGTAATGTGGATCATTTCCCCCAAACTTAAACGTTACTTGTCCTCAAGTAACCTTTCTTACTATATATAAAAAGTATAACTTATGGAAGTGAGTTTTACTTTAAGATTTCTAAAGTTTTTGTTTTATAAATGCAATAGTGAAACTTTAGAAAGCTTTTTAATAACATAGGATAAAACTAGAATGTAAAAAAATCTAGTAGTCAAGTCTAAGAATTCTGATTTCCTGTTTATTTCTAAAATAATTGTAGTTTGTCATATTAAAGATACTTAGAAGAATTACAAGAGAAAGAATTTCATGAGAAATTTACTAGTAAGGATGCTAATACTTTTTAAATAAGCTTAGAAATATATTTAAGTCCCTTTCCTTAAGATGATTTATGTGAAGCCAATTTTTTATTAGGCATCTCCTCAAGTTCTCCTCACATATATTTTTCTTTTTGCTTTTCTTTTCTTTTCAGTTTTATTTTATTTTTCTTTTAGATCATTTTCAATACTTTCTTTTTATTTTCATGTCATGTGAGGATTACTATATCTGGATAGCCTTTAATGATTTTGAACTCCACCATCCTCTTCTTAAAGTTAAAAACCTTCCACATTTCCTTACTTGATAAGTGTGTAATAGACTTTACAAAGATTTTTAATAAAGTCTCAATTCTTTCTTTTCAAATGAAAATCCAAGATCTTTAACATTTTCAAAAATACAACTTTCTTATTTTAAATAGTAAAAGCATAGTTTTATACTCTTATACTAAATATCTCAAATTCAAAATTAATCATTATTATTAAAAACTTTTATTTAAGTTTACTATATTTTTTTATAAACTCAAAATATAGTTATCTCAAGCTATTCCAATATACCACAGGTTATATTAAAATAATTTTTTAAAATACATTTTACTTAGGACAAACAAGCTTCAGTTTTTTTAAGAAAAAAAAATTTTTCCTTCTCCCAAAATTAAAATTTAAATTAGTTTAAAATAGTTCAGTTTATAATAAGCATGAAGAAAGAAAAAATTTTAAAATTTCTAAGCAGGAGAACAGTACAGGTATAAAAATAAGTGTTGAGTAGTAGTCAATTTAAATTAAAACAGTTATATCATGAAAAGCTTGCAAATATAAAACTCTACTCTAAAACATATACNNNNCATGTACAATAAAAATAGGTTTTGAGTAGTAAACTTCTTAAATTAAAACAGGTATATCATGAAAAGCTTTCAAATATAAAACTCTACTCTAAAACATATACAATACTAAATAAATAAAGAGGACAAAAGTAAGAGTGACAAAAAAAATAGAATTGCACCAAGCAATCCTGCATAGTCATACATCAGAAGTCCAAACAAAGGAAATAATCTAAAAATTGATCTACAACAGAAAATTATAAAAGCATAGTCATCTCCTTCAACATCATCATCATCAATATCAAATGATATATCTTAATCCATAGATTTCAAGCTTGCATAAGAAGAAAATTGAGGGCAAGTAGGAAACTCAACTGAATGATCTCCCTTCATAAATTTCACTAATGCCTCATCATAATTTGTATCATAATCACTCTTTCTCTAACATAATATGTTTTGTGATCAAATTTATTCTCCATATCTTCCATACGGCTCTGCATCATAAATAATTTGTTCAGGTGCTCTAAATATCTCTCACTCAACACATCCCAGAAATTAGATGGAGGCTCGGTAGCAGTGGAAGTAGAATGTCTAGAAGTAGAATGCCTAGAAGTAGTAGTAGAAGGTGCATCATGAGATCTATCTCTATGTTGTTCGTTCACATCTACATTGGCCTTCCTGATGGGCTTGAGTGGCTTCAACTAATCGTGCTAATGTTCAAATATTCCTCTAGAGACTTTGCAAATAGCAAATATCAAAGAAGAAAAACCAAGACCTGAAGTATTACTAGATCTAGCAGAAGAACTAATAGTCTCATAAATAAGAGAGCCAACATCTATAGGTTTCATCTCTTGAATACAATAGTTTTATATGTCTCTCCCTCTTGTTGCCTTACTAAAATGATTTGAAGGAAGGAGGCGAGTAGAAATAAAATAATTTTAGGCCTTTGAGGTGGCATTGAGCTTGAAAGAAGAAAAAATTACCTTACGATCATTCTAAATTTTTCAGGCTCCATGTCCATTAGTCAAATATGCAATGAACTGATCGAACTCTGTTTCAAATGGAGTGTACTCTAAATAGAAACAATCAGTAGCAGGTGGCAGAACATATAGCACATGGATTCACTCAACAGTGAACTCCACTCCACTTCCTCAAATAATGACCTCGTCATCAGCTGCTTCAGATAAGTTCACATAAAACTCTTGTACAATAGCAATTACGACAATATTAGTAAAATAACAAAACTTTCTCATTGCTGAGCAACAATAACATTTTTAATAGCCCCATCGTGTCTATAGAAGTTTCGCTCTTTAATAAACTTTCATGACGATGCAAACTAACTGTAACGAATTTGTGCTTTTATATTGACAAATTTGGCATTGTCAAAAGTTTCATTTCCCTTTCCTTGCTTCATCTTAAGATCCATCTAAAAATTTGAAGAAAAATTCTAACAAATTTTAAAATTAAGATAAAAGGCTTCCTACAAGCTTTTTCAAACTAACGAAGCTTAAATTCATGGATTTTTCACCACTTAATCAATTTATTTTGCAAATTTTGGTCTCCACACAATGTATGAAAAATCTATGGTGAAATCGCAAAATAACAATGCCGAAATGTAGGTCTAACCTTGAGAAGATGAAATTTGGTGATATTAAGTCCAAAAGCTTAAAGATTTGAGCACAAGGAGCCCTAAGACCAAATTTCGCAAAAAAAGGAGGAAGAAGGTGAAGCATAGGAGTAAAAAACGGCGTTGGTTTGGTTCAAATCGGAAAAATATTGAATTTCGGTCGGTTCAGTTGAACCAGCGCCTAGGCACCAAACTGTGCTGAAGTCTGGTGCCTAGGCGCCATACCTGAATTTTCTTTTTTTTAAGTTTAAGTGTAACATAGCAAGAATAAAGCCTTTAAACCAAAATTTTTGATTAATTTATCATCAAGCTTCATATTTATAATCTTTCCAACATCTTCTATCTTCCAATTGCTCAATCATGATTTTCGATCCAAAGTTGAGTCCACCATTCTAAGACAAGTTATTCACAACACAAATATTCATTAATATCTACCAAGTGACAATACAACATACACTAAAATAGTCTAGAACACTAGAAATTAAGAACACACAACCACACAATCAATTATTAGATTAAGTAGCACGTAAAACATCCATTACTAAAGTCGACACAAACATGAAACATAAACACTAGAATCCTTTCAATGATCCACCCTTGTTGAACTCATTCCCATCACCCATTTCACATGCCAAATAGTTGCGATCAAATGTGTGGAAGAAAGGAGCATGAGGAAATTCCATAGCCATTTTTTCATCAATCCAATTGTTCTTGCTATACATAGTTACTTGGGGGGCAGTTTTCCCCACTTCAAAAAACTATAGCGCCTAGGCGCCGGTTTCTGGCACCTAAGAGCCAGCTTCACGGGACTTTGGCGGTTAGACGCCAATTTTGGCACCTAGGCGCTAGTTCCTCAGTGAACACCGATTCACTCATCGTCGAATTTCTTCAAATTCCAATCATGTTTAATACCTTAAATAATGTTTAAAAATGCTACTATAGCAAAAGATGGTCATGATACTATATCAATAACAAACATGAATCAAATCACATAAATAGATTATGGGTTGTCTCTCACAAAGCACTTGATTTAACGTCGTCAGCTTGACGTATCCAAATGTCTTACTTGGACTGACCAAGCATCAAAGTTTTTTTATAATATGACTTGTTTTCTCCAGTGTATGATTTCAATATATGTCCATTTACTTTAATTATACATTGTGTTTTTGGATTTTTAATATCCACAACCCCATAAGAATAAAATTTTAGCACAATAAATGATCCCATCCACCTAGACTTAAGTTTTCCAAGAAATAATTTAAATCGAGTATTATATAATAAAACTTCTTTTCCAAGCTCAAAATTCTTTCTTAAAATATTTGGATCATGTCAAATTTTCTTCTTTTCTTTATAAATTCTAGAATTTTCATAAGAAACATTTCTAATTTTCTCGAGCTCATTTAATTACAATAATCATTTTTTCTTCAGCATCCTTTAAATTATAATTAAATTCTTTTATTGCCCAATAATCTTTATGCTCTAACTCAACTAGTAAATGCAAGTTTTTCCAAATATGAGTCGTTATGGAGACATTTCTATATGAGTTTTATAAGCATTCATACAAGCTCATAATGCAAAATCAAGTCTAGCAGTTCAATTAGTTATATTAGGATTTATAGTTTTCTCCAAAATTCTTTTAATTTCACGATTTGATACTTCTGCTAATCCACTGGTCTAACGGTGATTAGCTGTGGCTATCCTATGTTTAATTCCATATTTTCTAAGTAATGTGTCAATTCTAAAATTCTTAAAGTGACTTTCCTCATCAGTAATGATCGCTCTTAGAATTCCAAATCTAGTAAAAATATTTTTGTTTAAAAATTTTGCAACACTCAGGCATCACAATGAGGCAAAGCCATCGCTTCAACCCATTCATAGTCCACAACTAATAAGATATAAATCTTTCATGAAGATAGTACAAATGGTCCGATAAAATCTAAACTCCACACACCAAAAATTTCAACTTCTAAAGTAAAATTTAAGGGTATTTCATCTCTTTTAGAAATATTTCGTACTCTTTGACATCGATCACAAGTTTTCACATAATTATTAACATCCTTAAATAATGTAGGCCAATAAAATCCAGAGTGTAAAAATTTAAATGTTGTCTTATCTATTCCAAAGTTTCCCCCAAATTCATATTTATGACATTTTTGTATAGTTTTTATGGTTTCATTGATTGGTACACTTCTTCAAATGACTGAATCTTGACATCTTTTATATAAATAAGGGTCGTCCTAAAAGTAAAATCTTGCATCATACATAAATTTCTTTTTCTTGTGGCTTGTTAGTCACTATGGTAGAATATTACTAACTATATAGTTAACTATATATGCATACCACGGTATATGCCACTCAACAATAGCATAACATTGTTCATTAGAAAAGTTTTCATTTGTGTCATCCTCATTTTTCGTTTCAGTTTCATATTCAAGCCTTGACAAATGATCAACAATTTGATTATGAGCACATTTCCTATCCACTATCTGAAAATCAAATTCTTACAAAAGTAGCACCCATCTGATTAATCTTGGTTTCACATTCTTCTTTGACATAATATATTTAATAGCGAATGATCAGAATGCACAATGCATTTAGCTCGAAGTAAATATAGTCTAAATTTATCATAAGTGTACACTATTACAAATACCTCTTTGTTCAGTTGTCGTGTAATTAATTTGAGGTTCATTAAAAGTTTTTTTGGCATAATATATAACTTCAAAAATCTTATCATATTTTTGTCCTAAAAAAACTTCAATTGCGTAATCACTTACATCACACATTAATTCAAATGTTTTTCTCAGTTAGGTGAAATAATGATAGATGTAGTAATTAATTTTTTCTTTAATAAATTGAAGGCTTTTAGAAAATCATCATTAAAATCAAAATTTGTATCTTTTTCTAAAAAATGGCATAGAGGCTTAAAAATTCTAGAAAAGTTTTTAATATACCTTCTATAAAATCCAATGTGTCCTAGAAAAGTTCTTACTACTATTCTGCAGTAGAAGGTTATAATTCAACAATAATTTGAATTTTTGCTTTATCATTTCCATGTCATTTTTAGAAATTTTATGTCCTAATACGGTCGCTCCTGTGACCATAAATTGACATTTTTTCTAAACCCTAATTGAGAACTAAATTTTTTTCTTCACAACGTTTTAAAAAATTTGCTAAATTATCTAAACACGAATCGAAAAAGGTTCAAAAAATTGAGAAATCATCCATAAAAACTTCAATTATTTTCTCAATTAGGTCACAAAAAGTAGACATCAACACCTTTAGAAAGTTGTAGGTGCATTACATAAACAAAAAAAATTCTTCTAAAAGAAAAAGTCTCATAAGGATTGTCGACACTGTTTTTTGTTAAGGAGTTGCCCGAAGCTGTCGGCCGCCGGAATTGAAATCACGTTGCCCGCTTCAGAAGGATGTTTAATTTATATATAAATAGTTTAGAAAAATATGAAGTCAAACTGACCTCATAGTTTTCATAGTTTAAATGAAAGAGCATTATACCTCAAATCATGTATCTATCCTGAAAGATAAACACAAGACTTGAGGATAAGGCTTGATCAAATAAACTAAAAAAAATATGACATCTGTTTGGTCTGCGAAACCATTTTTATTTGACGACAAGTTCCTCTATTTAATATGAAAAATTAAACAGGCTTTATATTAAGTTGGGTTCGAAAAAGCTTCCTTTAAGGGCAAACGCCTATAGTTAATTACATCTTAAATGATCTAAGTCACTTAAGAAAACTCTCGATAAAAATTAGGGAATATTATCTTCAAAGAGATCAAAAGGATGGGAGTTTTCAACGAGATTGGACAAAGATATGTGAAAAGGGAATGATTCAAATTTGGAACATTTTGTTGTGGAGTCCAAAGGAGGAAGAACTAGAGGTGTCATAGATCCAGAGGAGAACCCCGGTGGCTTCCTAAGCTATCCTAATGTTTGACTTCAGTTTTAAGGAGAAATATTTAAATGTTTCATCTTGTAAATTTTATTATTTAGGACTTACATTCGTGTGAAAAGATCACACAAATAGCCTAGATGATGTGAGGATTTAGGTCATGACAGACGACAACATCGGGATCTTAAAACGAGTTAGGGCTTATATTGTACAANGAGCTATAAAAAAGCCTAAAGAAAAAGTTGAGGATTTATGTTGCACTAGGCAGACAACCTCAAAATCCTATGGCTTGTTGTTTAATTCTAAGCAAAGATATGACGTTGCAAATCTTCTTGCTGTTGTAGATCGTTATCGTAGAATGTTGCCCACAGAAAAGCTTCAAGCTCCTCGTCATGACGATTTTAAGTTTTCTAGTGTATCACGTTATGATGTCAAGTCAAATGTCCCTAGTTTATGGTCATTTAAACATTATAGGGCATATTAAAGTTGATTAGAGTGATACCAGTTAGGATCCTACGGTTCCCTCATTTCGGTACCACTATTTTCTATTAGATTCACTTAGTCCAAATGAATTTACTAAACTCAATTTAATGAGTTCCATACTTTTATTTAGACCGTGGGAAACCTCGTTAGCAACCGTAAGTTACCTTATTCGAGGGATTCCCTGATCATCCGATAGAGACATATTAATTTAATTTCAATTGTTGTTTTGTGATGTTTGTGGTTAAATTTTGAGTTGTCTTATATTTTGAATGTTGTAGCAGTAAATTTTATCTTGGTTGATTTTAGTTTTGGTTTTGATTTTGTGGCTATTATAGTAGTTTTAGGTTTTCATGTAGGGTGACATCGTTGTTTAACATGCAAGTTTGAAATAAGAAGTAAAAGAAGGTAGATCATTAATTTAAAAGCGTACCTGTCGAGTCTTCTCGCTCCACCATCTGAAAGGTTAGTATTTGCAAGTATTGCAAGAAGGTTTAAGTTGTAAGAGTAGATGAAGGTTTAACAACCAAACCCCATGTTATGATTTTGTTGAATCTCAGAAGATCCTAGTGGATAATTTTAGAATAAAATATGAGAAGTTCAATTTGACCTTCAGAATATCCAATAGATTTCAAAATTCTTCAAAGTGTGGCCCTAGATCATTTTGAATGTCTCTTGAAATATCCGAGTTCATTTGGATCTTATCATAATTTTCCAATAATCATCTGAAGCTAGAGTGTGGCTACCCCATTACTCATTGAAGCTTTTAATTATCCTAAGGATAAGATACTCGATTAGTCGATTGATGCTTCATTTAAAAGTTATGTGAGTGGGTGCCCTTGAGACGTGTTTGAGTCATTTAAGATTGTAGTGCCCAAAGTTAAAGTCAAACTTGTAGTGCTTAAAGATGTTAATCACCAATCATATCATTTTCTAAATCCAATCAACTTGAGTTTAGACATCGAACCTATGTCACTACCAAACCTTTAACAATCAAAGTGAGTGAAATGATGACTTCCAAAGTTTTGATGTAAGTGTCATATATCCTTTTGAATAAGGTTTTAGGGTATGTTAATTTTTGAATCCCAAGTGATTAGAGAACAGTTAGGGACATTTTGAAATATTTTTGTATTTTTTAAATTTTTATTTATTCTTAATTATTTTAAATTCAAAATGAGGCTAAAAATAAAGTATTTTACCAAAAATAACTTTTATTTTTCCTAAATGCCTTTGATCACAAGGAACTCAGAAAACCACTTTTCATGATTTTTCTAAGTGTATTTAGTTTATTATAATTATTTTTGTACATAAGTACAATTTTTCTTAAAAAATCCACTTTGGTGCTTAAACTAAGCCAAATAATTTTCAAATTTTTATAATAGGTAGATATGATTTTTATAAATAATATGGAGCTAATTTTGTTAATTTTTTATATGTATTTAATTTACATAAATTAATACAAGGTATTCACATTTAATTAAGTATAGAAATTCACAAAAGGAATCAAAGCATCACAATATTTTTCCCATACATCTCTAACCACAAAAAATCTACTAAAATTGTTCTCATAATTTTCCAAGTGATATTTTGATTTATATAATTAAAATAGGCCAAAATGGTCACCTTAGCTTGAAAATTAGAGTTGGAAGCATAGAGATGCTCTCTAACATTGGAAAAATCAGAGAACATCTCCTCTATGATAAGAAATATACCCTTAAAATTTCAAGCCAATGTGAAATATCTTAAGCCATGTAGAATTAAAATACCACAGAGGGTATTTAATTCATTTAAAATCATATGTTTAAAAAATAATATTGGGATTTTGGTCAATTTGGGCATGTTGAACTAGACTTAGGTCTAGGTTGGGCTAAGGTTGGGTGAGGTTCAAATTTATTATTGAAAATAGTCTGTAGGAATGTCATGAAGAGTTTTCAACATAAATTGGGTGCCAATCTTGGGGTTAAGTCATTCAATATGGTGGAATTTGGAGACAGACAATTTGGAACAAATTTCGGGAATTTTGGAATTGGGTTGAAATTAAATGAAATCGAGGCTTCACCAAGGTTAAGTGAAGGTCAGTTTTGGTGTGTAGGAGTGTTACAAAAGATTTAAGATCCAAATTGGGGCAAATTGAGAAGGCAATGGGGTTCAATTTGGTGGGATTAAGTCATAGGGCCAAAATTGGGGGTTTGACTTAGATCAAAATTGAGCTCAAAGCATGGGCTAATTAGGATAGAATTTTGTTTGGATTGATCAAATGAAATATGAATTTGAGTTTAGAATTTAAATTGAGGGAAATTGGGACCAAATTAATGGACATTTAAGGTAAAGTTGGGGAAATTGGGCTTTTAAAGACAATTTGGGGGTTTATTTCAAAATGGTCAAATTTGCCAAATTAGATTCAATTTAAGAGTCCAAATTTGTTTTGGAGACATTTGAAGTGATTTAGGAGGTTTTGGGAAAGTTTGGGATGCCAATGGTATTTTTGTAATTTTGGCAATTTTGGGGGTATTTTGGTAATTTTGAAATTTTTGGGTGATTTTGGGTAATTTGGGTATTTTTAAATGGTTTGAAATTATTTTTGAACAAATTTGGGTATTTTGAGTGAATTTGAGAATTTTTGGGCAAATTTAAGGTTTCAAGGGCATTTAGGTAATTTGGGTATATTTAGGGGCAAAAGGTCAAGTTGGCTATTTTTTGTAGAATTTGGAAGCCAACCACCATATGTGAACTATGGAATAATGGAATCCTCATTTGGGTCCTCTATTTACCGGTCTTAGCTAAACCCTAGACTAGGGATAGTGGTTTAGGAGACCATCTACATGAGTCTTCCAAAAGACCTTAGGCAACTAAAGAGGGAAAACTAAACCTCAACAAAAAATGAGGTCAACAAATGGACCCCCAATAAGTGTGGTGAGCTGGGCAAGCACACCGTGCGTATTGGCGTTGAACAACGAGATCAACAAAATGAATACAAACCACTAAGCCAACAAACATAGAAGGAGTTTATAATTGTGTGTGCTATTTGTTTCCGCTGGGGAA
>NEWO01000498.1:121565-196704 GCA_003013225.1 Phalaenopsis aphrodite | reverse complement strand
TCGATTCTAAAGCTTTCTGTTTAATCACCCTTAGATAGAGGAGTTCTAGAATTTCTAAATCTGAAGTAGTGGCATTCCAAATATGGTGGTACTTTAGGAGTGATTAGCAGAATTGATTGAAGTGAGTTTGATTTGAAATTAACCCTCCCTAATTTTTGGCAGAGTCATATATTTCACATTTGTTTCATCCATCTTCTGAGTTTGACTTGTTTTGAACAAGTTAAGCAAAAATATTACTCCAAAAATTTCCTTGCTAACATGAAGTAAAAAAATCCAAAATAAAACAAAAACTCAAAATTCAAAATAAAACAAAAACTCAAAATTCAAAATAAAACAAAAACTCCAAATTCAAAACAAAAAAAAAGGCTTAAAATTTAAGAAATCACAAAACAAAGCAAAGTAAAAAAGAAAAAAAATTAAATTCACAAAAAAATTAAGATAAATTTTTTTTTTACTTGGATAAGTTTTGAAAGAAACACCCAGTCTAAAGGACGAGTCACGAAGTACTATATCTCTTCGAAAATCTTTACGACAGGTATGAAGCATTAAACTGAATTGGATAGACACTCCAATATTTGTAAATTTCAAATAAATGTCTTCTTCTAAGTTGACCTCCTCATTTATGGACAGATTGAACCTACCTACATATAAAAACGTCATATTACAAAGATCAACAACCAAGTCTCTTACAGGCTTTAGCAAAACAAAAGTAATTTTTGGAAATGTACCCTTTACAATAATGAAATTAGACACCATAGAGGTCGTAGAACTGTCAGCTAGGTTTAATCTAATGTTTGCTCATAAATTTTTATCACTGAAGTGGGTCCTAAAAGAATAAAAGCACGTTGTTATTAAGCATACAATGAAGTCAATGGATGTCTGCCTTATCGCTTCTACTGCACTTTGCCAAATAAGAAGTGTTTTCAAGAAATGTGGGCATTAAAAGCAGAAAAAAAAGGATATAAAAAAAGAAAAGAAAAAGAAAACATCAAAAGATATAGAAATTAAAGACCATCTTATTGTAACTCAACAAGAGGGTGAAACCTCCTCCATAACATGCATCTGATGTCAAGGTAGGGGATGAGGATAAGGGAGAGGAAATTTGATCATTTAAAAAGAAAAAAAAAACATGGAGGCCATCAAGCTCTAAAAGGAGATTGTCACTAACAAGGAAGTTAGAGTTGGTGGTGCTTTTTATTAGCCAATTTAACTCCTTTAATGCAAAATGACATGAATAGAGGCATCTGAACTAAAATTCCATGCTTATGGGTGTCTGGGTGCATGTGTCTCTGAATCTAGGCGCTTGAACACCCAAGACTGACACTTAGATGCCTATTTCTTTTGATCCAAGCTTCTGCGAACCCATGACCAGGGCCTAGACACCTAGTCCTCTAGGTGCTTAGAGCTAGAGGACCATGTGCCTAGGCCTCGGTTCAGCCTAATTCAACCTATTTTGATTTTATTTCATCTTCTTTGCTCTCCAAGCTGCCTAATCATATGTACATTGCATATACAATAACAAATATCATAGAAAAATATAAAAATGATATAAATAATATTAAACTATCATGCACATTAGATACATATCACAAACGATCATGTTAATCAGAAATTCAAAACTGAATAATGTGTATTCATAGGCTCCACACTAATCTCATTGTTAGTTAAGAAGTAGTAAAAAGTGGATAGATCTTCCACCAAAGCAAAACATAGAGCAATGAAAACAGTGACTATAGAAATTATTTAGTTCAGAAGGTTGGCATTCACCTTTCCTTTCCAACCGTATTCTACTGTGATAACATATCAACACTAGCACATGCAACTAATCAAATAATTCATGTTAGTACAAAACACATAAAAGTTGATTATAATTTAATAAGAGACTCAATCAAATCTAAAACCCTTCAGGTGCAACATGTGGCTTCCCAAGATTTGATACTTGACCAGCTTACTTAAGCACTTCCAACCAACTATTTTGAGGCAAGTTGTACTTCTCACAAGAATCAATAGCTTGAGGGGAGATATCACATTTATAAAAGACACCAAATAAACTAAAATACGAGAAAGTATGATTCCATTCTAATTGACTTTGACAAAACTAGTTACAATAAGTGTTACTCACCTTACAAAATCTACAATTATTTAACAAAATCTAAGCCTCTTCAGTAGATTTTCTCAGTTATATATAACTAGTCCATATAGCTAATGTAATATATGTGTGATACTATACATAATATATAGTACTATATTTCAAACCATTCCTTCTACGTTTTCAAGAGTAAATTACTTCCACTTCCTCTTTTTTTTTTTTTTGAAAATGAAGGTCATTCCTAGATTTATTCAATAAGAAATAGAGTACAAAACTCAAAATACTTTAAAAATCCACATAAATTAAATAAAAAGAATCACAAAGATGGAAAAAAGAAAAAACATTAAAACCAACATGAAGATAATACTTATTCAAAAAATTAAGGTAGATCCACCAACAACTTGATTCCCACCAAAAAAGGTGGAAAACAACATCTTGAGAAGAGCTTTAGCAATAACATACATCTCAAAAGAGTAAAATCTAAGAAAAAAATGATTCAAAAAGAATCATCCAATAAGATAAGAACATAAAGAATGACAAGCCCACATACTAGCTTCAATTATAATTATATAGCTCCTCAAAAACCAATAAACTAGTCCAAAAAAAATCAAAAAATCCAATTTAAATAATTGCAAACAACAATTCAAGCAAGGAAATACCAACCAAAAACATCCAACAAAACAATAAAAATATAATAGTCTTCATCACATCCTACTATCAAGTAAGGAAATGTCTACAACCAATTGATACAACAAAGTTTCAAAAGAAGCAATGAACAATAGGTTTCAACTAAATCTGCAAGGTAATCCGACCAAAATTGACAACAAAATAACTCCTCTATATATCCAATAATACAAATATATACAAAACTACAGAAAAAAGAAACAAAGTGAGCCAAAGAAACTAATCCCCAGTGATCTCTAAAATAAAAGAGTAAAGCAAATAAAAAAAAGCCTCACATCAATATAACAACAAAATGAATAAGTAGAAATAAGGAAATGAGTTAAAAAAACTTACCTGAAAAAACTTTAAAATTTCTTCCAAGTATGTTGAATATATATAAAAAATATTTATAAGTATGGTTGAATTTTAGTAAACAATAGAAATCATCATAGCTCCACCAAACTTAAACTATAAAGAAATAAAATCAATTAAATATTTGTTCAAATCAACAAAAAATAAATAAAAATAAAAATAAAGCATCCAAACTCAGAGAGTAAAGATCAAGAAGAAAAATTGAACACATCCCAAAAAGGTAAAAATAAAAAAAAATGAACATTATAAAACTAATAACTAAAATATAAATAACTAAAATTATAAAGTATATGAGCTTATCAAGCCAAGAAAAAGAAAAAAAAAATAAAAAAAAACCAAACAAAATAATAAAAGAAAAACCATCAAAAACCCAATCATGCCAAACAAATTAAAGTTTGTAATGAATTTTAATATATGTCAAGATCACATTTAAATTTCCATCTCCTGCATTTAATTTTAACATTTCAATGAATATTCTTAGAAATCATATAATAAGGAGTAGAAATATTCCCAAAAGTCCTATTATTTCTTTCAAGTCATACGTAATAAGCAGTGGAATGAACCTCCAGAAGGTAAATTTTTTTCAAAATTACAAAAAAAATACTCAACAAGAAGTATAACTTGAAAAAAAAATATTAAGAGTAATTAAAACTTTCTCATTAGGAACACAATCCTTTATTAAGGAATGAGAAAAAAAATATTCATAGAAAAGATGAGAGGGAAATTCCAAGACATTATAACATAAAACATAACTAAAATCAACATGAATACCTCTATTATGAATTAAGTCACAGGTTTTAAGACCAAAATGAAAAAAGTTTAAATATATGATAGACATATTTGACAACATAAACCTTAAGCCAAATGAGTTTATGCCAATCACAATGATGAAATGATTGATATATATAAAAAAAAAACTACTTATGCAAATAAACATTAGAATCTTTCCAAAGACGAGTAATTGCTTTAGTTATGAGAATATTTTGAATAGCATTAATACGATGAAAATGAGTAATTCAATTATAGTTAAGATTCCAATTATTATTCAAAATAACATAGGCAAATCTAGTATATTCATGATAATTAAACTTAGTAAAGATAGAATTTCCAAAATTCACAAAGAGAGAAGCCCCATAAACCAATGATCCTAGTAAAAATTAAAACAACTAGAAGAGATATGTTTAAAATTAAGATAATTTCTGATTTTAAAAGCAACTCTAGATAACTCTTTCCAGAAACAAAAGCAATAGATTGATTACAAACCCAAATAAAACCATAATGTTCGGTCAACCAACAAGAAAGATAAAAATAAGAATTGAACATACTCCAAATAATCTTAGCTTTGCAAATAAAGTTAATATTGTCAAAAGAGGAAAGGTCAAGACAACCATGACGTTTATGTATATTAATATTATTACAAACAATCATATTCATACTTATGTTATTATCATTTTTATGCAAAATGATCCTAATTAAAGAAAACGTCTTCTCTCTAAATGTTTTTTAGCGGAATAAAAGAACGAATCTGATAATAAAAAAAATTCAAACCACATATTTAATTAGTTATAATTTCGGATTTGTAGAAAGTAATTTTCTCTTTTAACCAAGCTACAAATATGACTTATTCAGAAGTTTACCACTGTCCATGACCAGAAGTCTAGAAGGCTTAGTGGCAAACCCCAAGTAATCACAAGTCAATATTTTATACGGAATACCACTATTATGATATAATGTATGCTGAGTAAAAAAATCAAAGATTTATCTTTAATTACAAGAAGATCTGAAGCTTTACTAAACATATCTAATGTATTAGTTAAATAATTGATAACTTCGCAACGAACTTTCCCAAAATTCCAAATATCAATATAAATTAAACGAGAAAAACAATGTATATCATGAGAATTCATACATTATTATCAATAATATTCTGAACATCTAAAGAAGAGAAGAGTGCATCATTACAATAACAAAAAGATAAGGAGAAAGAAGAACATCTAATAAGAAGGAAAATAGTCTTTCATTTCTGAATTAATAATAACTGAAAAGTAATAACTCTTCAATAAAACTTTAATCCAATTAATAAAAAAAATAGAGAAAAACTGATACTGTAAATTTTACCATGAAAAAAAATCAATTTTTATTCCTTTTCTACTTCAATTCTTCTAACCCCTACTGTCCTTCCACTTCCTTTTCGATCTAACCCACCGTTTCCAGCTCAACACAAAAAACGTTACATCAGCTCTTAGTTCGCGGATCTGCGACCATCGTTCCACGTTTTGTTGAGTATTATGTATACTTACAGGACTACCCCGCAATCTGAACATAAATACATCCGTATACATCTGTTCTCTGACTTCCCTTCTATGTTTACTCTCCCAGTCCAACCCACCGCTTCATCCCTTCCCATTCCCAAATCGTGGCTCCTGAACCCTTGCCCCATTTCTCTGTCAAAACTAGACTTTCGCTATTACGGCCGCGTCACGTAGATTTCCGCTCTCGGATCAGTGGTTACGGTCGCTTCTGCATCCAATTCAGTCATTCGCTGATATTGCCCTATTGTGTGAGGAATTGAACGATCGGAGAGGCTAGGGTTTGAAGGGATGGGGGGTAATACGTAAGCGATGCCGCTTGAAGCGCGGAGGGACCAGAGTCGGCGGAATCAGATTGTAGTGCCAGGAAGGCCGATAACAAGGGTGTCAAGGAGGATTGGGCTGAGTAACTGCAATCCTTGTCTTGAGAAGGCGCTGATTGAGGCTAAAGAAGAGATCGGTCTTCTTGAAGGTGTTGGAGAGGTCGGGGAGATCGAGGAAGAGATAAGAGAGAGGAAAATGAATGAGTTTGACAGCGGTGCGAGGAGCGCTGAAAAGGTCCCTGGAGCGGAAGAAGAGGGGACCACGGCGCCACTGCCCGAGAAGGTTAGCTTTCGCTCGTTTTGCATTTTTTTTTTCTTGTTTGAGATTGAAGCTGTTATTGTTAGGCCAATGTCCCCTTAAAGATACAAACTATGAGCTATCTCGTTATAAGGGTTCCCTTTGCAACTTTTTAATCTTCATAATATGCATGCCTGGGTTTTTTAGTGCATTTCTTTTGGTTTAATCACTAATGGGTCTGCTCATGATGTTCGGGTATGTTTTGAATCGATTTTGGGGTATGGTTTGATTTTATGATAGGTTTGTTCCTTTGGGTAAGACAAGCTCAGAAACTGTTGTTTGTTCTCATTATTCTTTTTTACATGTGTGAAGAGCTGAATACGTACTGCTTTCTAAGTTGCACACTTATGTTGGCCTATGTTCCCGTTTTGTTACAGGATATTTTCTATATCTTTTCACCCTCATGTCAATGCTTATAAAATGCAATTTTGTGAAGGTGGCTATGCCAATTGGAAACTTGATCTTGAAATATCTGCGGCATTTTACTGTTAAAGGTTTCTCATCGCTTTCTCTTAACTATTATTTCTTATAATGTAACAGTATTATATCATTTTGTTTCATTCAACGTGCACATTCAAAGTGTATAGACTGCTTTACCATCCCAGGAAGTTTGATTCACTTTCTCTCTGTGTTTCATTCATCTACATGATAACCTTTGTTATCTAGAAATCCTTTGCTTCCTACAGGTCCAAGTGGGAAACTCACCGGTATATAAAATTGAAAGGAAGCTTGGGAAGGGGGGATTTGGGCAAGTATATGTTGGGCGCCGTGTATCTGGCACCATTTCAAATGATAGAACTAGTGGTTCTAATGCTGTTGAGGTAGTTTTCCTTATTGTGGTTCTTGTTTTTATAAATTATTTAAAAAAGCTTTATGAAATTTTGCTTTTTAGGTGGCTCTCAAATTTGAGCATAGAAACAGCAAAGGATGCAACTTTGGACCCCCATATGAATGGCAAGTTTACACGTGAGTGGTCTTTGCTCTATTTCCTTTAAGTTACTGCTTTACAAATTTGGTATCCATCAATTATTTTTATTTGCGGTGTTATATATATTGATTTAAATACTCTTAATTTTGATTGATCTCCTCTATTTATGCTATTTATGTAGTGTTCTTGGCGGTAATCATGGTGTTCCCCGTGTACATTATAAGGGGCGTCAGGGAGACTACTATGTTATGGTATTTAAAATATTCTATAAGCTTACTAGAGTTTTTTTTAAGCACACTTGCACAGTAATGTGACTATTATGTAGGTTATGGATATGCTTGGACCAAGTTTATGGGATGTCTGGAATAACAGTTCTCACACGTGAGTTATCAAATGCTTATACAAAATCACTTTCAAGCTCTCCCTCTAACAATAATTTTAATCATTTGTGATACTTATAGGATGTCCATTGAAATGGTTGCTTGTATTGCCATTGAAGCAATCTCTATTCTAGAGAAGATGCACTCGAAAGGGTTGGTTAATCTCTTTCCATGCCTTTTAGATACATTTGTCAATTTTTTCTCAGTAATGATTTGTTGTATCCTGCATTTTCATTTTAATGATACACCAAATTTATGATAGGTATGTACACGGGGATGTGAAGCCTGAGAATTTTTTGCTTGGCCCTCCTGGCACATTGGAAGAGAAGAAACTTTTCCTTGTTGATCTTGGTTTAGGTATTAAACTTTTGCTTTTTTTTTCCCTTTTTGAACATGATTTGTTTTACTTTATTACTTATTTTGTTTTATGTTGTCATCTTAATTTCATATATTTTCGAAAATAGTGGAAAAATATAAGAGGGCTTATTCTTATTGATGCAAAGAAGAGTATAAATAGTCATTACATGACTTACTAGTAAGGAAAACAATAAAAACAGAATATAGTAGACAAGGAAATGAATAATAACAAATATAAGGGGCAGCTAATCTCTCTAATTAAGAGGAAATAAATAGAGATTCCTAAAATCCCTCATATAATTTATAACCTTCTAAATATAGAGTTACAACAAATATGAAATATAATCATAATTATTTACGAGATCTTTCAACGCTCCCCCTCAAGCTGGCATGAAGATGTCACTCATAGCTAGCTTGTTAACTAGATTCTTGTGTTGCACTTTGGAAAAGCCTTTTGTTGGAATATCTGTTGTTTGGCTAGCAGTGGATATGTAGGATATGCATATCACACCACTATCTATCTTCTCCTTGATGAAATGTTTGTCAACTTCTACATGTTTTGTTCTGTCATGTAGAACTGGATTATGAGCTATAGAGATTGCAGCCTTGTTGTCGCATGAAACTTTAATAGGTGCTAGTATAAGAATCTTCAACTCTTCCAAGAGTCTTTTTATCCATAATACTTGATAGAGTCCATGTGTCACCGAGCTGAATTTTGCTTCAACACTACTTCTTGCTACCACACTTTGTTTTTTGCTTTTCCAAGTGACCAGGTTTCCACCTACAAAGGTACAATAACCTGATGTGGATCTTTTATCATTTATATCTCCTGCCCAATCTGCATCTGTGTAGGCCTCTATTAGAAGATATTTTCCCTTTTTGAACAAAAGTCATTTTCCAGGAGTTCTTTTGAGATATCTCAAAATTTTGAATACATCTTCGAAGTGAGTAGGTCCAGGAGAATACATGAATTGACTCACAACACTCACTACAAAGGCTATGTCAGGTCGAGTGTGAGCCAAATAGATTAGTCGTCTTACCAATCTTCGATAGCGTGCTTTGTCCATTACCTCATTAGCTGCTGCTGTTTTTAACTTTATATTTGGTTCAATTGGCATATCTGCTGCCTTGCAACCTGTCATTCCTGTTTCTATGAATAAATCAAGTACATTCTTGCGTTGATTGACAAAAATTCCCTCCTTGGATCTTGCAAACTCCATTCCAAGGAAATATTTCAGTTTTCCCAAGTCCTTAATATCAAATTCGGCTTCAAGTTTCCACTTCAAGTTGCTAATCTCCAGAGGATCATTCCCTGTAATGATTATGTCATCTACATGCACAATCACAATGACTACTTTACCTTTGATGGAATGTTTGTAAAAAAGAGTGCGATCAGCTTGGCTCTGAGAGAATCCATGTCTCTTGATAACATCACCAAAACGCTCAAACCAAATTCTAGGAGATTGCTTCAACTCGTACAAGGACTTTTTTTAATTTGCGTACTTTACCTTTTCCAAGTTTTTTTTTCAAATCCGGGTGGTAGGTTCATATATAATTCTCGCAATTCTCCATTTAAAAATGAATTTTTTTACATCAAATTGATGAAGTGGCCAGTTGAAGTTAACTGCAAGAGAAAGAAGTACTCTAATAGAGTTGATTTTAGCAACAGGAGCAAAAGTATCTTGGTAATCAATACCATTAGTTTGAGTAAATTCTTTTGCTACTTGTCTCGTTTTGTATCTCTCCAGACTTCCATCAGCTTTAAACTTTACCGTGAACACCCATTTGCACCCAAAAGTTTGTCTTTAGGTAGATAAATGTCTGTCCAAGTGTTATTTCTTCTAAGAGCATTTATTTCTTCCATCACAGCTAATTTCTAACTTGGTTCACCTAATGCTTCCTGAACAGTTGTTGGAACAAGCATATTAGAAATCCTATATACAAATGCTCTATGATTTTTTGATAGTTTTTTATATGACAAGTATTGTGTGATAGTATGCTTCGTGCTCGTCAAGATTCTTTTTCTGAAAGCAATTGGAAAATCAAGATCAAAAGGAGTGGAAGTAGCGGGAAGATTATTCTGAGTTGTAGGGTCATTATTCGGCAAAGGTGATTGTACATCTGCTGAGAGAATAACTGGGGTTGTAGTAACTTTATGAAATTTTTTTCTATTATAAACCTGCAGCTCATGTTGAGGATTATGATCCGTTGGAAGTACTTCTCTTCCTGTCTCTGATAAGGTAACATCTGACAAAAATTGATTAGTAGTGCTGATCCTAGTTTCCATATCAGAATTAATTAAAGGAATGTGTAAAGTTTCCCAAAAAATATTTTCTTCAACTAAGTTTTTCCCCTGAAGAAAATTGTTTTGAAAAAAGGGATGATCCTCGACAAACTTAACATCCATGCTCTCAAAAAATTTCTTTCTTACAGGGTTAAAGCATTTGTGCCCATGTTTATTGGAAGCCTACCCAATAAAAACACATTTTTCAGCTTTGGAATCAAGTTTTAAGCGAAACACATTTGGGACATGAACATAGCAAACACGTCCAAAAACTTTTAAAGGGAGATTATCTGTTATTTTAGACATGGAAAAATAATTTTTAAAAACTTGTAAAGGTGTTTTAAATTTCAGAACTCGAGATGACATTCTGTTTATTAAATAACAGGAGTAATAAGTGCATTATCCCAAAGATATTTATGAACATTCATGGAAAATAAGTGTTGTTAACTTCAAGTAAATGTCTATTTTTCCTTTCAACAATACCATTTTATTGTGGTGTGTCACGACAAGTGGATTGATGCAGAATATCTTTTTCTAAAATAAATGTTCTCAAATATCTGTTAAAATATTCAGTCCCATTGTTCATTCTTAGAATGCCAATTTTTGTTTGAAATTGATTTTCAATCGTGTGAAAAAAAATTTTAAATCGTTGTTTAACTTCAGATTTCTTTTCCAATAAATACACCCGTCAAACCCGTGCGTGATCATCAATAAATGTTACAAACTATTTTTTTCAGAAAGTGTGTTAACTTTGGATGACCCCAAACATCACTATACAACAAATAAAGTAGTTTTGAAACAGAATATGGTTTTATTGGAAACGAAACACGACAACTTTTAGATAAATTACACGCTTTACAATGAATGTTTAAACAATCAATACTTTTAAATAGTTTAGGAAATAAAGATTTGAGATATGGAAAGCTAGGATGCCCTAATCTCTTATTTCATAACATAACTTGATCATAGTCAAAGCTTAAACTTGCACTACCTAATCCATGAGTTGTTTTATTTGCATAATCAGTTCCATCATAATAGTACAACCAATTTATTTCTTTAGTAGTTCCAATCATCTTCCTCGAGTTTCGGTCCTGGAAAACACAATTGGAAACAAAAAAAGAATGGAATAATCAGAATCTTTAGGCAATTTACTGACAGAAAGAAGATTACATGTAAGTTTTGGAACATGTAAGACAAATTTCAAAGAGATTTTTTCTGAAATTTTAATATTTCCTTTTCCTGCAATAGGTGAAAAACTATCATCAGCTATTCTGATTTTTTCAGAACTGGAACATGGATAATATGAATCAAATAATTGAGAACAGCTTGTTATATGATCAGATGCTTCTGAATTGATGATCCAAGGAGTGATACTTCCTAGATTAGATAAAGGCAAATGATTACTACCTGTTTGTGCTATAAAACCGATAGGAGCATTTGATGATAAGCAGGATTTCAACAGTTTAACAAGATGACTTAATTGCTCTTTACTAATTTGGGATGACTCAGCCTCATTTGCTGTAGTTGTGCTATGTTCACCAGGTTTTTTTTTCCTTACCATTCGGTTCTTTACCATGCAACATCCAACATTCTTCACGAGTATGGCGTGATTTTCCACAGTACTCACATCGTAGGCTATTTTTGTCCTCTACATGCTGGTTATGAGAAGTTTTTCTGTTTAAGCTTTAGGAATAGCCAGCGCTGATCCTTCCACAGACACAGTTGAACTAGCAGTCTTCTTCCCCAACATCACATGTCTTCGACTCTCTTCTCTCCTTATCTCCACAAAAACTTCACCAATTAAAGACGGGATTTCTTCCAATTATTCGACCACGGACCTCATCATATTCAACGTTTAGTCCTGCACGAAATCTGAAGATTCGACCAGTATCCACTATCTTTTTATAATGGTTGCAATCATTGTTTGATTTCCACTCATGATCGTTGAATAAGTCTGGTTCCTACCAAATTCGCTTAAGAGAATTGAAATATTTTGTCACAGAATCTTCACCTTGGCAAATTTCCCCAAGTCGTAGAGTTAACTCGTAAATTTGGGATTGATTTCCAAGATCAGAGTACATTTTTGAAACATTGTCCCATAATTCCTTGATTGTAGAATAATAAAGATAATTTGCACTTATCTTTTCAGTAATGGAATTGACCATCCATGTCATTACCATTGACTTTTCCACATCTCAAATGACATAAATTTTGTTATTCACGTCAGACTGTTTAGTATCACCTTTAATATAGTCAATCTTTCATCTTCCTCGGAGATACATGCGAACAGATTGTGACCATCAAAGAAAATTATCACCATTTAGTCGAATTGTAGTGATCTGAATGGGATGATTTTTAGATGTATTTCTCTGAGGTTCAGACTGATATGACTGAAGAGGCTCGCTTGTCCTAGACACGACTTCAGACATTTTTAGAGATGACCCGAGCCCAAGATTCACCCCTCGAAGCAAAAATTACAGTTTTCGGTGAATTACCGCCTTCGCGAGACTGAAAGAAAAGGGAAGACGTCACAAAGGATCGAACGCTCTCTATCGGAGAAAATAGAGCTCAAGATCGAGAGAAGCGGACGAAGCAGTAGTCGAACAGGTCGAGCGGCCAGCGGTAGTCTAGCTGTCGAGCGAACAACTTGTGCTCTTTGGGTGAACTACTCGAGATCGAGCGATACAGAGGCATCGAACGAACAGAGCTCCAAGGTCAAACAGCTTGAGATCGAGCGGCAGAGAGGCGTCAAGCAGCGATGGAGATCGAACAGAGCTCCAAGATCAAAGAGATCGAACGACTCGAGATTGAGCGGCATAGAGGCGTTGAACAACGATTGAGATCGAACAGAGCTCCAAGATCGAACAACTCGGGATCGAGCGGCACAGATCACGGGCGAACAACTACTCGAGCTCTCATGGCGACAGACGGCTACAAAAATTCAGATCCTAAATATAACGTGTCTCTGATACCATGAAAACAGTGGAAAAATATAAGAGGGTTTATTCTTATTGATGCAAAGAGGGGTATAAATACTCATTGCAGGACTTACTGGTAAGGAAAACAATAAAAACAAAATATAGTAGACAAAGAAATGTATAATAGCAAATATAAAGGGCAACTAATCTCTCTAATTAAGGAGAGAAATAAATAGAGATTCCTAAGATCTCTCATGTAATTTATAACCCTTTAAATATAGAGTTACAACAAATATGAAATATAATCATAATTATTTACGAGATCTTTCAACAATTTTTAATTTTTATTTTTATTTTTTATTTTTTTTTTCAGCCACAAAGTGGAAAGATGGCACTACATGTCAGCATGTTGAGTATGACCAGAGGCCTGATGTTTTTAGGTAAGTTAGTCAGCACTGCTGCTTATCCAACTTTTAATTTATTTTTATTTTGAAGTGCTGCACTTCTAACAACATCACATTTTATATGAAGTATGTTATTCTTCTTCATCCACTACTGCTTTTATAGGGGAACTGTACGCTATGCTAGTGTGCACGCTCACTTGGGAAGAACTGGAAGTAGGAGGGATGATTTAGAATCCCTTGCTTATACACTTATATTTCTTCTTCGTGGCCGTTTACCTTGGCAGGGATATCAGGTTCTTTTGGTTTACACTTCACTGTTAATATTACAGCTGTTTCCATTTTTTCATTTATCACATTCTTATTTTTTATTTTCAGGGAGATAACAAAGGTTTCCTTGTTTGCAAGAAAAAAATGGCTACTTCTCCGGAAGCTCTCTGTTGCTTTTGTCCCCAGCCGTTTAAACAATTTGTTGAATATGTAGTCAACCTGAAGTTTGATGAAGAGCCAAATTATGCTAAGTGCATTTCACTTTTTGATGGCATAATAGGTCCAAATCCTGATTATAGGCCAATAAATACAGATGGTGCTCAAAAGGTATCTTGATGTCCTTTAATTTTTTAATAGTTCCCATTTAAGTCTATTCTAATTTTCATCCTTTTGTGAAGCTCATTTATCAAGTTGGCCAAAAGAGAGGTCGGCTGATGATGGAAGAAGTGGAAGACGAACAACCAAGAAAGAAGGTCCGAATGGGGATGCCTGCAACTCAATGGGTTAGTATCTATAATGCCAGACGTCCAATGAAACAGAGGTTTGTGTTGCTGATCTTGCATTTTATTTAGTCTGGCGAATTTTCTGCAAGTTGATTTTATTATTTGCGTTCTACTTTTTTAGGTATCATTATAATGTTGCTGATGCTAGGCTTGCGCAACATATCGAGAAAGGAAATGAGGATGGTTTATTTATTAGTTCTGTAGCTTCTTGCACCACTCTATGGGCACTAATCATGGATGCTGGAACTGGTTTCACTGCTCAAGTTTATGAGCTATCACCGCACTTTCTACACAAAGTTAGTATATTGAAAGTTTTTTTATTTTGCCTGTTATAACTCTGTACTGGTTTTACCGTGTTTCAGCTCCGTGTTTCAGCTATAGCAATTATGATACTGTCCTAAGCTTCTACTTGCTTATTATACTTGTGTAGTCACTGCAAGGAATTATTTTTGTTCAGTATTGTTGTGTTGCTTTGTTATTATGAAGGAATGGATAATGGAGCAGTGGGAGAAAAACTATTATATCAGTGCATTAGCTGGAGCAAACAATGGCAGCTCTTTGGTAGTGATGTCCAAAGGTAAATTTCCTTATGATCCATAATATTTGCTTCGATCTGTTCATACTTCTCATTGCTCTGCGGTTTCACTCAAGGTACACAATATGCACAACAATCTTACAAAGTCAGTGATTCATTTCCTTTCAAGTGGATAAACAAAAAGTGGAAGGAGGGTTTTTATGTTACTTCCATGGCTACTGCCGGAACTAAATGGGCTGTAGTGATGTCCCGGAATGCAGGTTTCTTAGATCAGGTTAATTATGCTTTTTTATTTCTTTCGTTTTTTTTCCTTTCACTTTACATATGTCGGGGGTCAGCACATGTATGAAGCAAATGTATATTCAGCATGGGTTTGTGCTGATTAAAGAATAGTTCATCTGTGTTATTGGCTAGTTTTGGGTAAGATATACTTATTTTTATGCATTATTGACAGGTTGTTGAGCTTGATTTTCTTTACCCGAGTGAAGGAATTCATCGTCGATGGGATAATGGTTACCGTATAACAGCCATTGCCTCAACGTGGGAACAAGCTGCATTTGTCCTAAGTGTACCAAGAAGGAAACCTACTGATGAAACACAAGAGACATTGAGGACATCTGCTTTTCCCAGTCAACATGTAAAGGTAAATCCACCTGTTTCCATCCTTCTCCACATAAAAAATGTTCTTGCAATAGAAAATGAATCTCTTCCATTATCATGTTTTCTTTACTTGATTTCAATATGTTATCTCCTTAATGTAACTTGAAAGAATTGTTTTATTTCAGGAAAAGTGGGCAAAAAACTTGTACATTGCAGCTATTTGTTATGGAAGAACAGTTTCCTGAAACCTTTCCGTGATTGATTTGGAGTTGTGCTTGCCCATTTGGTGACGGTCTTTTTAAATATGTTTGCCTTGCAGATTATGCGGAATGATTTTTGTTTGTGAATTTTCATGGGCAAGCTTCTTTGCTTGTTACTTCCCACATCTTCTTCAATTAACTGATGATGTGTTATTGATGCCTAATCATGGACTTGCCCTTGCACAATTTCCTAGTTTTACTGTGCATAATGGGCATTTTGTAAGATTCGTCAAGCTTCTTATGCGCAATTTCCTAATCGTGGACTTGCCAATGCACAATTTCCTAGTTTTACTGTGCATAAGGGGCATTTTGTAAAATCGTTAAGCTTGTATAGTGAAGTATGTATTTAATATTATACATGGAATTGAAGCATTTCTGTTAATGTATTTAATTCATTAGAGTTCATTTTTCTTAAACAAGTTATCTTTACTGCTTTATCCTTTTTTAATTGTGGCATTTTGCTATGCTTACCACTTTTCTACTCCACCTTTTAAGGCATTTGTTATTTATTGATGCAGCTTTATTTTCATATAGGAGTCTTTTTCTTATTTTGTTCATGAAATCTCCTATGTAACAGTTTCTATGTATCGTACATTTTAATTTGATTAATTTATACTTGCCTTAAAATCTCATGATGTGAGATGATCACCACTTGGTGTGCTAAGAGGCTCAATTTCTTAGGTGTTTTATTTGCTGTTATGTTTGTTGGGACTATTAATCCTCATAGGGTTTAATTTTGCGGATCCAATTTTTGTTATATCATGCTATTTTTGACTCTTCTATTTGGTGTAATTTTTTAATCAATTTTATATGGGCTATGAATGTCGTATAATCTTTGGAGAGAGCTTGTGGTTATTTTGGATTTTGCAAGAATCGTTAAGCTAATTGTTTACCCTGTATGCAGCAATTATTTTGTTCATGAAATCTCCTCTGATAGGAGGGAGCTTGTGTTTGCAGGAAGTATACTGTTGTCCTTTGTTAAGTGTAATAACATCCGTGCCTTCTCCTATGGTTCTTGGCTTCTACAGTTGCTAGATGCAAAATCTGTTTAGTCAAAATCCATTTCAATAAGTGGCTTATCTCTTTAGATTCTATTATGACGGCTCCTAATGGAAATTTAGTCTCAATTAGCCTAAGGACAATTTAGTCATTTGCCATCTATGATTGTTTAATATAAATAAGGCTAATATGTTTAGGGTTAGGGTTTTGCATGAGATTATCTTGTATCATAGGTTTGGGTTTGGGAGAGCTGGCTTGCATCTTAAATTGTTGGTTTTTATCCTTTATATGCTGGGTTGTTTTTGTTATTGTAGAAAGTTTTTGGTTTTCTTCAATTTTGTGTGGAACTCTGTGCCAATTCCTATCAAATTGATATCAGAGTATTTAGTTATGGGAAACAAATAAGAAGGATTGGACATGCCCTAGTTTCGATCCGAGAGCTAGAGTTTCTACTAATAAGCAATCAAAGGAAGGATTGCTACATACAGGGTAAACAATCACAATTTCATGAAGTAGCAAACGAGATTGTGGTAATCTAAGCCGTTCTTTTTTGAGCATTGATCGTGTCTGGAGGGGATAGAATCGCCTTACTCCTTAACTTGTCGAAACATTGATGGGATTTTGGCGTAGGGTGATCTCAGATTGCAACATAGCTGAGGATTTGACGGGATCCTAGCTTTTCTTGTTTCCTTCACGGTTCATAGATGTGACGAGCTGTGAAGCTAGCGACGACGGTTTGACTTTTTAGTCTTAGGGAATACTGCAGCATGATTCTTGAACGACGCATGATTGTGGATTAAAGCCGCACGCCTCAACCTTGCGATATTGTGGTGTTTTTTGTAGGGAGGCTAAGGATGACAGGTTCATGGGGTCTAGATCCACTCTTCTGTGAGTTAACAATGCCATAAAATTGGTTGGACTGTACGCCTTGGTGTCAGACCGATAGTCAAAATTTGAGCTAGCTGGAAGCCAACGTATAGAATGCAACATCCAAGAATTTCACATTCGTGATCGAAAATCGCTTGAGTAGTGGTAAAAAAATAGAGCTTATGGAGAAGCACTTAAAGGAAGATGCGAGCCAATTCAAATCTGAAATTGAGAGCCTTTCTAGTCAATAGAGGGGCAGCTCGAGAGGAAATTCATGGCCCTGGAAGAAATGATCATGGAGTTGCTCATAACCACTTACAACCACGACAGGATCAAGCGATGTTGTCAGGAACGGATGCCAGCAACAACAAACAAAATAATTTACACGACATTATGGCAGCGTTGCAACTTTAGGCGGATCAGTAGCTGCGGTATTGAATGAAGGAATCAGAATAGATTCGAGGGACATTTGGAGGGAATTGCAGACATCGTGAGGTTTGGAATGACCGACAACAAGCAGATCAGAACGACATGTAATTCGGGAGTGGAGAAGATTGCTTCGAAGAATTTTGGTCTAGGATTGGGAACCAAGGTGGTCGGGCCTTTGGCGGAGGGCCAAATCCTACAGTGCCTATGCCTTCTGCTGCGAAAACATTCCTGGCGGAAAGCGATTTAGAAGTAATGATGGGAATGAGACAAGTGAAGAAGGGGGAGTTGTAAGGGACTGATTGGGATAATGCAAAGTATTCAGGAGGGTGACAAGATGGTAGTGCTTCGAGGTGACCCCAATTGGTGCAAGACATCGGTAAAGTTGAAGACTATGATGCGGGCGATTTAGAACGCGGAGCTGAGACTCTTGATCAAGTTGTATATCTTGGAAGAGACACATGATACAGAGTTGGCAGAGATTCTGGAGATTTATAAGCTATTGAGTGAGTTATTTGGGGTGGCGATCTTCTCCAGGATTGACTTTAAATCAGAATGCCATCAGATTCAAATGCGATCGAAGAATGTGCATAAGATGACATTTAAAGTTGATGAGGGTCACTATGAGTTTTTGATTAAGTGGAAACGATTGTCGGGTGATGACGCCACATGGGGAGCCTTACAACCTGATCCAACAATAGTTTTTTCAACCCTGAGGATAAGCCTTTTTGGGAGGGGTAATGTTATTACGACTCCCAAGGGCAATTTAGTCATTTATCATTTATGATTGTTTAGTATAAATGGGGCTAATATGTTTAGGGTTAGAGTTATGCATGAAATTGGGTCTTGTATCTTGAGGTTTGTGTTTGAGAGAGATTTTCTACCTCTCGAATTGTAGGATTTGGGAGAGTTTGCCTACCTCTCAAATTATAGTTGTTTGGGCTTTATATGTTGTTGTTTGTGTTATTGAATAATGTAATTGATTTTTCCCTTATTTCTGTGGAAATTTGTGCCTATTCCTATCTTAGTTATCCTTCACAATCTAATTTTTTCTCACCTCCGTTATTAAATTTAATCCTCAATATGCTTTCATTTTTTTTTAATTATGGAATGATTGGTCTCTGTGTCTGCAGACATTGATTAATTTCATTAAATCACATAAAATCTTGTGTTCGTTTTTGTCTATTGAGATCATTCTCATCGTCATTGTTTGATTTCTATATTTTCCAACAGTTGGTATCAAATGGTTTAGACAATGGAAGAAGAAAAGTCTAAATGATAAATTTTGTGGTCTAGACTTTTTTTTATTGGAAGATGCAAATTCAAGTCTAGCTTATTAAAAGTTTCATCAGCTGTTGTAGGGAACGAAATTGTTATCTACTGATCATGAAGATTAGAAATTAATTGGCGCACAATCATGAATTTCACTTTCGACATTTTCCATGAACTGGTCATTGGAGGCATGATGAAGGCATTATAAGATATGTATGAGAAACTGTATGCTTTAAAAAGATCATTGCAAAGTATGATGACCAAGATATATTTTATGCTTATAGTTTTCAATTTAAGGATGTTGAAGAACTTTTTATTGTTAAATATATAGTAAGGTTAACTTGATTATGAGTAGTTGAGATACGTGGTCATAAGCTTTGATTACTAAAATCATGCATTGAATTTGCTTTCATTGCTATGGAAAGCTTGGACGATCTAATCATCAACAATTAGAAGCTCATTGAGATCAGACAAATTTAAGCCTACAACAACGACGACAACGACAACAACAAGCCTTTATCCCACTGAGTGGGGTCGGCTACATGAATCCCTTTTCTCCATTGCGTCCTGTTGAGTGTCATATTTTCATTTAATTGGAATAGATTGAGATATTTTTTATACTATCTGCCCAAGTCTTAGAGCCTAATTGATATAAAAGTCTTTGCCCTCTCAATGAAGTTTATTAGTGGCACAGGATAGAAGAAATCCTATTATCTTTTTCCTTAAATATTGATAAAGGTCTTACCTCAAACTAGAAGCAGTTATCAAGGCAAAGACAGATTTAAATTAATAAGCAATAGTTAGCACACATATTATACTAGAAGCAAACCTTGAGGTTTACTTGGTGGATATTAACATTATGAAAATCTAGGAAGTAATGAAAGATTTACTAAATAAAGACATGAGCAAGGAAATAGTTGAAAAATATTTATGTTACTTTGACTCTTAGTGCTAATTGTTTAGTGGAATTGTGAGATTTTGGACATGCAGATTTACTTTTTCTCCTAACAAAACTAATGAAAATAAACTTTACGCCCACTTTCAGAAAAGTATTTCTTACGGATAATGAGCCCATAAAATATTGTGTTGAAGATGTAATACCTCAAGTTGCCTGTGAATTCACTTAGAAGACAAATTAGGAAAATGTGTTTTTATTGGAAAACTTGCCCCACAAGTGATGCAACACTATATTCCATTCTAGCACATATAGAGTGTCTGAAGGAACTATAATAATTTCCTTATAAAATCAGATATGTACTACATACCACCACAAGTATAGCAATGATACGAGCTGAAATAATTTCAAAGTTTTAAAAATCTGATATCAAATGTTAAATTAAATGAGCAAGAATTAACAAAGATCCTCCAGTCGATTATCAAACTTCTACATAGAAAATATATGGAATTCAATAATCACTAAGGCAATGGTTTTACAAGCGAACTTCACGTACTAAACGAGGCAAAGCACGTGACGCCCGTTTTGCTTCGTTGAAGCATGCTTTGAAGCGTTAAAGTGAAGTGATTGGTCTAGTGCTCAGTTTACCTAGGACTAGAGGATTATTGAATTAATTTTGCTTGTTTTATAAAATTTCAAACTTGATGAGTTTATTTATGACTTAAAATTTAGATTTTGTTCTGAGTTATTAGATTTTTTTTTTGTAATTTTTATGTTTTTAAATATTGCAGCAAACTACTATAAATTTTTTGAAGTTTTAATTTATTATAGGATCAACCTCAATGTTTTCCTTCAAGTTAGGTATTGCATTACATTATTTTCTATTTTGTGTCAATTGTTAAGTTATACTTTTTATTTTATAATTGTTAATGAAGGTATGTATGTATTAATAGTTTTATATAACCTATTAGCACTTTAGATAATAAAAGCACCGTTTCGCTATGCTCTTTACACTATGAAGAAAAAATAATGTCTTGCACATCGTATTTTGCTTTGTGCATTTGATTACACTGCATTAAGGCTGTATTATTGGAAAGAACAAGACGATTAATTTCTCGATGATTAAAATATAACCCAAAGCCAGCAAGTTTGGGGTTGGTTCATATTGATTTATGAGGTTGTCGTTTGTCACATTCTTAAAGGCTCAATTTATTGTATCACTTTAATGGAAATTGTATTGGAAATGTATAGTTTTATTTCATTGAAAATGTTGTGTTTGTTATTTCTGTAAGTTGATAAAAGCTTGGTTGAAAATGAGATTGTTTCCAAATTCAGATGCTTTCAATTAAAAAATAGTGGAATGTATAATGGCATAGGGTTCAAAATTTGTTGCGCCACAAAATGGGATTTGTATGGAGCGACTGGTTCTTTGTAACTCTTCTAGAGAGGGGATTCATATTGAAAGGATAAATAGGGCTAAATTTAAAGGCTAGAGCATGAAATTGTATGCAGTATTACTAAAGATATTTGGGATTGATGCTGTAACACTTTTGCATATCTTATCAATCTCGGATCTTCTACAATTCTTTTTAGAATGCTTTGAAGACTTGACAAGAAAGGATGTTTGCGGACATTAAAATCTTTGCTTTCTTTGCTTATGTATGGATTATTCTTAGTGTTCGAGACAAGCTTGAATCTAAATATAAAAGTTGTTATTTTTTCTGGCACCACATTATTTTCTATTTTGTGTCAACTTATAAGTCATACTTTATATTTTATAATCGTTAATGAAAGCATGTATATATTAATAGTTTTATATAACCTTTTAGCACTTTCGTTAATAATAGTTTTATTTTAGTTACAAATTTTGGGCTAGTGAAAAAAAAAATATTATTTGTAATTAAAATTAGATATATTAACATATCCCAGGCATCATTGGACAGAAACCCTCTACTGTACCACAAGTTAAAATACAAGAGTACATTTATATTGACTGGAGGAAAGAGATACCACGGAATGATCATGATCAGCCAAAGCACTTTACTTGTGTTGGTAGATTTCAAAGTGTTTCAGAGCCTATTAACTATTATTTTCCTTTTCTGTACCATTTTTGGTTTGCTTTTGTAGTAGAATTTGATTGTTACGAATAATCTATACTTGTTAATGATTTGCTCAAGTTGGTGCTATTAATAAGAAAAGAGATGGATTTGCTGTGAAAAAAAAAAGAGCTCCTGGACATTAACTATGCTAATTAAAGACAAGAAAAACCTAAAAATAAATGAATCTTCAATATCCTGGGTGAGCAAATTGCAACACAAAAGTACCAAAACAGTTTTGTTGGAAAACGCTGATAACATAAGGTATTGTCTTCTTTGAAATTTTCTGCTACAGTTAATTCAACAATTATTGGTTACTGTTGGGCATCATAGCTGTAGAAGAATTTTATCTTGAGAAAATGAGTGGATGTTATGATTTCTTTCTTTTATAGAGATTTGGAGGAAGATGCCTGTATGATTTAGCTTAAGGATTTATTATACCAGGAAAAAAAGCTCAAGTCTACGTAGTTAATAAAAGCATTTAAGGCTGGAAGAAAGCCTTTCACCAATGACATTAAAAGTTTGATGATTTTATGTACAAGATTGAATTTTACAAATGCAATGTTGATCAATTCTGCTTTGTGAAGTCAATAAAAAGAAATGTATCAATTCTGTATATTGACATGTTCATTGTGGAGGCTAATAATAAGAAGGTTGTTTATATGGATACCACCGAATTCCTATGTATTTACATATCTAACACCTAAATTTTATTTTTTACATTTATACAACCTAAATCTTTCATATGCCATAAAAATTGCCGTTATTCTAAATTTAAAAAAGTGAAATAAATCTTTTCATGCAATGGTAAGGTGGTATGCATGCGAAATTGAAGATCAGGTGTTAGATGCATAAATATATATGAATTGAGTGGTATGTATGTAAATCTTCCTAATAAGAATAATAGTCTGAAAAGGCAAACTGTTAAGGCAAATTTGATATGAAGGGTTTATGGTACGTTGTAGATTCTCAGGATGAGAATTGATATAGATTAAAGATGTAGATGCCTTGAACCTGTCACAACCTAAGTTTAGGATGAAGAAAGTAAAATGATGTGCATTCCCTTTGCAAGCCATTTCGTGCTCTCAAAAGAACTATGAACAAAGTAAAAAATGAACGATCTGATGGTTAATGCTTCTTTTGTCTTTATCAATTGATTTTGTTGTATTGAATGATTTACGCAAGTTTAAACTTTGTTTATGCAGTGAGAGATTACTAGTTGGCACATACCAAATCTAGAAAATAAATATCAGAAGGTTGTAGAGAGGGTCTTATGCTTACTTTAAAGGCACTATGAACTTACCCACCAAAGTAAGAGTTGGCTTCAAACTATGTGGGATGCTGATGTGAATGAAGGAGAGCTTGGTACACTGAGAAGTACTACTAGGTACATCTAAACTTTGGTTTTATTACGGTTAGCCAGGTGTCATGGCCATAGAAGATAATTGCATTATGAATAATAGAAGTAGAGTATACGGTACTCAGGCTTTCATTGAAGTCAATAACGTGTTTGTTTTGCTTAAAAGCTATTTGGATAAACTAAATTGAACCTCAGAGGACTTATCATAATCAAATTGTAATTCAGTTGGCAAAGAATGATATCTTCCAATCTTAGAAGAAACAAAATTAAAGTGCCATTCATACAGTCTTTTAGGACTCATCTTGGTAGAAGAAAAATCTGACAGATGTTTACTGAAGTAGTGCTCACAGAAAAGTAGAGCTGTGAAGAGTTCTTATTAGTCTCTTTGCATGATATTTTGTGGTATCACACACGGGTATCTGGACACCAAGCACTGAGCAGATACTTCGAAAGCTGTCTAAAACTGAGAGATTGCTAGTTCTTTGTACCATTTTTATCCTGACCATGATAATGTTGAATTTTTGGAGATATTATTTAATTTTGTAAAGTTTCTTTTTCCTCCATCCGTCTATAAATTGATCAATTTGAGATGGTGCTTTTTAATCACATTAAATTAGTGCTGAGAGAAACGAAGGATTCAAGAGATGCAACAGCTAAAAGGTTTAGCAGCTTCAACTAAGAAGAGGAGGTTGAACGGTTCAACATCCAATAGAGAAGGGATGGAGGATGGTTGATCATGTGGGAGTTCTCGTGCTTTGAGCAATTCTAAAACAAGGTGGAGGACAAGTGCGTGTATGCAAAGAATGTTGCTGTCATTTAATATAATTGCAATAGCTTTTGTGCCTCCAATTCTCGGTACCTGTGCTAGGTTGCTGGTAACTCAAGTCATCTCGTTGACAGGTGAATGCAATCTTCTTATCAAATTTATCCTCTGCCATCTATAATTTTAGCAAGCGATATTTATATTTATTCTCCTACATTGCAAAGCGCAACCTTTTGTCTTTTTTGTACATTGGAAAGTCATTAATCACTATGGAGATTGGTAGCTCGAAAAAATATTACGTTCGGAGTCCGGACTCTGGACTTCGAACGTGATTTTGTGTCTGAATTCCAATAATACACCATTTGTAAAGTAGTCGGACCCGATTTCATGAATTGAAAAAATGTGAATATTATTTTTTGCGCAACCCGGCCCAAAGGCCTGTTGTATGGAAAAAAAATAAATTATATTATGGTAATATTCTGGTGGTATTCTGGTGATATTTTGGTAGTATTCTGGTGACATTCTGGTGGTATTCTGATGACATTCTGGAAGTATTCTGGTGGTATACTTGAGATGATATTTTTGTGATATTATAATGGTATTCTTGTGGTATTTTGTTGATATTATGACGATATTTTGATGGTATTTTGGTAGTATTTTGTTTGTATTATGGTAGTATTCTGGTGATATTATGATGATATTCTGGTGACATGCTTATAGTATTATGATGATATTTTGATGATATTCTGGTGACATTCTTGTAGTATTCTGTTGATATTCTGGTAGTATGTTTGTCGTAATCTGGTTGTATTAGGATGTTATTTTGGTAATATTTTTGTGATATTCTGATAATATATTAGTGATATTTTAGTAATATTATGGTAATATACTTATGATATTTTGTTGGTATATTTGTGGTATTTTGGTAGTATACTAGTAGTATTTTGGTTATGTTATGGCAATATACTTGTAATATTCTGCTGTTATATTTGTGGTATTTTGGTTGTATCGTAATGATATTCTGATTGTATTATGGTGATATTTTTGTAGTATTCCCATAGTATACAAATGATATTCTGGTTGTATATTTATAGTATTACGGTTATATTATGTTGCTATTTTGGTGGTATTTTAGTATCCTGATAGAATATAATAAATATACCACCATAATAAGAAAGAAATATGACCAGAATATTATTAGTATACAACCATAATGCTACAATTATACCATAATAATAACAATAGAATACTACAAAAATATCACTATAATACAATTAGAATACTATTAATATATAATCAAAATACCACAAGTATATCAGTAGAATATCACATATCAGAATACTACTATAATATCGCCAAAATATTACTTGTATATAACCAAAATAACACAAATATATCACTAAAATATCACAAGTATACTACCATAATACTATTAGAATATCACCAAAATATTACTTGTATATAACCTAAATAAAAAAAATATATCACCAGAATATCATAAGTATACTACCGTAATATTGCAAGAATATCACACGTATACTATCAGAATATCACAATAATACCATCATAATATCACCAAAAGACCACAAAAATAAAATCAAAATATCACAACTATATTTCTAGAATACCATCAAATATCATTAAAGTACCACAAGATTATCATTAGAATACCATCAAAATATTATCAGAATACCAAAATTATACCAGCATAATATCACTGGAAAATCATTAGTATACTTCTAGAATACCGTCAAAATACAATCAGATACTATCAAAATACTATCAGAATATCACTAGAAGACTGACAAAATATCACTATAATATAATTTTTTTTATGCAAGAGGCAAAAAATAGTTTTTTTTTCTTAATTCATGAAATAAGGTCCTACCACTTTACAGATGACACCGTAGTACGAACGCAAAATTATATCCAAGACTCTGACACTACTTTCTTCATTAAACGACTTCAAATATTATGTGATTATATATGTTTTTTTGTTTTTGTGGATTCTCATCTTTCTTTGGGGAGCCTCTTTTTCCTAAAAATTTGTTTTAGAAAATATTATTTTGTTTTTATTTTTATATATATATATTTTAGAATCATTTTTAGGAGTAGTATTTAAAGAAGTTTAAATAATTTCTAAATTCATGACCGAATTCATTGAATCTGAGTTTAGTGGAAGAAAAATTTTGATCATCTTTCAGACCAACTTATAATTATGAGATGTGATAATCATCTCAATTAATTTTAAAATATTTCCAAAACTAGATTTTGTATGAGAAGTTGATTATAATTCAATAATCTTTCAGAAAATTTTAATTAATGTCTGAATGCGAGCCTTCAGTTTGAATTTAATTATGATTAATGGAGAGAGATGCTGCACTAAGATTCGAAAAGGAAGATGCTTTGGTAGATTGTCTTAAATTTTTTTCATAAGAGCTAAGTTGTAAGAATTACCCTTGTGGCGCCGAGGGGGTTGTCTCTTTCAAATTGAAGTTTGAGGGGTCATGGGACCTTTCTCTTATGAGGTAATCCATCGCTAGATGGCCTGCAAAAAAAAATTGCTGATTTAAAAATGAACTAAATATTTAGTTTCTTTTGCAATATATTCAATACCAAAATTAAAAAAAGGTATGCTTTCCATGTGGAGATTTACTTGATAGCAACTTTTTAAATATCTTTTAGAATAATTGATTTTGTAGCTGTGCAATCAGTGTGCTATAAATTTTTTTGTTTAGAAAGAATCTTAGAATTTCATAATAGATTTTATAGTATCAAGCTTTAGCTTCGTAATGGTAGAATATTTAAAATGTGTCGGATTTCATCTTCCTCCTAAGTAAATAAGATTAAAGCTTCATTTGAGAGGGTTTCATGTTTTATAAAAACTATGTTGAAAGTAACTTAACATAAACAAACATTATAAAGTTCCGGTTATTAAAATGATAACCCATTTGAATAGAAATTTTTCTTACATTATGAGTCGGTTTTTCAAATGCAAAAGACTAATATATCTCTGAAATATCACCATTTCTTTCTTAAGAATTGGACATCTTCTCATGGAAGCTTTTCATTGGCCCATCAAAAAAATTTGTGAAATTTTAGATTCGCATTAACTTCTATGAGGAGAGGGAGAGGGAAGTGAGATAACTAGAATGAGGAGCTATGGGAGGTGGCAGAGGAAATCTTGAGTTTTCAATATATTATGGCTACTTTTGCTTCGATAGCCTCTCGTCACGAGTTTTGCTGTCGTGGAGGGTTCGAGTTGGTGGGAATGAAGCAAAGAAGTATAAGCTCTTGGTTTCGATGACAAAAGTAGTCTTGTTGCTAGAGAAGTTACACTTCTTTGACTTTGATGATGTGTCTGAGTCAATAAAGGCGGTTGTTGATGGAGTGCTTCTCAATGTTTGAATTTCTTTTTTTTTTTTTTATGATGTGTTTGGCTTGTGAGGGCATTTGCAATTAAGTGGATTGTCAATAGGGTGTGATGAGTGTCACAGATCCAGGTTCAGCAGAATCCTACGGTGACTGTAAAGATGCACATGGAAACCCTGATTTTGTTGTGGTTCCTTATTTTGCCAAAGCTCGAGCTCCAGCGGTAGATCGATGATGATAATGAGATTACTGTAGAGGAGGACAATTGTGTAAGGCTATTTTTGACAATTTCCTTTGCGAAACAATGGAACGACGGGTCGAAATGTCATGATCTGAAATGACAAGAACATGACGTTCTGTTCGATGAACTTCTAATGAAACTATTGTGCCAAATGGAGCATGTCTTTTATCAACATTCTCTAAACTGAAATGGAACTGCACCACAACATCCAATGGAGCCTAATTTTCTTTGAATGCAATAGAGATTTTCTTAAGCATTCCATCAAGTTTAAGATTACATATATTGTTTTCTATTTTCAAAATTGTATGGATTGGCAAGATTGATAGGCTGATTCTTACCCTTGATTTGATGATTTTTAACATTTGGTATGGATATCAAACCAAGCAGGTGCAATTTTTCTTTAATCTATCCAAGAAAATGGCTGCATCGATTTTTTATTGTACAAAAAAATGTGTCAGTAAAAATCTTGAGACAATTTGACAGCCCCAAGAAGGAATTGTGTGACAGTGGCAAACCCATCATAAAACAACCCGGTGGCCTAGAAGAATGATCGGCTTATGTTAGCTAGAGTTAACTGACCCAATTCATCTACTCAGTTATGACAGAACCAACCTCGCCCACCATTTCTAGGAAGTCAATAGGTTGCCTCGATCTGAAGGAATAACCAACCAACAAACTAGCCCAAAAGGCCTACCAACAACACATATTTGCTCATATCTTCGACCCTAATTGACCAAGCTAGTGAATGTCACGACCTTGGTCCCATAAGGATATAATCCCCAAAATAACCTATACAGACCATATTTGAATAGGGTATAATTGTAATTTTAATTCTTGTACCCCCTATGTCTATAAAGAGGGGGTCATTTCATGAATAAAATGTCACACAAATCTCTTATTTTACTATTTAGTAGAGCACTTCTCTCTCTCTTTCTCACTCGTTCTCTCTCTCTCTTTCTTTCCATCTTCTTCCTATACTGCATTCTATTCATTGGGTGCAATTCACAGGATAATCTCATATTCAATATCCTAAATGATGTGGTGAGCGTGGATCTAACATGCTAACAATAATAAGAGGAGCACAACAAGGAGAAGAAACATAACAAAGAGACACAAAAATCATGAAGTGCATAAGGGAGTCTGTGCAATAACAAATCTAGGAGTTCAAGGACCAAATGATGGATTGAATGGTGGAGGTCAAACGGGAGGCAGTCACAAGGGGTAGAGAGACAAACTCATAAGAAGCACCGATCGACCGGAGGGTTATTCTTGATAGAGAATCTGATTTCCTGTATAAGGACAAGGTTGGGTTAACTGGGGCTAACGGACAACTGTTCAGGTGCACTGAGGCAGCCTACCAGCTGAAGAATGCCTTCTCTCTGCATATATCTGATGCTAAGCTGTTGAAAAAGTTCAAGTTCCATCATTGGATTTTTATAAAGGTTGATCTAATTCGACCAACCATATGGACTCTTTTGAGTCAACCGTTAGTTTGTTGACGATCATAATTGCATTGAAGTGTAGATTATTCTACACTTCAATAAGAAATTTTGCTCTCAGGTAGTTCAATTGATTACCAATAGGAGTGTCACTTGCTTCATTGAATTCAAGAGGTTGTTCACTGTGTAGTTTTCTAACACTAAAATATCATTGAAGAACTCACAGGCCTCATGTCAGATAAGGCAAGTCTAGAACGAGAGCCTCTACTTGTTCATCACCCAATTTCAATAATAGATATTTGAGCTACTGGATCTAGAGCTTGCAATCTCTCATGCTACCTTGGCTCATAGACGGAAGGACAGACAAATCATGTATCCTCTCCGATTGTAATAACTTAAGATGTTTGCCGAGATGCTAGAGATAACCCTTAATCACATCTCAACTAAAGAGTAGAGTTATATGCATGGGTCCATCTGTGCAGAATCATCCATTTACTATTTACAGAAGAGAGCCCTAAGGTGGGATAGGTGGAGACTTCGCGTGGACTCACATCCAATTTCTCGTAAGAGGTACGAGGAAGACCAACCGCAATTTAACTATACTGAAGATTTTATCATGGTAGACTCACCTCTAAATTACAACAATATCTTCAAAGAATTGCTACCAAATGACGTTAGGGAAGTAGTTATAACGTAACATGTCACGATGAAATTTCTAAGCAATGAGAAAATCATCACGATCTGAAAAATTCTAGAGCAATAAAAAACCTACTACCTCCTGTCAATTGTTAGTGTGGAACAAGAGCAGCTTGATCTTATTAACTAGTGTGAAAGGGGGTCTCAAGACTAATGGGACTACATATCATTTCCTAGTTTACAACACCAGCCGAGTGCTATAGTGTGTGGAACTCAGATACCCCATCATGAAAAAACTAACATTTTCTCTGATTGTTTCAGTTCGCAGGTTCTGACCATATTTCCAGACAAATCTGATTTGGATCACCACCGACCACCCTCTCAAGGTTGTACCCACTCGATTGGAGCATTCCAGAAAACCTCTTAGATGGGTTGTGGAGCTAAGCAAATTCAACCTCTACTACATCCCTAGGGCGGTAGCAGATTCCTTGGCAGATTTTTCAAACAGTGCGAGCCAAATGAAGGACTACTGACCACCAACAGACTTGAGTGCTACATATCATTGTAGCTTCAAATCAGACATGCACATGACTTAAAATTTCTTTGATTAGTCCAATCGGGGAACACATATATCACTAGACGGTGGTGGAGTTCAAAGTCACCAATAACCAGGCGGAGTATGAAACTCTGATTGTTGAACCACATCTATGGGCTATTCGATCGTCCTCATGAGGATGAACTTGCAGTTTGTCTTGGGCAAAGTAAATGGAAAAGTTGAAGCCAGGAATGAGATGATGATAAAATATCTGAACAAAGTAAATGTGGAATATGAACAGTTTACTAACTTTAAAATTGAATACATCAGTCAATAGGAGAATTGAGTAGTTGACCTATTTCTAAGTGCATTCTCTTGGGAGGAGGAATATTTCAGATGCTATTCTAGCGGTCGATCAAGGAAAAGTAATGGAGCCAGAAATTAGAGAAATGAAGAGTAAGATGGATCCCTACTGCCATTATCTCTAGTCTGAGAAAATCTTTGAGGAAGTTACTGATTCAAGGAGGTTCAAATTCAAAGAATTGCTATATATTATGATTAAGGGTAAAATTTTTCAGAAATATGCTACTTCCCTCTACTTGAGGTGTGCGAAGGAAGATAAGGTAAAAATATTCTTTGGGAAATGCACTTTGAGAAGTGTGAATCTTAATCCGGAGGGAAAACCTTGATGCACAAGATTCAGTGGCAAAGCTACTTTTGGTGAACCCTGCACAAAGATGTAAAATAATTCACTAGGAGGTGCAAAAAATGCCAATAATATGCTCCATTACAGTATCCGCCAGCTGGCAAACTTAAACCGATTGTCTACCCATTATTGTTCATCATTTGAGGACTTGACATCCTTGAAAAATTTCTGCTATCCAAGGGCCAAAAAAAAATTTTCTCCTAATTGTTGTGGAGTACTTTTTACAATGGAATGAAGCCAAACCGCTCTCTCGGATCACTGTGAAGGTTATTCACAATTTTATTTAGATGAATCTCATCCGCTGCTATAGGCTACCACTTGTCATCATAACCAACCACATGATGTAGTTCATTGATCAAAGGATGAAATATTTCTACTAGAGCCAAAGGATAAGCCTGAAGTTTTCTTATGTGCATCATCTTGAAACAGACGAGCAAGTGGAAGCCACAAATAATCTTGGACTTGCCGAGGAAAAAGATGGAAGGAGCAAAGGAAAACTGGGTGGATCTACTTCCGTCAATCCTATGGGTTGTCTCCAAAAAACTCATTCAACAACAACCCGCAAACTTTTTATATGCTCACATAGAATATAAGTCATATTGTCGGCCCAATACAACCATCACAAACAATGGGTTGTGATGGCTCTATCATTCGATGAGAGAAATCTAGCCAACTTGCAAGAAGCAAACAACAAAGCGATCATGCTAGCACTTAATTTGGCCAAAAAAAAATGAACACAGTCAGCCATTTCACATGAAGAGATCAATAGGTGCACTACATACTACTACAATCGGTACATTCATGAGAAGGTGTTCGCTCTCTGAGATCTCATCTTGAAGAAAGCTAACCTGGTAGTACGAGGACAAGCGGTTAGTAAACTGGACCATCATAGAATAACCTCGTTAGCCTACAAGCTAAAGGCATACATGGAGAAAGAAATCCCAAGCATGTGGAATGGGGATGAATCAGAACAACTTTTTTCCTTAAAAATAAAGACATTGTTCAGCTAATTCTATACAAAAATTTCAAGTTCAACTAATGCTTGGGGAACTTATCCCCAATAATTGAAACATAATCACTCAATTGTAACCAAGTAACAAAGCTGACATTGGGACATGATGTTAAATTGATAAAAACTTATTTACGAGTTGACAATGACACACGATGTCAGATCAATATAAATTGTTATAAAATCCAAAAATGGTGCAAGAAAATCAAAGTATAAACCTTTGAATCTTGACCAATAACAAAAACTAATGTCCGACTAGCAGGCTGCTTAAAAACAAACACAATGCAAAACATAAGAAATTCTATCTTCTAGCTCGGTGCAAGTTTGGCCCTAGAGATAGTTCCCATCTCATCAGCAACAAAACTTTGTATTGAGTTGTGCGCAAACCATCATAGCGGTAAGTCCCAGTGGTTAACCTTGCAAAGATATAAAAAAGATCCACACGTGAGAAAAAGTGAGATCTGACTGAGGTGACTACTGAACTGAGCAAAAGCGTTATGGAGGGTGTATGAATTGAGCCGACTGGTAGTATAAAACAATGGAGGATCTCATTTTTACAAGATATGAAATGTCGAGAGTAATCATTACCGATGGAGGATCTCATTTTAGAAATGCAACAGTTGTAAAGTTAGTGGAAAAATATAATATAATTCATAAAATTGCAACTGATTATCATCCTCAGACTAGTGGTTTAGCAAAAGTATCTAATCGTGAAATTAAGAGAATTTTCGAAAAGAATGTTAATCCTACTAAAATAGATTGGTCTGCTAGATTAAATGCAGCATTATGGGCATACATGACAGCTTATAGAACACCTATAAGAATGTCCCCTCATAAATTAATTTTTGGGAAGACTTGTCTCTTGCCACTAGAGTTGGAGCATAAAGTTTATTGGGCTATAAAAGAATTCAATTTTAATTTGAAAGAAGCTGGTGAGAAAATATTATTGCAATTGAATGAGCTTGAAGAATAGGAATGAATCTTACGATAATGCGAGGCTTTATAAAGAAAAGATGAAAGCATAACATGAACAGAAGATAATAAAAAGGGAATTTGAACCTGTATATGAAGTTTTATTATATAATACAAGATTAAAATTATTCCTGGAAAACTGAAGTTTAGGTGGAAAGGGTGGGTCATTCAGAGTTATAAAGGTCTATCCCTCTGGAGCATTAATATTGAAGATCCCAAGACCGAAAGGATATTTAAAGTGAATGAGCACAGATTGAAACCATATTTTGATGGTCAAAGACCAGTTATTAAAGAAACTGCAATGTTGGATCACCCAGAATAGAGATTGGGAATGTCGGGCTGACGATATTAACCAAGTACTTTGTGGGAGACAACCCATATTTATCATTGTTTACTTTGTTTTTGAGTTTTTGTTCAAAATGTTTTATGTATATTTATATGTATGTATTTATATAATCCGTGTATTTGCAAAAATATTTAGAAACATCTTTATTTACCGAATTTTATGGAAAGATTGAGAATTTATTGGATCAAAGTTGAAATAGTGCTATTTTTGGAACTGGCACATGAAACACCAGATTGGCGCATGATGCGCCGAATTCCAGAGAGCTGGCGCATGATGCGTCAAAATCAACGCATGATGCGTCACAACGATGAAAATGACTTAAAACATTTCAAAAGATGCTTTTTTGGATGTTTCTTCTCCTTATAACCCCTAAAAACCGATTCCTAAGTCTATTTTAAGAGGGAAAACGGGGGAAAAGCCACTAGATTTCAAATCCAATAGCGTCCCACTCCAAAAATTCTATGAGATATGGAATTTTCAGCCAGAGAAAGTTTGTCAGTTTAGATACACAGAAGTTGCATGATTCTGTTCTAGTGAAGAAGAGGCTAATCAAAGATAGGGGTTTTGTGAATCAAGGATTCAACACACCGAGGAGTTGAGTTGAAGAGATCATTGCACAGAGACGTTGGGAAGTACTTTGTTACACTGCTCCAGCCATAATCATCCTTGTGGTGAAAGAGTTTTATGCAAATCTACATGAAATCAACTAAGGAATTTTCTATGTGCGAGGCAAGTTTGTGAAATTCAATCATTCAAGAATAAATGAGATGTTTATGTTTGAAAATGTGTCTATCTATCATTACACAAATTTTAGCTCTACAAGAGATAATATGAATGAACTCTATTGGTACCTTACGGATGAAGATACGAATTAGGAGGCCAGAGATGATGCGAATGTAAGTTTTTCATCATCATTGTTAAATGGTACTTCTAAGGCATGACACTTCTTTATTGCATCGAAATTACTATCTACCATGAAGATCAGTAAGCTGACTAAGGAGAGTACTATTTTAAATTATTGTATTCAAACCGAAAAACCTATTGATATTGGAACCATCATTGTGAAATCGATTTTAGGTTTGATTGTGAATGGGTTTTCAACTGGGCTTTGACATCCATCCACTATTTTCCTACTGTGCAGTCAATCATAAGTACCTTATGAGAGTTGGGAAAAAGTGCTTTTTCCTTGAAAGCCGATGGATCGAGAAGTCTATTTGCAGTTGTACTGGAATGGGAGATGAAAATGATATGATTGTACTGATGGATTAGGAATCCCATAATTCACTATTCAGTCTTACTTCATTTTTAATGCAATTTTGAAGAGGATTAAGAAGATAGAAAAAGATGTGTAGAATCTTATGCATGCAATAGAGAGTATTTCTGAAATGTTAGATCACTTGGATTGGATACTTAAAGAACATTTTGAGTATACTGGTCGTATTGAAGATGGTTTGGTACGTATGTTCAAGAAACATGCTTAGATTGGGGAGGATTCGACGGATGTGTTTCCTTACCGACCCTTCTACAACCTGTATGTGCATTACCAATCTATGGGAGATATCCGAGAGGACGAGAGTGAAGAAGATGTTTAAACTTAGTCTACGCATGGAATGTTTTGTTTAGTAATGTTTGTTTTAGTTGTTTGTTGTGTTGGATTGCATTTATTTTTATTGTTGAACTATATCGATGTTTGTGTTTGAAAATTTGATATTTAGATTTCAATGTTAGGATGTTTTGGTTTGCTTTAAACACTGAATTAGATGTTGGTTGGCTTGATAAATGTTAGTTTGTAATTGCGAGGATTTTATTTATAAAAGTGAGTTTTGTGTTGTTTGTGAAAGATGGATGTTAGAGTAATGTTTAATCATGCTTATAAGGGTTCATTAAGTTGATTAGAGGTAGGCATAGAGTGGTACAGAGCATATTTTCGTAAAAACTAAAATCTGGAAAGATTAAGGCATTGGCGCATGATGCTCCAAAAACCCGAACACGCCTAATTGCCTAAAAAACCGTGAAATCGCACAGACAAGCTCCATTTTCACTGCTTGGGTCGTTTCCTACCTCTAAACCATGATCTAAGGCTTTACATTGAGAGTGATAGAGAAGATTTTGGAGGCAAAAAATCATCATTTTATCTTCTCCTGGTAAGAGCCTCACTTTAACTTAAAAATTTTTTATTTTCACCATGAATTTTTTCTACATTGTGGAAGATCCAAAATTTGGGATTTTTTCGATGAAAAAGCTTGAAGAAAACTTATGGTAAAAATTTTCTTACCGAATAACCTTATATGGGGAGTTAGATTTTTAATTTAGTAATTTATTTGGATTTTCATAGATTTTCAAATGGCTCCTCGAGTGAAAAGAGGATAACCATCCAAGAATTTTGATGCATGAAGATTCTTTAACTTCTAAGCCCAATATAGCTATAATACTGAAATAGAGACCAAAAGATTGATCCAAGAATGGGCATTTGCAAACCCGGGTGGCAAGATCGAAAGGTTGATCCTCTCCATAAACTGGGAAAGATTCTAGTACTTCACTGTAGCAGCGACTGTCCTCATGATTCGGGAGTTCTATGCTAACTTGAGGTTCACTAAGGGTGATCACACAATGGTTAGGGGTAAGCAAGTTGAATTTACTGTTGATCGGATCAATGCTTTTTATGGGCTAAGGAATGTATATCATGATGAGTATGCTGCATTGGTGATGACTGATTCATCACTGGATGAAGTGATTGCCTTTTTGACTGATGGAAAAGGAGAATGGACGATTAAGAATAACAAAATAGTTAACTTCTCCGCTTCCCTGTTGACTAGTCAGTCAAAGGTATGACATCACTTCATTTCTGCTAAGTTATTACCAACAAATCATCTTTTCAATGTTACGAAGGACAGGGCGACGTTGAACTATTGTATTCAGAACACGAAAGCAATAAATGTTGGTGCACTCATAGTTCATCATGCTAAGAATTTAACTAATAGTTTTGCAACTAGTGGTTTAAGATATTCTGCCCTAATTTTCACTTTATGTGAGCAATCAAGAGTAGAGTCCCATAGAAATGAAGAAAGATTACAACCACAAAATCCTATTGGAAAGCGTATGATTTAAAGAGTTGAATCATTTGTTGAATCTCGAGGTTGTAGAAGGGATAGACCCTCTACATCAACTGTAGGAGCATCTACTTCTCACTCTGCATCACTTGAAAATATTATGGAGCAGCTCATGATTCAATAAATGGACATAATTAATATTCAGAGTAAGATTGGAGAGATTGGAGCTATAAATGCTTATTATGATGAATATCAGCAGAGGAGAGTTCAACATGATATAGATTTTGAGAATGCTATGGTAAGACATCTTAGGGGTGAGTCCAATGTGGAATTTCCTCCTTACCCCAGTTTCATTACTGATACACCTAAAATATATAGTATTTTTAGACACATTTTGATACCTATTTTTGAGATATTGCGCTTTAATGGAAGGTATTTTTTTGTTTTTATTTAAGGTACAAGTAAAAAGGTGAAAAATGCTTAAAGGAGTGACAAATGATCAAATTTGGGGCAAAAAGATGAAAATTGTGCTAAAGTGTTTTGGCGCCTAAGCATCAGATCCGACACTTAAGCGTCAGTTAAACAGAGAAGGCCTCGCCTAAGCACTGGAGGCCCCACGCTTAAGCGCCAGAGGCAGTTATTTGGCGATTTTCTTCAATTGACCGAATTTTGAAGAGGTATTTGAGGATCCTATTGGCTTAAGAGGGTGGTTATGACCACTAAGAATGAAAAAATAGTTAAAAGACTTGTGAAAGAAGACATCCTTTGGAGAATTCATCGAATGTGGATACATTTTGAAGAGTTTTCAAGACACCTTTTGGAGATTTATAAAAGAAGGAAGTCAAGACATTTAAAGGAGGTGCTTGAAATTTCTGAAAAGAATTAGAAGAAGAGGAGTCCTAAGGAGTTTGGAGAGATTTTCAGGCACCACAAAAATTTACTTTATCATTTTTGTTTTTAGTTTATTTTGAGAGTGTTGTTAAAGAGAAGAAATTCAAAGGAACTTCAAGAGTTTGGTGGAGGATTTGAGATAAGTTTTTATCTTTTGTTTTAAACTACTTTTGATTTTAATCGAGACTTCTTGTTGGTTTGACAATGATTTCTACTTTTAAACTAAAGTGTGCTTTTATTTTTTCCATGGATTCTGAGTAGCTTTCTTTATCTTTCTCCTTAAAATGATAAGTAATTAAAGTTTGGATAAAAGTTGTAGAGAGTATTGATCTTTAATATTGGAATAATTTGTGATGATTTAAATCCATGAACTTCATTTACTTCTTGATTTGGCCTATCTAAATGTTAAATTTTTGTTGTGAGAACATGTAAGAACCGGGTTAATATTGTCTCAGTCAATAATTGGAAAGAATCACATGATGTTATATGAATGAGAATGTAATTCATATGATTTAGTGCAAATAAATAGGGAAATAATTATTGAAGGGTGTAGAGTTAGAGGACTTTAAAGTGACAATTTAAAGCTCCCAACTTGGTTTATTGTTTTAGGTTCTGATACGAGATGTTAGCCTTAGGTGAAGGAAATCAAGGGAACTTTAGTGTGAGAGTTGGTATCTTCCCTACCTAGCCGATCTTCAGAACTATTCAAACTTTAAATTAGCCAATGTTCTTTATAGCATCTCTAGTAAGGGTAAAGAATATATTTGCTCCTATTTGGCACAACACAATTTGTATACTTCCACAACAAAATTCCTATAATTATTACTGATTCATGATTAGAAGAAATATATTTTTCAAATTTAGTCTTTTCTTTTACATAAACTCAAGTTATCTTTTTAAATTGTTACTGTTCTATCAAAATATGAAAACTGCCAAAAAGATTTGAATTTTAATACTGCAAAAATATTTGTAGTTTAAGTAGTTATCTTTTTAGAATAGAAAGTTTGCTTTTCAAAAGTGCATATTGCATAATTTTCTTGTGGGTTCAATATTCAGGACTTAATAAAAAAATCATATCTTACTTGATAATAAGACGTATACTTGCGTAGTATCCTAATATATATATAAATTAAAAAGTTAAATTCTTATTTTCTTCAGGATCAAGTTTTTGGTAATGTTGCAAAGTAAGGAAATATAAGTGAAAATTATAATTAAAGTCATTGTTATACTGTTGTGTATAAGCAATTTTGGGATCAAATTTTTTGCACTGTTGCCGGAGAAATTTTTATTAAGAAGATTGATTTAGAAGAAAATATCTATTTTTAGAAAGTCTTATTTAAACTTTAAAAATAATTTTATCTTATTTTGTGCATGTTTTATTTTGTTTTATTTTATATTAATGTATGCGTAGTTCAGGTTCTAAAGGACTAGTGCCCTACTATTCTGAATTGGAAAGAACTGTTAAGAAAATCAGAAAAACTAAAAAAATTAAAATCTTAAAAAATCTAAAAAAATACAGAAATGGCAAACCAAAATGATCAAAATGCTGAAATTCACCAAGAGAATAGATCTTTACGAGATTATGTCAACCCTACGGTAGATGAACTTCATTGTAGTATTCAAAAACCTACTGTAGTGGTTAACTTATTTGAGCTTAAACCTACTATTATCCAAAGTGTATCAAATAATCAGTTTGGGGGATCACCAACTGAAGATCCAAATTTACAACTTGCCAATTTTCTAGAATTGTGCGCTACATTTAAATATGATGGTGTATCAGATTATGTCATAAGAATTAGGTTATTTCCTTTCTCACCGAGGGTTAAAGCTAAGATGTGGTTGAAATTTTTAGCATCTATATCTATCAGAACTTGGGGTGATTTAGCACAAAAATTCCTTGCTAAATATTTTCCACCATAAAAAACTGCGAAGTTTAGAAATAATATTACATCTTTTTATCAGTTTGAAGGGGAATCTATTATGAAGCATGAGAATGATTTAAAGTACTCTTAAGAAAGTGCCCACACCATGCTATACCAAATTCGTTAATTATTTAAACTTTTTATAATAGATTAGTTGGATCTCTTAGATCAATTATCGATGAAGCTGCTGGTGGTTCATTGATGTCAAAACCACTTATGCTTTAATTAAAATAATGGCTACCAATAATTTTCAATGGCCTTCTGAGATGGTGAATCCAAAGAAAGTAGCCAATATTCATGAATCTGATGCATTTACTATGTTAGCAAATTAAGTTGCTACAATTTTAAGGAAGTTAGAACAATTTGGAATGAATTTTTCTCAATCAATTTTCATGATTAAAGATAATTCATTTGGCAAAATGGTAGATTCTCAAGCATCATTAGAAAATTTGAATGCCATAAATAACAAGCAGAATAACCCATATTCAAATTATTATAACCCAGCTTGGAAGAACCATCCCAACTTTAATTGGAATAAGACTACGGGTGGTAATAATCAGCAATGAGAGAACAATCAAGTAAACCAATTGGGAAATTAGAACAACCAAGAGAATAATAATTATATATCTACTTATCCTCCAGGTTTCAATAGTAATACACAATTTAAGGATAAGAAGTTGTCTATAGAAGAAGTTGTGTTACAAATGAGAAATCAGTTTCAAAGTCAATGAGCTACAATTAGAAATATTGAGAATCAACTTGGACAAATTGCAAATTCCTTAAGTAATAGATCCCAAGGAACTCTTTCTAGCAATATTGAAATAAATCTGAAAGACCAGAAAAAAAAGCAAGTAAAAGCCGTTCAACTTAGAAGCGGAAGAGAGTTGAAAGGCAGGATTCAAAAAAACTAAAGTAGAGAGAGAAGAAATTGAAGAATTAAAAGAGGAAGTTCTAAGAGATTCTGAAAGACCGATTTCTCCACCTAACGTTAACTTAGAAAAACCACCACCTCCATTTCCTCAGAGACTTCGTCAGCGGAAGTTGGATAAGCAATTTTCAAAATTTATGGAAATTTTTAAGAAACTTACAATTAATATTCCATTTGCTGAAGCCTTAGAAAAAATGCCAAGCTATGTAAGGTTTATGAAGGATATTCTCAACAGGAAAAGAAAGTTTGTAGATAATGGCACTGTTGCACTTAGTGAGGCATTCAATGCTATAATACAGAAGAAGCTTCTTGAAAAGCTTAAAGACCCTAGTAGCTTTACAATTCCATGTACAATAGAAGACAAATTTTATGGGAAAACTTTATGTGATTTAGGTGCAAGCATTAACCTTATGCCATTATCGATATTTAAAAGATTGGGATTAGGAGAAATATCCCCTACTAATGTAACTTTGTAGTTAGCAGATCTTTCAATAAAATACCCTAAAAGAGTTATAAAAGATGTCCAAATGAAAGTATATCAATTTATCTTTTTTGTTGATTTAATTGTGTTAGATATGAAGGAAGATAAAGATATACCTATAGTTTTGGGGAGACCTTTCCTAACCACAGGAAGAACAATTATAGATGTGTAGAAAGGGGAATTAACAATGTGCGTCAATGATCAGACTGTTGCTTTTAACATTTCAAGATCAATGAAATATCCTGCAAAAGGTAAAGAAGATGAATGTCATAGAATGGATGTTATAAGATATCTGTATGAATGTCATTTCAAAATTACTTATGAAGAAAAATTTGAAGAAAAAGATTTGGGACACGAGCAAGAAGAGGAATTAGATCAATGTGAAGATCTTTTTAAGGAAGATTAAAACTATGTTCGAGAAAGTTTTGAAATTTTGGACGCTATAGAAAAAGATAAATCATTTTGTCCATCGATAGAAAATCCTCCAGAACTTGAGTTGAAGTTACTTCCTGGTCATTTAAAATATGAAGTTTTAGGTGATTCTTCTACTTTACCGGTTATAATTTCCTCAAAGTTAATGATGGAAGAAGAAAGATTGATGAAAATATTGAACAATTTTAAAAAAGCCTTTGGATGGACAATAATTGATATTAAAGGAATCAATCCTTCAATTTGTATGCATAGAATTCATATGGATGAGAACAACAAACCCAGGTCTGATCCTCAAAGGAGATTGAATCCTGTTATGAAAGAAGTTTTAAAGAAAAAAATTTTAAAGTGGTTAGATGTCAAAATTATATACCCTATTTCAGATAGCGCATGGGTTAGTCCAATTCACTGTGTTCCTAAAAAAGGAGGAGTAACTGTGATTATGAATGAACATAATGAGTTAATACCTACTAGATAAGTTACAGGGTGACAAATATGTATTGATTATAAAAAAGTAAAACTTGCCACTAGGAAAGATCATTTTTCACTACCCTTTCTAGATCAAATGCTGGATAGACTACTTGAGCATAAATACTTTTGTTTTCTGGATGGATATACAGATTATCACCAAATACAAATAACTCCTGAGGATCAAGAGAAAACAACTTTTACCTTCGTATGATACTTTTGCTTTTATAAGAATGCTCTTTGGTTTATGTAATGCCTCTGCTACATTTCAAAGATGTATGATGTCAATTTTTTGTGATGTAATTGAAAAAGGCATTGAAGTATTTATGGATGATTTTTCAGTGTTTGAAACTTCATTTAACTTATGTTTAGAACATTTATCTAAAGTTCTTAAGCGATGTAAAGAAACAAATTTAGTCCTTAATTGGGAAAAATGCCAATTTATGGTAACAGGAGGAATTGTATTAGGACATAAAATATCAAAAAATGGTATGGAAGTAGATCCTGCTAAAATTAAAGTAATCACTAATTTATTTTATCCAATGAATGTAAGGGAAATTAGGAGTTTTTTTAGGACATGCTGGATTCTATATGTGATATATTAAAGACTTTTAAGAAATTGCTAAGCCTTTATGCCATTTACTGGAGAAAGATGCAATTTTCAATTTTGATGAAGAGTGTCTGAAAGCTTTTAAGTTATTAAAAGAAAAATTAATCACTGCATCAATTATAGTTTCACCATATTGAGGAAAACCTTCTGAACTGATGTGTGATGCTAGTGATTATGCTATTGGAGCTGTTTTGGGACAAATATATAACAAATTTTCAAGTTTATTTACTATGCTAGTAAAACTCTTAATGAAACTCAAATTAATTATAAAACAACTGAAAAAGAGTTATTAACAATAGTATATGCCTTTGATAAATTTAGATCATATTTAATTGGAACTCATTGTGTAGTGCATACAGATCATTCTGCTATTAAGTACCTAATGAAAAAGAAGGATGTTAAACCTAGACTTAAGAGATGGATTCTTTTTTTGCAAGAATTTGATTTTGAAATAGTAGATAGAAAGGGGCCTAAAAAATCAAATTGTTGATCATTTGTCCAGACTTGAGTTAGAAAAACCACTCTATTTTGAAAAAGAAATTAATGAACATTTTTTAGATGAAAAATTGTTCAATATTAATGAGTGGTGTGTTTCGTGGTATGCCAACATTGTGAACTTTCTTTTTAGTGATTTATACCCTATGGAATGACATACCAACAGAAGAGAAAATTTATTTCTGAAGCTAAGAATTATTTTTGGGATGACCCATTTTTATATAAACAAGGAAACGATCTGATTATTCGAAGATGTGTACAATTAGAAGGAACTTATGAAATTATCAAAAAATTTCATAATTTTGATTTTATGGGACATTTTGGTGTTGATAAAACAACATACAAAATTTTACAATTTGGATTCTATTGGCCTACGACTTTTAGAGATGTTAATATTTATATCAAACCTTGTGATAGATGTCAACAAGTAGGCAATTATATGCTAGAAGTTGAAATATTTGATGTTTGAGGATTAGATTTCATGGGACCATTTATTTCATCATTCAGAAAAAAAAAAAAAAAAAAAAAAAAAAAAAAATATTTTTATTTATATATATATATATATATATATATATATATATATATATNATATATATATATATATATATATATATATATATATATATATATATATATATATATATATATATATATATATACTGTTAGCAGTGGACTATGTATCTAAATGGACAAAAGTTGTTGCTTTACCTTGATATGATGCTCAAAGTGTTGCAAAATTTTTTAAAACGAACATATTTTGTAGATTTGGGATGCTGAGAGTTATCATAACTGATGGGGGAATTTATTTCAAAAATGCCATAATGGAGAAGTTATTAAAGAAATATCATATAAACCATAGGATTGATACTGCTTATCATTCTCAAACAAGTGGTTTGGCTGAATTATCCAATCAGGAAATTAAAAGAATTATGGAAAAATTTGTGAATCCAATGAAAATGGAGTGGTCGGTCAAACTTGACTATGCTTTGTGAGCTTATAGGACTGCATATAGAACTCTTATAAGAATGTCCCCATATAGGCTAATATTTGGGAAAGCTTGTCACTTACCAGTTGAACTTGAGCATAAAACCTATTGGGCGATTAAAGAGTTAAATTTTAATTTGAAAGATGCTGTTGAGAAAAGATTATTGCAATTAAATGAGCTTGAAGAGATAAGGAATGAATCTTATGAAAGTGCAAAGATTTATAAAGAAAAGATGAAAATGTGGCATGATCGAAGGATTCTCACTAAAAATTTTTAGCCAAGGCAACAAGTTTTGCTATATAATGCAAAATTAAGATTATTTCCAGGCAAATTTAATTCCAGGTGGATGGGCACATTTGTTGGGATAAAAGTTTATCCTTATGGAGCTGTGGATATTAAAGACCCTAAGACTGATAAAATATTTAAAGTTAACTGTCATAGACTGAAACCTTATTTTATAGGGGATCAACAAAAAAATAATGAAGGAATGATGTTGGGTCAACCAGAATAAGCACTGGTTACGTCGGGCTGACGACGTAAAACCAAGCGCTTAGTGGGAGGCAACCCATATTTATCAATGTGTTTTTTTTTGCTTTGATTGTCGTTTGTGTGTGATTAAGAAAAATTGGGTAGCATTTTTGAGCTATTATGTGTTAGTATTGATTTTAAGACTTTATTTAGTGACATAGACATGTTAGATGAGAATTTGGACGTTTATTAGACTGGTGCAAAATTAAGCACTGGTGCTTAAAGCGCCAATATTCGATGCTTAAGCACAACAGTTAAAAACCATGTTCAAAATTAAGATTCTAGAAGGTTTAACCTTCAATTAGTTTGTAAAAATGTGCCAAGGCAGTTTCTAGATGCACCTAGAAGTTATTTGAGAGATTTAGGTCTATAAATAGAAGGGTTTTGTGAAGGAATTTCACCCCATATCATTTTTAACCCTAAAAGTCCAAGAGAAGAGAGATTTAGAGAAAATATCTTCATGGGATGTGGATTTGAAGAAGAAGCAAGAGAGCATGATGAAGAGATTCATTAGTCAAAGTGCACAAGAGATGTATAATAGTATCTTAGCCGTTAGTATTGAAGAAATTTCAGAAAACATCAACAAATTTGAGTCTACCATGGCTTTACTTGAGAACAAGGTAACTGAGATTCATGCACATCTTGAGCATATTGGATGGCAATTGAAATACAATTCAGCCATACTAGTTATATAGAGGAAGCAGATAAGGATATGTTTCTTAAGCAAGAATGGATTGAAGAAGATAGTATCAGAGCACATCACCACCATTCGTTTTATCAACTTTATATTTTGATTGCCCCAAGAGAGACTAATGAAAGACCGGAGCTTTTCTCATTAAATGAAGAATGGAATTAAGTTCGATGTTAAAGTTTGTGTGATTGAAATCATTATTCTCATGTGTGATAGTTCTTAAGTTTTGGTTTTAGTTTTTATGACTTTTATGTGTTCATTGTGTATGTTTGTTAGGTTTTTGTATTTAGAAAATTTTCTTATCCAAGACTATTTGGACTGAGAATTATGTGTTACATGTATAAGTAATAGTTTGTGAATTAATTTATGTGTTTGTTTGTGTGAAAATTTGTGTTATTTTTAGCCTCAAATTGAAATAGTTATATTGGAAAATTTTGAGAGAGAGAGAGAGAGGGGAGAGTTGTAGGAGATGAAAATAGTCATTTAAGTGTTATGAGACCATTTAAGGGTGGTATACTTAGGCAAATAGTGCATTTTACTTAAATTTAAAAATCTCTAAAAGCGTGCACTGGCGTCTAAGCTCCAGTTATCCGGGCTTAAGCGTTGGTTCATGAAAACCGGTTCTCGAACGGTTAAAAGTGAAAATTTAAGCAAAAAATTGCCAATTTTTCATTCTCCTGTCACCTTCAACCTCTCAAAATCGTGATTTTGGAGAGCAAAGGACACTATTAAGTGGAGATTTCTTGGTGGAATTGAGAAAAATTTGTTAGATTCAGATTTTTTAATGCAAGAGCTTTACTTCTATACAAAAATTTTGGATTTTTACCATGTATTTTGAGTACATATGAAAAAAATTCAAAAATTCACTATTCATGGTGAAAAATGAGGAAAAATCTATATAAATTGTATAGGAAGTGGAGTTTATGGTTTTGGAAGTTTAGTTTAGTAGTTTAGACTTGATTTTTGAAGTTATTTTTTGAATTTTATAAATTTGTAGAATGACACCAAGAATGAAGAGAAGTAAAGGAAAAAGCCCTTTTGATTCGAGCAAGTTTGTGAGTTTGAAAGCTCAAGATAGGTATAGTGATGCGTTGCAATCACGAAAGCTTATCCAGGAGCGTTGTTTTAAGAATCCAGGTGGATCTGTGGAAGATCTGATCATTCGCCGACATTGGGAACTATTCTGTTGTTTTTCTGCTATTGCAATTATATTTGTTGTTAGGGAGTCTTATGCAAACCTCTCTGAGGCTGAAGTTGACAGAGTCATGGTTTAAGGAAAGTATCTGGGTGCATTGGGCACAGGACACCCTGGGGCAGATTACATCTTGCCCAAAATGCAACCCAAATGTCTATAAAAATGGCAAATAAATGCCACAAGATGCAACTTGACATACAAAAATTATATTGAGTTTGGTCACATCAGGTACAGGACAACCCGAGGGGAATTGCATCTTTCCCGACAAAAAGGCCAAACATTAACATTCAGATGGCATGAACAAGCAATGCATAACATGTTCATGTCAAATGACAAACACAAAATAAATGTTATGGTGATGTCATTGATGCTAGGTGGCATGACTCAAGCTTGGTATGAGTCATACACCTCGGTGAACAAGCACTGTGCGCTAAACAGGATCATAAGCTAGGTGGCATGATCCATGCTAGCCAGCACAATGCGACATACCTGTGGCACTCCTAGGTGGAGCCACATGACAGAGGTAACATAATTCTCACAAAGAGGGGTTTATGCATCAGTTAGGCCTTACATGTTAGCCACCTCCTCAAATGGTATACAAGTATCTCATCATGCACATACAAACACCTAAGTTCATGGAGATAACGTAAGTGCAGGTTCTCGAAAAAACACCACATGTATGTCGAATGTTAGACACCCAATCATGATAAAACGAAACTTTACACATGATTTTAGCAAACTAAGCATCGAGTCAAATAGATTTTTCTTGCACATGAGAATACAAGTATCAAGCTAAATATATTTTCTCATGATAAAAAAATATGAGCATTAAGCCCACTGCATTTTTATGTTGATCTTATAAATTCATGCATCATACATAACTTTTCATACATACATCAATGTTAAATCATAAGCATTACAAATATATGATCTAATTTTTTGCATGTGAAGGTGGTCGTTCGACAGTGACCGAAAGGAGGAGCCGACCAATCGAGCCAATCAAAGGTGGCTGACCAGATGATTAAGCTGGTTACATGTGGTCGGTCGACTAATCAAACTGAATAAATATGGCCAACCAATTGAGCTGACAAGTCAAACTAGCCAAAGCTGGCCCATCCAAAATGCATGCAAAACTTACTTTGATGAAGATTTTGATATCATGCAATGCACTCAAGCCGAATCATCTAGACATGCTTAAAATGATGAAACAACCTAAATCCAATTAATGGCAAGTCAAAAACCTTACCTACGAAAACTATTATAGGTTGTAGGCTCAATAGATGGAGAAGTGCATCATACCCTTATTGCGTGAGAAAATAAGACACCCACCACCATTTGTGTGGCTAAACACAAAAAAATTCTCACAAAGAGAAATTTTCCTAACCCAAGGAGTGAAGATCAAGGCGGTTTCTTCACTCTCTAAACTCAAGGCATCACTTTTCTATCTAAGTGAAGCCACTATGAAAAACGACAAGATTAATAAAATTCGTCTTTGGAATGACTTAAGGAGCTAGGACTATTTGGATAAAGCACTCAAGGATTGTAAAGAGAGCAACAAAAATGCTCCTAGCCTATGGTCTCCTATAACATTAACCTAAGTCTTAAAACTCTAACCCAAAACTTAAGAGGCTTGCTAGAAAGAAAGAAAAAAAGAGCTTTCATTGAGTTTCACCTTCGCAACGGTTGACGAAGCGTTCTATTTGCTTGCTCCAAGCCACACCAAGGGTGAAGATGAAGCTCTCTTTCTCAAGGAAAGCTCAAGAACTCCCAAAAACTTCTCTCATACTCACTCGCTTCTTAAGAGAAATGAGATGGAGGAAGGATAGGGAGAAGAAAATGGATGAAGGAGATAAGAAAAATTTGAGAAAAAGCCTCACCTCCAAGAAATGTCTCCTCTGGCCCTCCCCAGTGCCCAAGACTTCAGAAAATCTTCTCAAACACCAAGGAAGCTTAGCTCTCCTTATCTAAAAAAAGATCCTCTCCTAACCCACCTCTATAAAAATGGCGTCATTCCATGTAAAAGTACTTTTGCCCAATGTGTCATGCATGCAAGACTTTTGTCGTTGGAAGTGGTAGCACATGGAAAACCCCACATCAATCCATGACCAACCCTAGCCCTTCATGTGGATTAACGTAGTCAAGAAGACTCAAAAGAATCAAAATTAGGCTGTGCGGCACCGTAGCTAAGTCGAAAACGGGTGTAATCATGCCACCCACTATGTTTGGGTGGCGTACTATGCTAGCCTGGGGCGTAGCTACGCTTGGACTGGCATGGTTATGCTAATTCTAGCCAAGATTATGCATGTTCTCACAGGGGATGTGTAGTTATGATGCTTTCAGGTGTGGTTATACTAATTCAAACCTTGTATTTGGGGCAAGAATGCACGTGGAACAATTTTTATTGACATTATGTGTCACGAGAGCATACGTATTAGCAGAATGCAATCCCATGACCCAAAAATATGAATCAGACATGAAAGACATCAAAATATAATGCCAATAGAAACTACTAATCTAATAGTTGTTGATCAATGCGTTGATGATGATGATAGTGTTGCCGTAGGGATTTCCCTTAAGAGGCAAATCTTAATTGTTAAAGGTAATTGAGGGATGTGAGCTACATTTGGGAGAAAGGGTGGTTGCACATAGTTCTCCTCTTCAATCTAGCTAGGCAAGATGATTTTCCTCCTTCAAAGATGATAGAAACTATTTCAATGATGTAGATTGCATGCGTTCAGAGATGCATGTCAAAAATTTCTTCTACAAAAGCTTTCCCCAGTTGTTGGCTCATTGGTCTTGGAGCTACAAACTCATTAAGTTCACAACATTAATCAGTTCTTCGATAAGGCCCCAGAGGTGTTGGCATTACTCCGTATTGTAAACAGTCATAATGTTAGGCCCAATACTTATTGAGAACTTGGAAATTAGCTACAAATTTCATTGTGGGTGCTCTCTTGAAATAATATTAATTTGAATGTCATCCACTATCCCGGCCATTGAAACTCTCAATAGAGTTTTCTTAGGTACTTCATGGTTAGACAACGAGTGATCATTATATCGAGCCGATCGATGCTCAAGATATCGAGTCAGTTATGCTTTGTCGGTCATCCTATGGTCTCGAGGTGACCAAGTGTATTCATAGTGAGGAAAGGCAGAAGGATGTGAATCATGGCTTACTCTCCACCTGTCTCCTTAAGGGACCCTCTTCTGCGCGAGACGGTGGAGGACTTTGCTCTAAAGGAGCCAATATGTGGTTGTTGGCCTACTCTAACAACTCAATCGGCATCTTTGGTTGTCATTGTTTTAATGCATACCAGAAGGGTTCTTCCTTTAACCTTTGAGCTAAGGCAACATGAGCTTCTGCGGGCTCCAAGTCCCACACCTCCAATATCTCATTTCGGAAGGATGAGTTAAACAACCAAAGGTTCTCATTCTATCCTTGTCGGATCTGTAGGATCTATAGGAAGGCCTATGAGTTTTTATGAGGCTTTTGGGCACTAAACCGCACCACAAATGTTCACTTGAAATTAGTGAATGATGCAATCACTCTAAGTGATATTACATTAAACAACCTAACAATCACCTCCCTTAGAGTGGTAAAGAAAATAAGTCATTTTAGTGCGCCACTAATCCTCAACAGACCACAATTCACTCAAATGAGACTATATGGTTGGTCAAATCAATCTTGCCCTTGTAGGCCTCTATTGTTGGGAATTTAAACCTCTTTGGAGGCTTGGCCTTAGATATTAGTCAAGAAAATGCATTCATGGGTTATCTCGGTGGCTCTGTACATCTGAATTAGTGTCAATCGATCGGTACGACCCAACAATATTAAAGTACAAGGAATCTCCTATTTCAAGGATCTATAAAGCTCTTCAATAGTTGGGCGTAAGCACTTTCTCTTAGGGTACTGCTCTTTTCGAGCGAGCGTTTCTTGGATGAAAAACAACATTTGATCCTTCAACACATATATCAGTTAGTTCATAAATTCTTTGGTACACTCCATATTACAGATGTTTCTGTTACGAGTTTATTCTCCATGGGTTACTCCTCTTCTTGTTTACGGCATGATTCACACTCACCGTATCTTTTTGGATGTTGAATCCTGATTTATCTGTGAATCACAGCCCAATAAATAAAGCCCAAGTCAAAAAAGAGAGAAAGAGATGAGTGAACAATGATAAATAATAATATATAATATCAATCACGTCAGATTTTAAGGTTAAGCAATTGAAACAATTGATGTTATATATTACTCTTCATATAAGAAAATTATTACACAAAAATTACTCCAAAAAGATAACAAAATCTGATAAGAAAATTTATCCAAAAAAAATTTAATAAAGAAGAAGAAAAATCCTCCCCGGTAATTTGTGCAATTAAATGCTTTAAATATAATTGATTTTATCACAATGCTAATAAATGCATAATAAAAAAGATGTTGAATGAAATTGTTATGAATGAAGAACTTTTGCAACCTCTAATGAAAACCTTACTGATTGAATATAATAAAAAAAATACTTTAGTAATGAAAACCTTTCTAATTGAAGAAAATAATAAAAACATATAATAAATTTTTATACCCACTCATACCAATAATGAATTATATTATAGATCATTTTCTCATAAAGTTGATGAAAGTGATATCTTTAATCTTTTGCATAATGCTATTATATTTTTTAAAATATAATTTAAAAGCAAGATATTAACAAATAAATATAAAAGATTACAATCAACATGCTTACTATCCTTTTTGGACTATTATGAAAGCTTTTATCACCATATCTAAAACAAATACTCCATCCAAATTCCAGTTAATAATGAATGTCATTTTTTCCCCTATAGATGACATTAATGTTCTCTAAATCTGCAGAAGAGCAATTGGAATATTAAACACCTTTAAATTTCTTTCAAAATAGACATTAAATTCTCAGGACATAACATATCCAATGCCTCCATCATTCCTATTAATCACAACATACATTTGCTAATAATATTTTATATACAATAATAATGAATACTTATTTGGCATCCTACTATTTCATCACTCCATTGAAGCCCCCATCATCCAGAGAAAACCCATGGTGAGCATATGTAATGATTTATAAATACGATGGTCTTATTTCATACAGTACAGAGTTATAACAAACAAAGCCGCTTCAAAGATAGAAGCAGCAGCATAAGAACCAAGTGGTATCCTAAACTCTTCATATAGTGGATATTTCACCTAATCTAAGTATACGAAGCTCCATTACTTGCAAAAAAATTTTCCACTTACTGCTGGAAATCATGGATGTCAGATTGGTCAAAACAAATTCACAAGAATAGCTGAAAAAGTACATATTGAAAGGAACATAAATGATCAACAAATCAATTAAAAATATTAGAACTAACCATTATTGGATCACTTCCAAAAGAAGCCATACTTGTAAGAAACTGTGTTTTGCCTACTCTAATCAAAACAAATAATATAACAGCAAATCAAACCCATCCACAAGATTATTATATGATAGTAGAAAAGAATATATAGATAAAAGAACAAAATCCAACCTTCCTTGCCTTGAACTCATACCGCATGGATCACATTGCCGCCATTCTGACTCAAACCAGACCTCGGTATCGAAGGGTTCATGTGGAAGGCGGATGGTCGTGATGCAGCTGTTTCAAGAAGTTTGGCCGACAAAGCTGAGGGTTCCAATCGGTTGGAAGCTCCTTCACCAATGCTGAGTTTAGAAATGCTGACAAGCTCATCAGCACCGGTAAGGTCTTTGCAATTAACCGGGGTAGGTCTAAGTACCTCATGGTTTTCCATTGTTTCTTCTTCTATTACAGGTGTAGAGAGATTTGGTGGCCATAATGGAAAGGCCACTGGTACCAGAGTGGGATAGAATGTAGAAACCAGTGGTAACGCTATGTTATTTACTAGAACATCTTCTTTAGTTTCTGGAGAGGGCTGGCTTGATGAGAAGTCAGTAAGTTGAGGTTCCTGAACATAACCGACGCCGAAACAGGGAAGCAGATTGTTTGCAGTTTCAGACTGGTTTGGCGGGGAATGAGGTAAAGACTGGTCTTCTAGAGTAATACCATGATCCAAAGACTGGTCTTCTAAGGTAATAACATGATCCAACGGCTGTAATGTATTGAATACATCAATAAACGAAAGATCAGCGTTATGAGAATGATATGGAAATAAATGAGAGCGAGTGACAAACCATTTCAGGCACCATATCAAACAAACTCGTACGTCGCTTCCTTCTTGTTGCATTAGTTTGGCGAATAAAATACTTTTGGGCATGGCTGGCGACCTGTGTTGGTGTCCTCGATATTACAAAATTACGAGCTATCCCACGCCAGTCTCCTTTCCCCAACCTCTGCAGACCTAATAAGAACATGCGATGCTCTTCTTCAGTCCATGGGGTGCCTGCACCATGATCAGAAAAGAAAACTTAAAAGATTGGTGCTCTAGTTAATATAGTCAATTTTTTAAAAGTCATAAACCAATCTAATTAGCAATGATCTGGTGGAGAATTAAAGGGTCAAACTAGTCTCAAATGATTAATATGGGGTCCCAAAGTCTATAAAAGTTCAAAATTAGTCCTCAAAACTCACTAAATTCAGCAGGTATTGAAAGAGTCTCGGAACTAAATTGAAGTAGCCGTCAAACTCTTTAATTAAATATGCTTGAGTAACCTTTGGCTATAAACATTCTTTATACCTTTGTAATCAACCATCAAATTTATATTTTACAATTAAAACAATATGCATGCAATCAGTTCTTTTTATTTTTTACAACTTTGCCAGTTCAAATATTTTTTGTTCTTTTGAAGGCCTTCATTTCTTCCTAAATAATATTACAATTATTCCTATTATTTAAAGCCTTTGAAATTATTTCAAGAAACAAATATAATATGAAAGCTAGCTAGGTAGCAAAGAATGATTAATGATTATGCAAAAAAATGATATATAATAAGAATAACTTTAAGAGATGTTTATTAGAAGTTTTTATACTTGTGTTTATCAGCTCAAATGTTCATACATTGGTTAATTAGACTTGCGTAGAATGAGATGTCATTTTTTCTTCACAACTACATGAGTAATGGTTTTTATTTTATTTTATGTTTTTTTTTTTTTTTGAAAAGTACACAAGTAATGGTTGAGTAGAATGTAGTTTAGTGTAGGCTAGAGATGTGCAGGAGTGGATGGTTTTAGATTAGGGTGAGGAATAATGAAGGGCAACCTATATGAAGAAATTCATTTGTAAAAATCTTTCTTCCTTGCGTACTTAGCAATTTATTAAGTGGTCTCCGCAAACACACAAACCATTCTTATGAGGGGGATGGTAGCATTATATGTTTTTATGTAGGAGAGTAATAAATAAAGAAATATTTAACCACTCTTCTCTATATTGGGGAAGGTATAGGAATAAAAAAAATATTTTTAAATATTTTGGGAACAAGTTTAAGTGATAAGTTTGAGTGAGATGGAATTTGATTAGAACTTGTATGGGACTTCTGAATTGAAAACCCTTGTAGAAAACCGATTTATAATATGAGCAGTTATTGAACCAGGTTCCCAAAAATATTGACTTCTGAATTGAAAACCCTTGTAGAAAACCGATTTATAATATGAGCAGTTATTGAACCAGGTTCCCAAAAATATTGATTTGGAATATTCTTTTGAAAGATAAGAGCCCTGGAAAAGGTTGGTAGATATTCAAGCCTTAGTTTAGTCACCTAATTTAATTGGATTATAAACAAATAAGAGAATTAAATGAATTTTTCTTGTCTTTGATGTATGAGTAAGAATAGTTCAAAAATTCTTTGGGATTGTTACATATGACCCTTTTAATTTCAACACCAAATTGATTTTTAACGATATTAGAAAAGGATGGGAATGATGACGCAACTTTTGGTTTAGTATAAAACTCTGATAGATTCAAGCAATCATAGATAATGGACACAGATCACGAGGCCCGAGAGATATTAGGTTATAGTGAATGTTCCCTAGATGTCACTACGAATAAGAGAAAATCAACATTAGGTCCTTATATCACTTATTAGAAACTCAAAAATAACATTATGAAATTTTTCATATTAATTCTTGTGAATAACTAAAAAGAATTTTAAAAGAAATAAAGAATGAATAACCATGGCATAAGCATTTTTAAAACAAATGGCTAACCAAAGTAAAAGAAAAACCAAGTCATAAGTGTTAAAACCATCTACTTTCTCTATTGGTTTTAATAACTTCTAAAATAAAAAATAATTAGATAGGTTCTGTGGCATTTTCGTCGTTACTTGGATTTAATTAAAAGATAGAGACCATCTTATTTTAAGCAAATACTATTGTCCTTCTAATGCCTTATTCCTACAAGTACAATGTTAAGGAATGACTACGTTCTAAATTTATACTTAGTTTTTCGATAAATAATAGATTGGTAGAAAAGTTCTATGCAAGCAGACCTTCTGTAATGTGAGATATTTTTTTATAAATTTCTCATTGATCAGCAATGGTTATCAATGATACATTACCAATAGTAATTTTCTTATTGATATGAGAAAGATATACGAAATAACTTTGTAAGGTATTAGTCATATCAATGTCTCCCGACTCAATAATCCAATAGCTTGAATTGAGCATTTCTAAGAGTTTAAATGCATGAGAAAAGAAGGCAATATTTGAGAATGTAAAAAAATAAGTAATATTGCAAGGGTCTTCTCTAATGATACCAATAAATTTAATAAATTCTCTATTTCTTATGAAACTCTACGGAAGATCCTATGTTGATTATCTTCTTTCAAATGCTTTATATATATTCATCTCTAAATTTTCTGTCCTTCCTGTGGCGTTCAACTTTTGCTTGGTGGTTTGCCATTAAGCTTCTAGCATCTATCTTTGGTTAATTAAATTCCCTAAAATAGATGCACCATAAAGAATCTTCATTGACCATCATTGTTGGAGTTGTTTTCCTGCAAAATATGAATTTTATTTCATTATTTGTGCTGAATTTATACAAGTCCAGTAGAACCTCTTTAAAAAAATATACAAATTTTTGGGCATAAATACTTTATTAAATAATTAAGTACAAACCTATGGAATGGTAAGGGGAATGTGTCCATGGATTAGTAAGTTGGCAATGAACAAAAGGAGGGAGAACTTGGCGAGCAAGGGTAAAAGAGAAAAGAGAGTTGACAAATAAGCTAGTTGAACTGCGGAGAGGCAAAATTCATGAACATGAAGGCACAGGTTGTAATGGGAGAAGCTGAGGCAAAAACCAAGTTAGAATCCAATTGCCATGTGCATTGAGACACTTCCACAAAATCATGCAACATAAGTTCTCATAGTGAAGGAAACTAAAACCAAGCAATACTATATAAGTTACCCTAGTAAAAAAAAAAAAGGTAAAAACCATTTTCTCCATACTTTGCTCACATTAAAAGTATTGCTTAGACTTAAAAAAAATGTAGAATATCTACCCATAAAATTTGAAAATGGCACTTAAATTTCCCTCACTAAAATTTTCAAATCTGGATCTCCTAGTGAACCCCCTCTAAAATAAGTCCATTTTAGTAAGAATTAATTTGAATAAATAAATTTGTATATATATATATATATATATATATATATATATATATATATATATATTAGTCATTGATATCCTAATCATAAACTTTATCCTTTTACTAGATAATTTAACTGCTATTTCAGGACCTAATTGCTTAGTGCGAGAACAAGAGAACAAAGTAGACATGGTGAACGATTTAAAATCTCAAAATTACAAAAATTGGCACAATCAAGCAAGAAATTTATGGTTATTATTTCAAGAAAAATGCACATTAGACTGTACGATATAACTGCATAAAGTGAGATACAATTCCATTCAAAATCAAACACGGCTAAAAGAAAAGGTCATGTCACAGACTTCATTAGTAATTGGCTTAAAAATCTAATTTTGATTTGATTAAACAAAAATAAATAAATAAATAAAATTATCATAATTGAAAATTTTGAGTGGGTAAAAAAGAATAGCAATATTTATATTAAAGACGAGCAACAACGTCAAAATGCTGAAGCAAGCGCCGACCGCGGGGTTCCTCCCGCGTCACGCGTTTAGTTAAACAACGAAACGGAGTTTTGAAATAAGCATTCCGAACGCTTCTTCCAAACACTCAGACGGCGTTTTGAAAACGCCGACGCAGCTAATAAGCTGCCCCAAAAGCACTCATAGTCATGAGCGAGAAAGTTTGCCAAAAATTTTCCAAAAAAGAACACATGCCAAGCTCATTTTTAAACTTACGCCAAGTTCATTGAAAATAGGAATGAAATTCTCTTATGCTCCTCCTCTAATATTCCTAATCATCAACTGTAGGATATATAATTGTCTTATGGCTATAAAATTGTTGAACCCAAGAAACACCAAGGAAGAATGATAGTGATGGCCCCAAGTTAGGCTCAGTTTGTTGTCTCAAGAGATGATCAACGCCCTAAAAATATTTTCAAGTATGCTTTTCTAATTTTCTAAACTATCAACTGTAGATTATATACTTAACCTCTAAGAACCGCCAAGGAAGAATGATAGAGATGCGCCAAATTTGTCTCAGTTTGTTGTCTCTAGAGATGATCAACATCCTAACGTCCCCCTCATGAGGATGACATGCAAGCATGTCAAAATATCAGGTGAATTTCAATTGTTTTAAACACCTAGGGATGTTAACGATCCAACATTGAGCTGAGTTGGTGTCGGCTCAAAATCAGCTTAAATGAATTGAGTACAGCTTGATATCTACCCTTGGCTCGTTATATTCGGTTTAGCCAGCTCAGCTGGAAATTGAATCGAGCTAGATCCAGCTACAAATTGAAACGAGCTGGCTCAAATTGAATTATTTGGATCCGTTCTAGCTCAAAATCGCCACGATCCAACTCAAAATTGAAACAAAATGGCTCAAATTGAGTTATTTGGATCAGTTCCAGCTCAAAATCGTCTTGGAAGGCAGTGTTGTTGGGTTTTTTGGGTAGCAGCAAGGTGAACATAGAGAACAAGGTAGGTAGGTTCAAGACGGGGTGGAGCTCACTGATGAAGAGCTGGGTTCGTTGGGAGGGAGTGCAGCATGAAGAGGAGTTGCAACAAGGTGGAGCAGAGAGAGGAAGGGAACAAATAAGGACAGAGACTATGAAGCTGGGCTGCCAGAGCTTGTGGGCCACAGATTTTGCCAGTGCAAGGATCTTGCGGGAGGTAAACCAACATATGGGAGAAGGGTGAAGAGCATGGGGTCAGTGAAAATGGGAAGAGTTTCAGCTGAGAGCAAGAGGGGAGCCCAGTTTTGATCACCGACCAATTTTTTCATTGTTAAAGATAATTAATGGAGTGCTATATATGTAAATAATAAAAACCAATACAAAATTAAATTTCCAATTATCTATGGATGAGTAAGAATAATAAAAATTGTAGTAAATCACAAAAGAAGACTACCAGGTATAAAGTTTGCAACACCATGCTCTATAAAAGAGTAACAGTAAGCTTACAGGATATGAAAAGGTCACTTTGTAAAATAATGTGACTTTTAAAATTGATGGTGTTAAGGAAATAATTTAAAATGAGGAGACTTTTTAGGAGAAATAAGTACAGCAAGGCGCTACCTCCAAAGGTACATTATTGACAACTTAAGCTATTCAAGGAAATATGGTAATATCAAGAGATTGTTAGATGCTATAGGTGAAGTAGCAGGAAATTGACAACCTTCAGGACAACATAGCAGATCAATTATAGCTGATATGTATTTTGATAGTATTCTTTCAATGGCTACTGGTTAAAATGTACAATAACCAATTGTTTTGAAATTAGCATATACATTATAAATGTCATTAACCCTTTTCCATCCCATTAAAGTGACTTGAAGTACACCTGGAATCACCACAATGGAAGCTCTAGATGAGATTCCATTAAGAAATATGTAAGGATTTTCTAAAATTTTCTTGAATCACGAGCAATCTCACTTCGCTCCAAACCTCTCCCTTAACTACTTTACTATTGTCCCAAACCTTTGTCCCTTATCTTCTTCCCAACGTCTTTCCTATAAAAAAAGACAAGCCAACTGATATTAATTTTTTATAGTAAATTTATTTATCAAAGCACTTTTCTAATTGCTCAAAGCATATCTTATCAATTGAGGAACAATCAATTCTCATTTCAATCCATTTTTAGTCAAATAGTTAAAAATATTCTATTAAGAACTGTCTCCATGTTTTAAGGAGACGTTTAATTGCTTTTTAGGTTGATCCAAACTGTGAAAGTAGCTAAAACGGAATAAAGGTATAGCAAAAATTGAATGCAGAATGTATAAAAAAATCTCATAATGTATTTTACAAAAAAAAATTACATTATGCTCAGGCGAAAAGATATGCTTGTCATGAAATTTCATGTCAAATAGAGGATAGCATACAGTAAGACCAAGTGACGTGTTATATTCAACACAAAAAAAGAATGTCAAATATAACAAAGGAAGATGTAATGGAGGAGTAGATACAATTTAGTTTCAAATATATGACACCAGAAGTTGTAAAACTAGTCATCCTTCACTATTGAGCAGTTGAAGGAGCATGCAGTACTACAATTAGACAATTCCATCATGCAATAAATTTTGAAGGAATGGTAAGAAATGGGTCAAAGTTCCCACCTATTGCGGCGAATCTGCAGAAGCAAGAATGAGGAGAAAATCAAGATTTTATGGGTTGAGTTGACAAATTACAGTCGAAAAATGATGCGAGTTTCTTATGTGCTTTACAAGATGCTTTATTAGTGAAGCATAAACCATGTATGTCAATCAAGTTTGTAATGTGGTCATCACAAAATTGATTAGTGGGAAGACACAGGTGGAAAGACGAAGTGCCTTGCAATGGTTTTCAGCCGCCTTCCCTCCATTATTATTGATTAGTGATAACATTCTTTCAGCCAACAACTAATGAAAAAAGCTGAAAAAAAAAATCAAATTTAATGAACGAGCTCGTATTCATTGAATCAACTCTTCACAGCACTGAGTTTTTTTATAGATCTGATAGAACAAACAGTGAGTAGTTTTCAAAAATTGATACAAACGTGGGCTACAGCTTTTGCACTTGAGCACCATTCTAAATAAAAGAGGGCTTATATGAATGAAATAGCATAGAGGGAGAGCTAATTGCATAAGTAGAATTCTCCTTAACCATGTTATCTACTTCTAAACTATGTACGAGGTGTTTAATATGAAAATAAAAATGTGAGTAGAGCTATAGGTCATGACATCATCTGTATTAGTGAAAGAATTGATTAGCGAACGCATTTGAAGTTGAATTTTCTTCTACAAGGTGTGGGCTCACAAGCACGTTTTCTTTTGTAGAAGGCTTCCAAAGGGTTGAAGCACTATTGTAAATGAGAAAGCTAACTTCTAACAAATATTCCCTTTAGTGCCTTCAAAAATGCCCCCTTACATTCGGACAAAGGAACTGGATACAAGAACTAGGTTTGTTACTACTGCAGCTACTACAATGTGCCATAATTAGGCCGCTTGAATGTTTTGAGAGAGCAACTCACTTAAAGGCTCAATCCACGAAAGATTTTAGCAGGCTCAGTCCTGCCCCCTACGCTACAAAACTTCAATTAGAGCCTTGAACTTTAGATGTTCAACTAGTGCCTTTCATTGCATACGCCCATAAAACGTTTGTACACCTAGCTATATTGTAAACCCAAATCTTTCCAAAGCTCCTACTCTTCAACTCCAAGTTCCTTGCAATGGTTTTTAGCCATCTTTCCTCCATTATTATCAGCGAGTGATAACATTCTTTCAGCCAACAATTAATGGAAAAAGCTGAAAAAAAAATTTCAAATTTAAGGAACAAGCTGAGCTCATATTCGTTGAATCAATTCTTCAAAGCACTGAGTTTTTTTATACATCTAATAGATCAGACAGTGAGTAGACTTCAAAAGATGATACAAATGTGGCTACTGCTTTTGCACTTGAGCACCATTCTAAAGAAAAGAGGCCTTATATGGATGAAATAGCATAAGTAGAGTTCTCTTCGACCATGTTAACTACTAATAAACTATGTAGAAGGTGTTTAATATGAAAAAAAAAAGTGAGTAGAACCATAGGTCATGACATTATCTGTATTACAACACAAGATGGTGCGATTAAAAAATTGATTGGGTTGAGGTATTTCTCTAATTTGAAAATGAATCATGTATGTAAATGTAGGTCATAATTATTTCTGAGGATGTTGTGGTTGTCAAGGTTGTTATGATATTATTTGTATAACAACAATGGATGGTGCGATTATAAAATAGGCTAGGGAGAGGCATGCCTCTATATAAAGACAAAATAATGTATCCACTTTAATTGATGCATAAGGGTGTAAAATTCATCAATGTCTACAAGGGTTCTTATATGTCTTTCATGGCAGATTGAAGATCAAGAGGTTTTGTTTTGTACAGTGCAACCTAAGGAGCCGCATCAATTATATTATTCTTTTCGCCTGCATTGGATCGTCACAAATTTAGGAAACAAATAAGGATGAGTGTCTTGGCTATAAAAAGAGATTTGAAACAAAGTTGGATGCAAAATGATGTAAGCTTTGGAAAAATTAAACCAATCATGATTCATTGCATATACAATGGCGTTGCTAAGTAATACTATTACAACAATAATGGTGAGGAGATGGCCACTTCACAGGACAAAAATTTAGCAACAAATGCACTATCAACTATAATAGAACAAAATGCATAGAAAAAATTCTTGATGGTTCTCTTATAAGAGATATTAAAATTTAATCACAATATTGAGTCAGAGGACGGAATTCTAAGATTGACTCAATTAGTAGCTAATTTAGATTATTCCTAAAGAAAAAGTATGCAAAATTTAGTGATTGAGTGATTATCGGGACTTCAAATCCTAGCTGAAGGTTTGCACATGAGAATCTTCAAATCTCAGTTTTTTATATTCTTGAGTAGCACGTAAATAAGGCCAACAACTATTGACATAGGTTTCCTATTAAACTTGCAAAATGGAATCTCTCGTGTCCTCAAATTCTATACATCTTGGCTACTAGAATTGTTTGATAGATTTGGGGGCTTAAATCGAAGTGCGAGGCATAAGAAGAATAAATGTAAGGTAAATCTACAGTGAGGATGCCTTGGGTTTTCTTTTTATTAAATGGAATAGTGGGTGTTTCTTCATAGTGTCATCATGGCAGTGGCTTCAATCTTTCTAGTGGATCGAATCATCTATCCTTTTCTATGAATGTAAGCTTCATTGAAGTCAAACATGATAAATCTATGTTTGCTTGTTTGCACTTTTGTTTAAAGATTGTTCGTAAATCATTACTCTTGATCCTACTAATGCCTAATCCAACATGAATGCAAAAAAAAAAAAATCTCATTCTCTTCTATATGAAACATTGTAGTTCATTTTGAAATGTTTAATTAGTACAAATTACTAGGCATATCAAATACAGAGCAACCAAATTACATCACGTGAGTTTTATGTTAAAGAACAAATGACATATCCAACAAAATAATATAACATATATGAATGCAATAAAAGAATAAGATAAGATAGCACCACCGCAAAAATACAGTATCTCATAGCAAACAATATCACAAGCAAAAAAAATTACAAGAACAGTATTTGATACATGAATCAAATGACACAATATGACAACAAGAAATCATCAAATATTAATAAATTTGAAAACAAAAGACCACTCAACAAGTAAGACAAATTGTTAATAACATCTTGATATGAAACTTCATCACCACCTTTTAGACTAAGCACAACTAAAAATAAAGAAATTGATCCAGATTGAATCATAAATCGTCAAGATAAATTATTTTCCCAGTTGCAACTCTTGATAAAGATAACTCTTCAAGTTATACCTATCCTCTAATATAATAAATAAGAAGAAAAGTCAAGCAAAAATGGGTACTAGGCAGATAAGAGTACGGAAATCTAAGCTAAAAGACATTAATTAAGTGAAAAAAAACAGTTTCATACATAAGAGTTCAGTAAACATTCAGCTAAACTTTTATAATAACTTCGTAGATGGGAAGCAATATAATATAATAAGTAAGCTGAATTGCAATTAAAAATCAGTGCAACTGCATCCCTGTCACTTTCATTGTTAGTTTAAAAAGTGGTTCGTGAACAGGATATTACAAATAATATAAAGCAATTTAAAGTCGGCCTACTTGAAGGATTTGACTCCGCTAGATAAGTAGTGGCAAGGAAGATAATATACTTTTGATAGAATAGGACAAGTTAATATCATTTTTTGCAGTAGCATAAATTTATAATTTAACAAGTGCCAAGGTTTGCAATAGCACCCGTCGCAGAAACAGACTTGAAGCGGGATAAAAAAACAAGATAAAGAAGATAAAGCTATTATAACAAAATTTAAATAAAAAAACACTCGAAAGCAAATAAAATAAAGCATCGCCAGTAAAAACTTAGACATACGCTTTCAATGGGTGATTAACAAACCATACAAGAGAATAAGGAGATGAAGGCAATGAAAAACAAAAAAAAAAAAAAAGATATGCTTCACAAACTCAAAAATTAAATAATATGTATCACAATCCAATCATGTATACATTGACATCAAATTGGTGGGATTATTACTTTGTTAAATCATAAAATCTCAGAGACACGGTGTTCAAATTTGTTCTCTGCTGTATTTTTTGAAGGGTTAAAAAAAATCCCGACCATATGCTAAAAAGCATGCATATTAACTCTGCAATAGCATGAGAAATTAAAAATGGTAACGTCCAATTTCTTACCAAAAAAAAATTGCAGATTACACATAACAGCATCACCTTGCAATGATCAGCAAGAAACAAAAAAAAAATTTCTACGCGTTCATTTTCTCAAGGAAATAAATTCGGTAATATCCACCAAAACTCTGTTAGGATGAATTTAAAACCCTTTTTAAATTTAGTTTAAGATAACTGCAAATCTAAAACAACATATTGCATCATCACTGAGCAACTTGAAAGATTTTCAAGCCCAAGAAAAACAAATTATTATTTTCCTTGCGCTCCAGATCAAAATTTTAAAAAAAGGAAGCGATATTGCAAATAAAAGCACCGCCTTTTTTAGAAAAAAGAAAATCATCAGAAATCTCTAAAACAACTTCTATGTGTTTAAGAAGCCAGTTTCCCATCCATCAAAGCAAAGCTCATGCAATAAGTACCACTTCCCATCTCAAACGAACAGCTCCCGGAAACCCAAAAAAAAAAAAATAATAATAAAATAAAATAAGACCTTTCTTGCGCTCGTTGCGGCAATTCGACGAACAGGACGCGTGCCCTGTATCATCAGAAGCGTATCCAGACGCAGCGGCCGCATGATCTCTGGCCAGATCGGAAGATGGCGAACCGTGGTGACTCACCACAGAAGAGAGGTTTCCCATGCTCGCGCTCTTCTTCATCGCCCCAGCTCCTTCAGTAATCCTCACACCGAAAAGCTTCACTCCACCACAACCTCCGCGGCCTGGACAAGTTCTGGAATTGTGTCCATTGTTACTGCAGTGAGAGCATCGCCTCGCCATCCCCGCCAACCGTCGACGAAACTGCAAGAGGTGATCCAATCCTACCTCGGAGGAGAGCCGGAATGTGTAAGAAATGAGCAAATCGGATTAGACGAAACGTGCCTCACAGTATTTATCTCGACCTGGCGAATTGATTGAAAGCCGGTCCGAGATGGATGTACGAGACGACAATGTTCTAATTTCTTGTCTTGTCAAGGACAGCCGTAGGGTTTGGAATTGATCCTGGCCGTCCAAGTATGATCGCTTCATTAGACCCCAAAAAGCTTGTCCACGTGGAACTCACATAAAAGAGATTATCTGGAATTTTTTAAAGGAAAGCTATTTATATTTTTCACACGCAAATTTTATAATTACATTTAAAGCATTTAATACGCTTAAAAAATATAAAATTCCTTACCTTTTATTTCCGGGGAAAGAAGAAATAGTTTGGATGAAAGATTTTTTATTCGAGCGAGAAAAAAAATGTCTTCACTTTTTTTGGATACCTCCTCTCCCCCTATACGTAAGGAGAGATAAATATTTCTAAATTTTTATCTCGTGCGTTACCACACATATCTATTGTCTTGATAAAAAGACTGTGACGCAGGTGGGCGACATCATAAAATGAATGGATGTATGGACTCGCTCATGTTCGGCTCATTTACGCCCCTACTTGTTTCATAGGTACGGAAGATGGCACGTAATATTCTTCTGAATCCCACTTCTTAATGCCACATTTACCCATGTTTATATTGGTATAACAACTTTCCGAATAAAGCTTGTTTCATACACACACCATAAAGTTTTTATATATTTACATGTCTAATATATAACTTTTATATTCTCTTGTATAACACCCTAGTTTATAAAGCACATAAAAAAATGCATGCTAATATGCCACCAACAAATTTTTATCAGCCGGCATGAATCTCCAGGCATAACACGGATCTCAGAATAATATCTTGAGCAAAAGCATTCAAGCTTCAATTAAGAGCCATATAGAGTTTCGATTTCAGTAAAATTAGAGTCAAACTGATCGGGTCGATGAGACAGACCCAATGATTCAAGAACTAGTCCAATCCGAGTCAGATCAAGCCTAGATCAAACTATTAAACAACTCTAGGAGGATTTTCGGAGGCATTTGAAATGTCAAACGCATACAAATAATTAGTGTTTTAATCACATTAAGAACGATTTCAATAACAGTTCCCGCTACTATAATTCTACAAAATAGATCACTATAAGTAGAAAGCAAAAAATATGAATGAGAAGACATCTCCCCGACTCTTGTAACAGTTAATTTCGGGTTTACTCTACTCTATCCCCTCCTTTACTTAATCTGGCTCTAACTCTTGAGTGTGATTCAGAAAGAGTAAATTAGGATCCACATATATATGTATATATATATATATATATATATATATATATATATATATATATATATATATATATATATATACATATATTAGACTTCATTGTGGTCAATTTGTGGAATCAAGATGTATTGTGGAATCAAGATGTAGTGTTTAGTATATAATAAATAAATCTTTTTATTTTGATTGAATGTATTGACTACTAAAAGGAAATTACTTTGATAGCTTCTACTTGTGTCCTAGCTCGTCTGAGAGATAGATTTGCCTCAATTGCTTGTCTCTTACCCTCAGCTTTACTCAAGTTAACTTCAGCTATTTCAAGAGTTTGTTAATGCAATGATGGTCTTCTTCGGTTGCTGACTCTGTTCGCCATGTAGAAACTTTGATTAGATTCTTGATCGTATTTGGGTACACATTTAGTACTTTGATTTTTTTGGATCTTCGCTTAGAAATTCCAAGAAGAACAAGATAATGAAGATTTATTTACTCCAAATAATTTTGAATGTTCCATACTCATTGTGATTTACAGCATAGTCCAAAGGTTTTCGAAAGCATAAACATAATATAGTTCGAACGTGGACTGAGGCACTTTGGTTGAACCTACAAGAAGTCAAACCACGTTCACTTTTTATTGAGTATGGACTGGCCATCTACTAGGGCTACTTTGTGCTACACTTTCAGGAAGTAGAATCTTAAGACTATAAGAGAGTGCAAACAGTTGGTCCTCGATCGGGGTTCTTGGCTCTCCTTCGGGAAGCGGTCATCTCAAATCTTTGCTTTTACTTGATGAAACTTGTTATAATTATATCCTGCTCTTGATGGTATTCAAGTGGTATTAGTGACTTCCTTTTGTCAAAGAATGGGTGTTGTATCATGTTTGTGGTGCCTACAAACTTGTGTTTCAAAAAGTCTATTGCTACGTCGTTATGCTCCCGAAAGAGAGAATGAAGCATTGTGTTAAATATAGTATTAATTACAACGGTTTTAGAATCTATTTAAAATTGTTTACTCCCTTCTAGATTTATAAAAGTATTGTATGAGAGTTGTAAATTTACATTCTGAAGAAGGGTTCTTCTTGTTAGAAGTATGAAATTTTTTTTATCAATGACATCCCAAGACAAATAAGATCACTGTCAATGGGATAAAGATCTCAAGAGAACACCTTGAGGATAGGCTTTTTGATAGAAGACAAAGGGCTATTCAATATGAAAAGGAAAAGTCACAAAAGAGGATTAAGTCTTTCAAGGAATAGAGTGTTCTCAGGGAAGGTACATTTAGTAACCTCCCCATGAGGATCATGGATCTTTCAGATGCAGTTGAGGATGAGAAAAGGGATGTCATCTCAAACTTTGAGATGACATCTCTTTCTTCTGAGATTTTTTTTTCCATCAGGAAGGATTCCCCTTGACTTCTAGATGTTTGGATTGTGATTATACTTATGAACTCTATCATCTTGTTGAAAATGCAGATCTATCTGTTGATCAACAGCTCATTCTTGTTGTTGCCCCTTGGGAGTTTCTTGCACTTGAAGATGCCTCTTCAATAGATTATGTCATGGAAGGTGAAGCCCTGGATCAAGGTGGTTTTGATCTACCCCTTGAAATTAATGTTGCACTAGTTTGTTAGATTGAAGCTTCTTTTTTCTATGAGTACTTTGTCTTACTATTTGTAGATAAAATGTAGGAAATCATTGTGAAGGACCTAAAATTAGAAGCTACTGAAGTTGAGATTATGTTGGAGTCGATCATGTCGGCTGCCAACCAAATCTCTGAGGGGGCTAACATTTTGACACCCAAAGTGATGTTTGGTCTGATTGAACGACTCCATAGGCATATAGAGTTGAAGACGAGCACTTCGTATGGCTTTAAGGTGGTTCAACCTACAATGCAAAATAGCTTAAGGGAGCGTCTAACTATTCTAGAGCAGGATTTATTGGATGTTAAGGAGCACATCATTAATCTTTAAGACGGAGAGGTGATGATTAATCTAAGTCACGCAAATAAATTGTTGAATTGAAAGCAAAGTCAAAATAAAGTTCCATGTACACTTGATGGAAGCTAGAGGTGATGGAAGTGGAGTTAGTTTCCTCCATCATCATCTTGACTTTGGTAACTTGGATAACTTCTTATCTACTAGTCGATTAGTTCTTTAGTATTTTATTCGATCAGTCACTATTATTTTGGATGATGTCAGGAAGAATGATTTGTTTCTTTTTTTATTTGTAATAATGTACAGTTATTTTATGATAGTTTTTCTTATGTCAACTAATTTGTAATATAATTTCATTCTTGTAATGGTTGTGAATTTTTGAAATGAAGACACAATAAAACAGTTAGGCGATTTATTAAGCTTCTTTCGATTGGTCAGTTATCCTTCTCATTACTCTTTATTATGAACTATTAATTTATATTTCATTTGATGTATGTGTCTCCTAGTCTCTCTGTTAATAGTATCGAGACAAAATGATTATGTGTTTTTTATTTGTAAGAGATGGAGTCCAAGGAACTATTGTTATTTTTTACTAAGGCACTGACTGAAGCACATATGGAATATGTTTTTGATAATTTAGTGACTTTGAGGTTGGTAACAAAGGTCAAAACTCCTAACATTATCTATCAAAACGAGATATACGTCTACTTAAACCAGTTTCAACTGGTTTGAGGTTTCCTTTGTAATAAATATTGTCTATATCTTCAAAATTTTTAAGCTTGTTCTTGCTCAAATCTTCCCTAACTCTATTGTGTGCATGATGGAAGTTATCATCTACACTCTTTTAAAGTGGTTATTTTGGTCCACTAACTTTTTTTTACATGTCTTCCCCCCAAAAGTGCAAAGAAATGGTATGTTAATCTTTTCTTCAAATGTTAGGATGATTGACCACATGAACAAGATACAGAGTAAGAAGAAGAAGACGTTTTGTTTCAGTTGTAGTAGGAGCAATTTAGGATTTTGACATAACCACAACGATCTGAAATGGTAGTGCATGAACCCCCTCTTGATGACTTCTAAAGAGGATGTTGGCTATCGTACTTTATATAAGGTGAATATTGATATACCTTGATCAAATTTCTAAGGGAAATGGTGAACAGCGAACATACAATTTTAATCTTCATGATGCGGAATCCAAAAATTTTTGAGTTTCTAATAATTGAATGGTGAGCCATTGATCATTTTTCTTCTTATTTGAATGCAGATGAGGGGAAAAGGCTGACCAACTCCATTTTTAGCCATATTACAGCAATAATAACTCTTCCTTTGACCCTTGATGTTGCATGATCTTTGATGCTTGGCAGAACTATTTTGAGGGAAGAGGAGGAAGAAACTAAAGAAGAAAACCTTACGTTGTGTTGCTACCATGAAGAAAGTCAGACTTGTGGTTCACCTTGGAGTTCTCTAAATAGAGTGTTGTGTTTCCTAGAAAAAAAAAATGTTTTAATGTGATACATTTGAATGAGAAGATGGCTTGTAAGGGGGGAAAGGAGGTGAAGGACACCACTATGTACCTGACATGGAGTGTTGAATCTTACTTATGAACTAAAGTGACACCGGAGTGCTGGATAATTTGACCCAAGAATGACTACCTGATGTAGCACACTCACCCACAACCTTTCACATTTGTTCAGTAATTTTTTTGAGAAATTTGAGGGATTGGTATAGGCCATCAAGCCAGAAGATCATCATGTCCCAATATCGGAAAGCATGACAACTACATGGTATTCAACAGTCACGGTTGGTTTATCACAGTGCTCCCTTATGAGAGAGAAGAAGAGCTTGAATTAGCTTATGCTTAAAGGAGAGGAATTCACTTCAAGTTTCAACACTTAAAAAGCAATGATCCGTGGGTGGTTATCAAAGAAGAAAATGTCGCATTGCAGACTAAAATAACTGAAAATTTGAACTTGAGAGTGGCTTTTGAGAGGCAAGTGAAGGAACTGACTGCCAATTAGGTGAAGCTTCACAAAGAGTTGACTAAAGTTGAATCAACCTATAATGAATTTAATAGAGATGCTAAAATAATTCACGTCACAGATTAAATAGATGAAAAAAGGATCTTCATAGTAGAGACACCAAACATGCAGAGTAAATGGGAAAAGCCAAAGTAAACAACAAAAAAACAGAGAAGCAGTGAATTGAAATTGCTTGCTTAAGGAAATAACTAGAGGACATGCGAACTGATGATGAGTTCCTCACTAGCATTACTGAAATCTTGATGTATGAAGACCTCTTGGTAAACTATTATGACCAAGCACAGGAGTATCTTATAGGAGAACTAGTAAATAGAGGCATTCTTCCTCAGAATGGAGTGACAAATATCATGTCCTTGATCTCTATTTAAAGTTCCAAAATCATGAAAATGACAAAAATTAAGATAATAGCAAAATTAAGACCTTTAGAAATATGTTATTGCCTTTGTGGTTTTCTTTTTTATAACTAGGGACAAGAAAAACCTTTTGTTATTATCTATATTTCAATCTTAGATAATCAGATAGAGTTTTGTTTATCTCATACTATTTATTATGCTCCCTTAATTTTTTCATTGCCTTAATTTGGTACTTGTTTTTCAGAGGTCAAAATTGCAATCTTGGGTAGTGAAATGTGTGACTCTTCATTTTTATTTATTGCCTTTTTTTTTCCTTGATATGATTGTTCACCACACATGCTGGTATTTGAACAATCTCCTTTTTTATATATTATTAATGCATTTACATTTATGCACCCTAGCTTTGAATAACATGGGGGTGACAACTTGAATTATGGTTTTGCATTATTGTCGTGTTTACATCTTCTTAGAGGTTGATACCTTTTTTGTTTTCTTCTCCCCTTTTGACATACTCTCTTCTCCTATAATTTAGTTGCCTTGAGAGTTCCCCTCTTGACTTGAAGGCAATTTTTTCATTGGAGAAAAGAAAAGGGTCATTTCTGGGCCATGATTTTGTAACGGTGTACAAATTGAAGAATTCTACCCTAAACGATATGCTAGAAAAGTTCATTTTTGATTATTCTATAACTCACCGAGAGGATAAAGATGATTAAGCACCTAAATCTATTCCTGGGGTGACATATGCTATTTTAATCAATTCACACTAGTCCTTTGATTATAATTTTTTAAGGAACTAGAGGGGATTTTGAACTTCTATGGGCTAATGCTCACCCAGATCCATCCAGTGTCAATAACAGTATTAATTGTTGTGATCCTAATTATGTAAGTCTAGCATTTATTCTAGTTGGTGAAAGTTTTTGAAACTCTTCTCCATCTTAAGGTGAATTATAATGATACAACGATCTTTTCACCAATAAATATGAGCATAGTTATCCTTGATAATAAGATTTGAGGCTGGAGAAATAAGTTATGTTTTGATGATATTGCAGTTTAACTTGTTTTGATGATACAACATTTTATGTTTTGAAAATATCTCTATAAGAAAGTCTCATGAAAATTGAACCCCTTTAACTAGAGATTTTATGTGGTATCTGATCCGCCAAAAAATAACATATTTTTAAAGTACATTTCATGTTCATTTTATGCATATTTTTTATGATACTGCACTTTAAGGAAATATATTTTGCATGTTTGTGGTTTTAGGTACATGGAATGAGAATTTAGAGAAAATGAGGACAAAAAAGAGTAAACATAGATGCTTTTGTATGGTGCCATAGAGTCAATAGATGGGCTAAATGGGTGCTATAGAGCCCCAGACTGGCGTTATAGTGCTAGTAACCAACTTTCTAGAATATCCATTGAATTTGGCCAAAATTTGAAGGGATGCTTGAAGTAAACCTTGGTGATTTTTAGTTATCTATTAATAGGGCTAAATTTTAGACAAAAAGTGAGTCCTTCTAGAGTCTTTAGAGAGTCATTTTGTGTCATTCTTGGAGGGTTCGGTTAAGTCTAGTGTGTGTGTGTGTGCGTGGAAGTGAGAGTCTTTGATTTGTGTAAGTTTGGAGATTAGTTGCAAGGAAACTTCAGGATTTGCTTGGGGAGAAGATATAAAGATAAGTATCTTATATTTGTGTTAAAGTTTTTTGTTTTAAGACATGGATTTTAATACAAATTATGTGTTTTTGTTTTATCTCCATGAATTCTGAGTAGTTCCATTTCTTTCTCCTTGCATATGGGAAATAATTTTGTGGGATGAGAATGATTTAAAAATCTATTTTTATTTTTAAATCAATGTGATGGCATTTTCACCGATTTTTTATTAACTTTTCAAACTGGCTATTTGTATCGTTAAAATCTGTTAAGAAACATAATGACCCAGGAGGGCTATGATTTCACTAACTAGTGAGTACCAAATTTTATCTTGAGCAAAGCCAAATAAATAGGGAGGTAAGTTTTGATGGGCATAGAATTGATGGTTCTTAGGAGACATACTATATTATTTAATCAATTTGGTTTTGAGTTTTGATCGTAAGCGTCTCTAGTAGGTCTAATGGAGAGGGCACGGTGGGTAATCTGGAAGTGAGAGGCTAGAATCTACTCAGCACTATAACACTAGTTGGTGAGAGACTCTAGATTAGCCAATGTTCTTTGCAAGCACCGAGAGAGGGTTAAATAATGCTCCTATTTGACATAATACAACATTTTGTCTTTTTCATCATTCAATTCCTACATTGATTAACATCTCTTTGCAAGGGGAAAGACCTTTTTATAATATTTTAAACTCTCTTTTAAAGTCTTTTAATTGTTTTAGTTTTTAAACTTTATCAGGATTTTAATCTCTATTTTTATTTTCTTCATAAAATGAGTGCTAAACTTATACCAATATTTTGAAATTGTTTTCCTATTGTAATATCTGCAATGTAGATGAAATTGCAAGTCAATATTATAAGAATTTCAACATTCCTCGTGGGATTGATACTAGGTTTTTTAAAGAAAATCTTATGTTACTTGAAACGATACGTATACTTGAGTAACACCCATAGTGTGAAATTTTATTATTTAGTTTCATTTATTCAAACTAGCCATTGAATATAATTTGGGCCAAGTTTTTTACAATTATTTGGAGTTAAAAAAATCTGCGTAGTTGTGGGTCGGGTCAAGTTTTTTTTGTCATTATCTGGGAATCGATGGAATTTTTTACTTAAGAAAGTTTATTTGAACTGCAGAATTATTTTAGGAAAATTAAAACTCATTTCTTAAAATTTATTTATTTTCAAAAATTTTCAAAACATAAAAAAAATTGAAAAATTGAAAAAATCTAAAAAAAATTAGTTTTTTTATTTTATTTAATTTGTTTCATTTTCTAATTTTTTACTTTTTCATGCGTAGTTTGGAATCTGAACATTTACTACCCTACCATTTTGAATTAGAACGAACAATTAGAAGAATTAGAAAATAAAAAGGACTTCACAATTTAAAAGAAATGGCAAACACTTCACATACACAATTTTGAAAATCAAAATGTTGTAAATGAACATCAAAATGTACAAAGACCATTAAGAGATTATGCAAACTCTATAGAAAATGAAATTTAATTAAGCATACAAACCTCTGCTATTGCAGCTAAATCGTTCAAATTTAAACCTGTTATTATACAAATGGTGCAAAATAATATGTTGTGGGAACTTCACCTGAGGATCCAAATTTACATTTAGCAAGTCTTCTAGAACAATGTGCTACATTTAAATATGATGGCGTGTCAAACGATGTTGTTAGACTTATACTTTTTCTTTTTTCCTTAAGTGATAAAGCTAAGATGTGTTTAAATTCATTTGCACCTGGATCTATTAGAACTTGGGGGGGGGTTTAACACTTAAATTCTTGGCTGAGCATTTTCCTGAAAAAATTGTTAAGCTTAGAAATGATATTACTTCTTTCACTCTATATGAACGGTAGTCAAAATATGAAGCTTGGGAAAGATTTAAAAACTCCTTAGAAAATATTCACATCATGCATTACCAGACTGATTAATCATTCAAATAGTTAAGATCCCTTAGATCTATCATAAATGCTATTGATGGATGTTCATTAATGTCTAAACCATTTGATGAAGCTTATGCTTTAATTGAAGAGATTGCTGCTAACAATTTTTAATGACCCTCAGAAAGGGTAAATCCAAAGAAAGTAGTCAGCATTCGTGATAATGATGTTTTTTCATTAGTTGCATTATCTAGGAAAATTGACCAAATTGGAATGAATTTTTCTCAAACACCTCAAATGATTGAAGAAAATTCATTAGGACAAATGATTGATTCTTAAACATCATTAGAAACTATTAATGTTATTAATAGACTCAATAACCTTTATTCTAACTATTACAACTCAGGTTGGAAAAACCATCATAATTTTTAATAGGAACAATAACTCTAATGGTGGAAGTCAACAATGAGGGAACAATCAAGTCAACCCGTAAGGAAATTGGAACAACGAGGGTNCAAGTCAATATTATAAGAATTTCAACATTTCTCGTGGGATTGATACTAGGGTTTTTAAAGAAAATCTTATGTTACTTGAAATGATACGTATACTTGAGTAACACCCATAGTGTGAAATATTTTTATTTATTTTCATTTATTCAAACTAGCCATTGAATATAATTTGGGCCAAGTTTTTGACAATCATTTAAAGTTTAAAAAATCTGCGTAGTTGTGGGTCGGGTCAAGTTTTTTGTGTCATTGTGTGGGAATCGATGGAATTTTTTACTTAAGAAACTTTATTTTAACTACATAATTATTTTAGGAAAATTAAAACTCATTTCTTAAAATTTATTTATTTTCAAAAATTTTCAAAACATAAAAACAAATTGAAAAATGGAAAAAATCTAAAAAAAAAATTTAGTTTTTTTTATTTTATTTAAGTTGTTTCATTTTCTAATTTTTTACTTTTTTCATGCGTAGTTTGGAATCCGAACATTTAGTACCCTATGATTTTGAATTAGAACAAACAATTAGAAGAATTAGAAAATAAAAAGGACTTCACAATTTAGAAGAAATGACAAACACTTCACATAACAATTTTGAAAATCAAAATGTTGTAAATGAACATCAAAATGTACAAAGACCATTAAGAGATTACACAAACTCTATAGCAAATGAAATTCAATTAAGCATACAAATGGTGCTATTGTGGCTAAATCATTAAAACTTAAACCTGTTATTATACAAATGGTGAAAAATAATATGTTGTGGGAACATCACCTGAGGATCCAAATTTACATTTAGCAAGTTTTCTAGAACTGTGTGCTACATTTAAATGTGACGGCATGTCAAACGATGTTGTTAGACTTATAATTTTTCCTTTTTCTTTAAATGATAAAGCTAAGATGTGTTTAAATTCATTTGCACCTAGATCTATTAGAACTTGGGGGGGGGGGTTAGCACTTAAATTATTGGCTGAGCATTTTCCTCAAAAATTTGTTAAGATTAGAAATGATATTACTTCTTTCACTATATATGAACGGTAGTCAAAATATGAAGCTTGGGAAAGATTTAAAAACTCCTTAGAAAATGTTCACATCATGCATTACCAGACTGGTTAATCATTCAAATATTTAAAATCCCTTAGATCTATCATAGATGCTATTGATGGAGGTTCATTAATGTCTAAACCATTTGATGAAGTGACCAAAGTAAAATATGTTGAGATTTTTGTACCTCTTTTATATTATTTTTAATGATATTGCACTTTAAAGAAAGGTATTTTTTATGTTTTGTTGCAGGAATAATGAATTAAGGTCAATAGAGCAAAAAGATGCAAAAAGGAGCGAATTTGGAGCAAAAATGACCAAAATGTGGAGAATTGCACTAGGGCACCGACGATGCCATCGACGCCGCCGATGGCGAGATTTTCCCGAGGCTACAAAACAAAATCTCCAGAAGGCCACCGACGGCGCCATCGAGGCCGCCGACGGCGGGATTGACAGTTATGTGTACTTGTACAATGGATAAGGCCAAATTTTTTAGGGGTGCATAAGCAACTCTTGGGAAAACTCATCCACATCTTTAAAGAGAAGGTTTTGGCCAAAAATAGAAGAGTCCTGGAGGTTAGATAGGTTTCATTAGTGTGTAGAGAGCTTGCTAGAGCGTGTAATTGTCTGGAATTCTTCGAGAAATTGTAAGAGTGGAGGGAAAGTGAGAGATTTCTTCCTCCTTGCTACTTCGAAGAGGAATTCTGTG
>NEWO01000498.1:51651-82013 GCA_003013225.1 Phalaenopsis aphrodite | reverse complement strand
AGAATTTAGTCATTTTATTATCTCCACTTAAAAGTTTTTATGAAGAATAATTTTACTTACTATATTATATCCTTAAGCTTAAGAGTTTCTCAAGTCTTATACTTTAAAAAGATCAAATGTGGAACCAATTTTTGATTAGACACTAATCCTCAAGCTTCTCCTCCCTTACTTTTTTTCTCTTTTTTTTCTTTTCTTTTTCCTTTTTGTTTTTTCTTTTCTTTTCTTTTTCTTTTCTTTTATTTTCTTTTTCAGGAAAGGATTACTATATCTGGATAGGTCTTTAATGATTTTGAATTCCACTTCTCCTTTCTTAAATTAAAGTCTTGATATAAATCTTTTACTTAAAAATATAATGCTAGTTTTGAAAATTATTTTTAACAAAAGAAATTTAAGTATTAAAAATAAAAGTCTAAATTTTCTAAATTTTTCAAAAATAAAATTTTTCTTACTAAAGATAGTTACACTATATTTAACATTTTCTACACTAAAAATTTTTAACTGAAAGTTTTTATTCATTACTCAAAATTTTAACTAAATTTTCTTACTCATTTCTAAAATCAAATTTTACTTCCCTAATATAACTTCATATACATAATCATTTCTCATTTCAAATCAAATTCACTTGTAGCACATTTGAGAATAAATAAAATTCATGTTTTGAAAATATTTTTCACCCCCGCCAAACTTAAATTTTTAACAGCAAATATAAATAAGCAGGAATGAAAATTTGAAATAACATGCTTACAGAAATTTTTATGCCCTAGTTATACAAGTATAAAACTAAAAACAAGAGTAAAATTAATTTTTGATTAATTTTCTATCATTTTCAATTCAATTCAACATGTAGTGATTCAGTAGACTTCTAAGTAGTGGGTACAAACATAAAAACAAACTAACACACTAACTTTGATTTCTAGTCTCAACATAAAAATAAACACACTAACGTGATAAAAGAAAATTACAGGGTAACTATTTTCTGAAATTAAAGTTTAAAACTAAAGTTAGCAAGATTTTCAACTTTTCAAAAGATATAGAAATAAGTTTAATTCTAACTAACTAACACAATAATCAACACACAAAAACAATTACTGCCCTAGAATTTTAAAACAAACTACTGACAAAACACAACATAACAATACAATTAAGAAAATAAAAGTTTTACACATCACAAACTCCAAACCAATACACAAACATACATGTCTCAAGTCCAAAACATAAAAACACACTGCATCATATGTCTCAAGTTCAAACATAAAATAAACAATACATCGCAAGTCTCATCGCAAGTCTAAAGTCCAAAGCACATAATCTAACACATATTACAAACATAAAAATAAATCAGTCCTCATCATCTTTAGAATCATTGCTATTCTAGACATTTGTAGGCTCATAATCAGGGTATCTAGCATATGGAGGAAATTCCACTCCTGGGTTACCCATAATGAGGTTTTCTAGAGATGAATGAAATTTCTCTTCATATTCACTTTTTCTTCTATTATACCCATCAATATGATCTGCAAAGCTTTCTAAATTTCTTACCTTATCGGCAGTATAGTTGATATTGTCCATTATCCTCTGTAATAATTGAGTTTGAGTTTTCGTGGACTCACCTCTCGAAGTAGATGGTCTAGATGTAGATGCAACAGACGTTGCCATTCCATAACTCCTTGAAAATCCTCCTCTACAGCCAAAAATAGAATGCTTGGAATACGACTTCACATTTGCACTAGTAATTGGCTTCAAAGGCAACAATACTTCCTCCCAGCTATCATATCTCACTCCAACTTGCTCACATAAAGAAAAGATCAATGAAGCAACTCCCATACCTACAGTAGTAGCAGCAGTGGCAGAATTGATGATAGTCTGATAAATCAAAGCTCCAATATTGATGAGCTTGCCTTCCTGAATACAATAGTTCAATGTCGCCCTCTCTCTGGTAACTTCACTGAGATGATTTGTTGTTAGTAGATGGGCTGAAATAAAATAGTGTCATGCCTTAGATGGTGCACTTAACTTTGACATGGCAAAGTTGACTCTCCTCTCATTTGTGATCTTCCAGAGTCCTCTTCCAATAGTCAAATAGGAAATTATCTCATCTAGCTCCGTCTGAGTAGAACTATAGTTCTCATAAAAACATAAAGTATCAGGTGGTAGATGATAAAACATATTGATTACCTCCGGTGAAAAATGTACAAATTTTCTTCGAACCATAACTCAATCTTCTTCAGCCTTAGGGAGGTTTGCATAGAAATCCCTAACTATAGAAATAATAGCCACAACAGAAAAATAGCAGAATCATTTCCATTGTTGGCGACGATTAGATCTTCTACGGATCCACCTGCACTTTTGAAACATAGCTCCTAGATAAGTTTTTGAGATTGCATAGCATCAATGTACCTATCTCAAGCTTTTGAACTCACAAATTTGCTCAAATCAAAGTGGCCTTTTCCTTTGCTCCTCTTCATTCTTGGTGTCATTCTACAAATTTCATAAAATTTCACAATAACTTTAAAAACCAAGTCTAATCCACTAAACTCGACTCCTATAAGGATAAACTACACTTCCAATGCAATTTTCATAGATTTTCCCTCATTTTTCACCATGAATAGTGATTTTTTTATTTTTCCAAATGTACTCAAAAGACATGATGAAAATCCAAAATTTTTACATAGAAGTGAAGCTCTTACCTCAAGTAATCCAAATCTAGCATTTTTTTCTCAATTCCACCAAGAACTCACCACAAAATAGCTTGCCCTAGCCTCCAAAATCACAAACTTGAGAGGTTGAAGGTCACGGCGAGGGTAAAAATGGCAATTTTTAGGGTTATTTTTCACTTTTAACCATTCGCCAACCGATTTTCGTGAACTGACGCTTAAGGGCAGGAAAGTGGCGCTTAGGTGTCTGCCTCTCGGGTTGCATCGCACTTAAGCGCAAAAATGTGACACTTAGGCGCCAGTGCACTATTATTGATATTTTTTAACTTAAGTAACTATTAGTTTAAGTAAACCACCCCTAAATGGTCTCATAACACTTAAATGACTATTTTTTGTCCTACAACTCTCCTCTCTCTAAATTCTCCCATATAACTCAATTCAATTTGAGACAAAAATAACACTAATTTTCAGAAAAAAAAAACAAACATATACATTCATTCAAAAACTAGTGCAAGTACATGTAACATTTAATTCTCACTCGAAATAGTCTCGGATGAGAAACTTTTCTAAATACAAACACTTAACAAACTTAAACAATTAAACACATAAAAGTCATAAACACTAAAAACAAACACTAACACATAAACACAACGATTCCTAATAAACAAACTCAAACACAAAACTTAATTCCACTCTTCATTTGTTGGGACAAACTCCGGTCTTTCATTAGTCTCTCCTTGGGCACTCATAATATAAAGTTGATAAAATGGATGATGGTGACGAGATCTGATACTATTTTCTTCAATCCATTTATATTTAAGATACATCTACTTATCTGCTTCATCTATATAATTAGTATGGTTGAATTGCATTTTCAATTGCGATCCAATATGCTCTAGATATGCATGAATCTCACTTAACTTCATTTCCAGTAAAGCCATGATAGTCTCAATTTTGTTGATCTTTTATGATATTCCTTCAATACTAACGACTAAGAAATTGTTATACATCGCTTGTGCACTTTGAATAATGAATTTCTTCCTTATGGTCCCTTCCTTCTTCTTCAAATTCATCTCCCATGAAGACATCCTATCAAAATCTCTCTCTCTCTTGCATACTTTAGGGCTGAAAATGATCTGGGGTGCAATTCCTTCACAAAAACCTCTATTTATAGGCCTAAACCCCTCTAGTAACTCCTAGACACATCCTAAAACTGCCTAGGCTTGTTTTAGTCAACCAATTGACGATTAAATCTTCTAGAATTTAAATTTTGCACATGATTTTTAACTCTTACGCTTAAGCGCAGAATATTGACGTTTAAGTGCCAGTGCTCAATTTTGCACCAGTCAACTTAACGAATAAATTCTCATTTTCTCATGTCTAGATCGCTAAATCAAGTCTTAAAATATTTACTAACACATAATAGTAAAAAAAATACTACCCCAAATTTTATTAATCATACACAAACAATATTCAAAGCAAAAACACAGTGATAACTACGGGTTGCTGATCCTTTTACTGTTTATATGCAACAGTATAACAATGATTTTAATTCTAATTTTCACTTAGATTTCCTTACTTTGCAATAGTACCAAACATTTGCTCCTGAATAAAATAAGAATTTAACTTTTAATTTATATATTTTTTGGGATACTACGCAAGTATATGTGTCATTATCAAGTAATATTTAATTTTTTGATTAAGATCTAAATATCAAACCCACAGGAAAATTATGCAATATGCACTTTTGAATAGAAAAAATTTTATTCTGAAAAGATAATTACTTAAGCTACAAATATTTTCACAGTATTAAAATTCAAATCTGTTTTGTATTTTTGATATTTTGACAGAAGAATAACAATTTAAAAAGATAACTTGAGTTTATGTAAAAGAAAAGCACTAAATTTGAAAAATATATTTCTCATTATCATGAATCAGTAACAAGTATAGGAATTCTGTTGTGAAAGTACGCAAATTGTGTTGTGCCAAATTGGAGCAATTATATTCTTTACCCTTACTAGAGATGCTATAAAGAACATTGGCTAATTTAAAGTTTGAATAGTTCTGAAGACCGGCTAGGTAGGGAAGAAACCGGCTCTCACTCTAGAGTTCCGTCGATTCCCTCCACCTGGGGGCTAACATCTCGTATCAAAACCTAAAATAATAAACCAAGTTGGGGGCTTTAACTTGTCACTTTAAAGTCCTCTAACTTTGCACCATTCAATGATGACTTCCCTATTTATTTGCCCTAAATCATATTAATTACATTTTCATTCATACAACCTCATGTGATTCTTTCTAATTGTTGACTAAGACAATACCAACCCGATTCTTACATGTTCTCGTAACAAATTTTGACATCAGGCCAAATCAAGACGTAAATGAAGTTCATGGATTTAAATCATCACAACTTCTTCCAACATTAAAGATCAATACTCTCCATAACTTCCATCCAAACTTTAAATACTTATCATTTTAAGGAAAAAGGATAAAGATAAAAAAACTACTCAAAATCCATGGAGAAAATAAAAACACACTTTAGTTTAAAAGTAAAAATCATTGTCAAACCAACAAGAAGTCTCGATTAAAACCAAAAGTAGTTTAAGACAAAAGATAAAAACTTATCTTAAATCCTACGCTAAACTCTTAAAGTTCCTTTGAATCTATTCTCTTTTGCAACACTCTCAAAATAAACTAAAAATAAAAATGATAAAGTAATTTTTTGTGGTGACTGAATCTCTCCACAAGATTCTCCACAACCTTCTCAGGACTCTACGCTCTCTCCCTCTTCAAGTTCCCCTTTTAATATCTCAACTTCCTTCTTTTATAAATCTTTAAAAGGTGCCTTGGAAACTCTTCAAAATGTGTCCACATTTGATGAATTCTCCAAAGGATGCCTCCTTTCATAAGTATTTTAACCATATTTTTATTCTTAGTGGTCATAACCACCTTCTTAAGCTAATAGGTGCCTTAAATACCTCTTCAAAATTTGGCCAAATGAAGAAAAGTGCCAAATAACTGCCTCTGGCGCTTAAGTGCAGGTCCTCTGGCGCCTAAGCGTGGGGCCTCTGACACTTAGGTGCGACCTTCTCTATTTAACAGGCACTTAAGCGCCGGATATGACGCTTAAGCCCCAAAACACTTTCGAACAATTTTCACATTTTTTCTCCAAATTTGATCCTTTTTCACTCCCTTAAGCATTTTCACCTTTTTACTTGTACTTGAAAGAAAAACACAAAAATACCTTCCATTAAAGCGCAATATCTCAAAATAGGTATAAAAATGTGTCTAAAAACACTATATACTTTAAGTGTATCAGTTGCCTCCCACAAAAAACTTGGTTTTACTTCGTCAGCCTGACGTAACCAGTGTTATTCTTGTTGGCCCAACATCATTTGATCATTAAATTTATATTGATCCCCTATAAATAAGGTTTAAGTCTATGACCATTCACTTTAAACACTTTATCAATTTTAGGATCTTTAATATTTTTAGCTCCATAAGGATAAACTTTCATCACAACAAATGGACCCATCCACCTGCACTTAAGTTTGCTAGGAAATAATCTTAACCTTGCATTATATAGCAAAAATTGTTGCCCTTGCTAAAAATTTTTAGTAAGAATCCTTTGATCATGCCACATCTTCATATTTTATTTATACATCTCAGCACTCTCTAAGATTCATTCCTTATCTCTTCAAGAATCTTTTCTCACTGACATCTTTCAAATTATAATTGAACTCTTTAATTGCCCAATATGCTTTATGCTCAAGTTCAACTGGTAAGTGACAAGCTTTCCCTAATATTAGCCTATATGGGGAAATTCCTATTGAAGTTCTGTATGCAGTCCTATAAGCCTACAAAGCATAGTCAACTTTGACTGACCAATCCATTTCTGTTGGATTTACAAAATTTTTCATAATTGTTTTAATTTTCCTATTGGATAATTCAGCCAAACCACTTGTCTGAGGATGATAAGCAATAGTAATTCTATGATTTATATGATATTTCTTTAATAATTTCTCCATTATCACATTTCTAAAATGACTTCCCCATCAGTTATGATAACTCTCGGCATCTCAAATCTACAAAATATGTTCATTTTAAATAACTTGGCAACACTTTGAGGATCACATCGAGGTAAAGCCAATAACTTCCATCCATTTGGATACATAGTTCACTGCTAATAGTATATATAAATTCCCGAAAGATGGTATAAATAGTCCCATGAAATCTAATCCCCAAACATGAAATATTTCAACTTCTAGCATATAATTGAGGGGCATGTCATTTCTTTTAGAAATATTGCCTATTCACTGACATCTATCACAGGTTTTAATATAAGCATTAACATCTCCAAAGATAGTAGGCCAATAAAATCCAGATTGTAAAATTTTGTATGTTGTTTTATCAACACCAAAATGCCCCCCAAAATCAAAATTATGACATTTTTGGATAATTTCATAAGTCTCTTCTAAAGGTACACATCTTCGAATAATCAGATCCTTTCCTTGTTTATATAAAAATGGGTCATCCCAAAAATAAGTTTTAGCTTTAGAAATAAATTTTCTCTTATGTTGGTATGTCATTTCATAAGGTATAATATCACTTACAACAAAGTTCACAATGTTGGCATACCACGGAACACACCACTCAATAATTTTGTGCAGTTTTTCATTTGGAAAATGTTCATTAATTTCTTTTTCAAAATAGAGTGGTTTTTTTAACTCAAGCCTAGAAAAATGATGAGCAATTTGATTTTCAGTTCCCCTCCGATCTACTATTGTAAAATCAATTTCTTGCAAAAGAAGAATGTGTCTTATAAGTCTAGGTTTAGCATCCTTCTTTTTCATTAGGTACTTAATAGCAAAATGATTTATATGTACTACGCAATGATTTAAATATGTTTTAAATTTATCAAAGGCGTATACGATTGCTAATAACTCTTTTTCAGTTGTTGTATAATTAATTTGGGTTTCATTAAGAGTTTTACTAGCATAGTAAATTACTTTGAAAATTTATCATATCTTTGTCCTAAAACAGCTCCAATAACATAATCACTAGCATAATACATCAGTTCAAAAGGTTTTCCCCAATCTGGTGAAACTATAATTGGTGCAGTGACTAATTTTTATTTTAATACTTCAAATGCTTTTAGGTACTCTTCATCAAATTTGAAAATTGCATCTTTCTCCAGTAAATGGCATTAATGCTTAGCAATTTTTTAAAAAGTCTTTAATATATCGCTTGTAGAATCCAACATGTCCTAAAAAACTTCTAATTTCCCTTACATTGGTTGGATAAGGCAAATTAGCAATCACTTGAATTTTTGCAAGATCTACTTCCATACCATTTTTTGATATTTTATGTCCTAATACAATTCCTCCTGCCATCATAACTTGACATTTTTCATTAAAGACAAAATTTATTTCTTCACAGTGCTTAAGAATTTCTTATAAATGTTCTGAATATGAGTCAAATGAAGTTCCAAAGACTGAAAAATTATCCATAAATACTTCAATTCTTTTTTCAATTAAATCACAAAAAATTGCCATCATACATGTTTGAAATGTAGTAGGGTCATTACATAAACTGAAAGACATTCTTCTAAAAGCAAATGTACCATATTAACTGGTAAAATTTGTTTTCTCTTGATCCTCAGGAGTTATTTGAATTTGGTGATAACCAGTATATCCATCCAAAAAATAAAAGTATTTATGCCCAGCTAGTCTATCCAACATTTGATCTAGAAATGGTAGTGGAAAGTGATCTTTCCTGGCAGCAAGATTTAATTTTCTATAATCAATGCATATTCCCCACCTTGTGAATTGTCTAGTAGGTATTAAATCATTATGTTCGTTCACAGTCACAGTTACTCCTCATTTCTTAAGCACGCAGTGAATTGGACTAACCCATGCACTATCTGAAATAAGGTAGATAATTCCAGTATCTAACCACTTTAAAACTTCTTTCTTTACAACTTCTTTCATAACATGATTCAATCTCCTTTGATGACCAGCCCTGGGTTTGTAGTTCTCTTCCATATGAATTCTATGCATACAAATTGAAGGACTGATTCCTTTAATTTCAGTTATTGTCCATCCAAAGGCTTTCTTAAAATTTTTCAGAATTTTCATCAACCTTTTTTCTTCTTCCAGCGTTAATTTTGAAGAAATTATAACTAGTAAAGTAGAGGAATCACCTAAAAAGGCATATTTTAAATGATCAGAAAGTAACTTCAACTCAAGTTCAGGAGGTTCTTCTATTGACGAACAAAATGTTTTATCTTTTTCTAATGTGTCCAATATTTCAAAACTTTCTCGAACATAGATTGAATCTTCTTTAAAAGATCTTCACATTGATCTAATTCCTCTTATTTCTCATGTTCCAAATATTTTCTTTCTTATTTTTCTTCATAATTAGTTTTGAAATGTCATTCACTCAGATATCTTATAGCATACATTCTATAGCATTCATCATCTTTACCTTTTGCAGGATATTTCATTGACCTTGAAATGTTAAAAGTACATTTTGATCATTGACGTGCATTGTTAATTCCCTTTCTAGACATCTATCATTGCTCTTCCTTTGGCTTGGAAAGATCTCCCCAAAATGATATGTACCTCTTTATCTTCCTTCATATCTAGCACAATGAAATCAACAAGAAGGATAAATTGATCCATTTTCACTAGGACATCTTCTATAACTCCTTTAGGGTGCGTTATTGAACGATCTGCTAACTGCAGAGTTACAGTAGTAGGGGTTATTTCTCCTAATCCTAATCTTTTAAATATTGATAATGACATAAGGTTAATGCTTGCACCTAAATAAAATAAAGTTTTCCCATAAATTCTCTTCTATTGCACATGGAATTGTAAAGCTACCAGGATCTTTAAGCTTTTCAGGAAGCTTTTTCTAAATTATAGCATTGCACTCCTCACTAAGTGCAACAGTCTCATTATCTTCAAACTTCCTTTTCCTGTTGAGAATATCCTTCATAAACTTTACATAGCTTAACATTTGTTCTAAGGCTTCAACAAATGAAATATTAATTGTAAGCTTTTTAAAAATTTCCAGAAATTTTGAAAATTGCTTATCCAACTTCTAATGACAATGCCTTTGAGGAAATGGTGGTGGTGGTTTTTCCAAATTGATTTTTAGTGAAGAAATAGGTCTTTCAGAATTTTTTGGAGCGTCCTCTTTTGATTCTTCAATTTTTTCTCTCTCTACTTCAGTTTCTTTTTTAACCCTACTTTCCAACTCTCTTCCGCTTATAAGTTGAACGACCGTTACTTGCTCTTTATTCTGATCTTTCGGATTTGTTTCAGTATTACTAGGAAGTGTACCTTGGGATCTATTACTTATTGAATTTGCGATTTTTCTAAGTTGATTCTCAATATTTCTAATTGTAGCTCCTTGACTTTGTGACTGAGTTCCCATTTGTAACACCACTTCTTCTATAGACAACTTTTCTCCTTAAATTATGAATTACTATTGAAACCTAGAGGATAAGTTGATCTATAATTATTATTCCCTTGGTTGTTCTTGTTTCCCAATGGGTTTACTCTATTGTTTCCTCATTGCTGATTATTACCACCCATAGTATTATTCCAATTGAAGTTGCGATGATTTTTCCAACCTGGGTTATAATAATTTGAATATGGGTTATTCTGCTTGTTATTTATTGTATTCAAAGTTTCTAATGATACTTGAGAATATACAATTTAGTCTAATGAATTATCTTTAATCATAGAGATTGGTTGAGAAAAATTCATTCTAAATTTGTCTAACTTCCTTGAAATTGCAGCAACTTGATTTGCTAACATAGTAAATGCATCAGATTCATGAATATTGGCTACTTTCTTTGGATTTACCTTCTCAGAAAGGCCATTGAAAATTATTGGTAGCCATTTCTTCAGCTAAAGCATAAGCATCATGAAATGGTTTTGACATCAATGGATCATCATCAGTAGCATCGATAATAGATCTAAGAGATCCAGCTAATTCTTTATAAAAAGTTTGAATTATTAACCAATCTGGTATTGTACGGTGTGGAAATTTTCTTAAGAGTTCTTTAAATCATTCCCCTGCTTCATAAATAGATTCCCCTTCAAACTGATTAAAAGATGTAATATCATTTCTAAGCTTCGCAGTTTTTTATGGTGGAAAATATTTAGTAAAGAATTTTTGCGCTAAATCACCCCAATTTCTGATAGATCTAGGTGCTAATGAATGCAACCACATTTTAGTTTTATCCCTCAATGAGAAAGGAAATAACCTAAGTCTTATGACATCATATGATACACCATCATATTTAAATGTAGCACAGAATTCTAGAAAATTGACAAGATGTAAATTTGGATCTTCAGTTGATGATCCCCCAAACAAATTATTTGATACCATTTGGATAATAGCTGGTTTAAGTTCAAAAAAATTAGCCACTACAATAGGTTTTTGAGTACTACAATGAAGTTCATCTACCGTAGGGTTGTCATAATCTCTTGATGGTCTAAATTTTTGATGAATTTCAGCATTTTGATCATTTTGGTTTTCCATTTACGTATTTTTATAGATTTTTTCAAAATTTTTAATTTTTTTTGGTTTTTCTGATTTTCATAACAATTTTTTCTAATTCAGAATTATAGTGCACTAGTCCTTCAAAACCTGAACTATGCATATGCTAACATAAAATTAAAATGAAATAAAATAAAACACATAACAATAAAATACTGTAATAAGATATTCTTACAACAACTCTTAAAGTTTAAATAAGACTTTCTAAAATAGAAATTTACTTTCAATCAATTTTTGAAATCTTCCTCGGCAACGGTGCCAAAAACTTGATCTTGAAACTGTTTATATGCAACAGTATAACAATGTATGTGATTATATTTTCACTTATATTTCCTTACTTTACAATAGTACTAAAACTTGATCTTGAAGAAAATAAGAATTTAACTCTTTGATATATATATATATATATATATATATATATATATATATATATATATATATATATATATATATATATATATATTGGGATACTACGCGAGTATACATATCGTTATCAAGTAATATAAGACTTTTTAATTAAGCCCCAAATATTGATCCCATGGGGAAATTGGCAATATGCACTTTCAAACAAAAAACTTCTATTTCAAAAGGACAATTACTTAAACTATAGATAATTTGACAGTACTTAAAATTCAAATCTTTTTGGTATTTTTGATATTTTGACAAAACAGTAAAAAAATTTAAATAACTTGAGATTATATAAAAGAAAAGCAGAGAATATGAAAATATTTTTCTTCTTTTCATGAATCAGGGATAAGTATAGGAGTTTTGTTGTGGAAGTACGCAAATTGTGTTGTGCCAAATAGGAGCAATAATATTCTTTACCCTTACTATAGATGTGATAAAGAATATTTTTTTAATTTAAAGTTTGAATAGTTCTGAAGACCGGCTAGGCAAGGAAGATACCAGCTCCCACTCAAGAGTTCCCTCGACTCCCTCCACATAGGGGCTAACATCTCATCTTAAAAACTAAAACAATAAACCAAGTTGGGGGCTTTAACATGTCACATTAAAGTCCTCTAACTCTACACCCTTCGAACTTTATTTCCCTATTTATTTGCATTAAATCATATGAATTACATTCTCATTCACACAACCTCATATGATTCTTTCCAATTGTTGACTGAGACAATACCAGCCCGGTTCTTACATGTTCTCACAATAATTTTTAACATCCGGATAGGCCAAATCAAGAAGTAAATGAAGTGCATGGAATTAAATCCTCACAACTTCTTCCAACATTAAAGATAAATACTCTCACAACTTCCATCCAACACATTAATTACTTATCATTTTAAGGAGAAGGATAAAGAAAACTACTTAGAATCCATGGAGAAAACAAAATCACACTTTAGTTTAAAAGTAGAAATCATTGTCAAACCAACAAGAAGTCTCGATTAAAACTAAAAGTAGTTTAAAAACAAAGATAAAAACTTATCTTAAATCCTTCACCAAACTCTTGAGGTTCCTTTGAATCTCTTCTCTTTTACAACACTCTATACTCTCAAAATAAAACTTAAAAGAAAAAAGGAAAATGTAAATTTGTGGTGCCTGAATCTCTCCACAAGATTCTCCATAATCTTCTCAGGACATAGCAATCTTTCCCTCTTCAAGCACCCATCTCAGTTGTCTCAATTTCCTTCTTTTATAAATTTTCCAAGAGGTGCCTTGAAAATTCTTCAAAATGTGTGCAAATTCGATGTATTCTCCAAGGGGTGCTTCCTTTCATAAATCTTTTAATTATATTTTCATTCATAGTGGTCATAATCATCCTCTTTAGCTAATAGGTGCCTCAAATGTCTTTTCAAAATTTGGTTAAATGAAGAAAACCACCAAATAATTGCCTCTGGTGCTTAGGCACGACCTTCTCTATTTCACCAACACTAAGCGTCGAATCTGACTCTTAGGCGCCAAAACAATTTTGCATAAATTCACATTTTTGCTCGAAATTTGATCCTTTTTCACTCCTTTGAGCAATTTTTAACTTTTTTACTTGTACCTAAAAGAAAAACACACAAATATCTTCCATTAAAGTGCAATATCTCAAAAATTGGTATAAAAATGTGTCTAAAAATACTATATATTTTAGGTGTGTCAGTTGGTCTATTGGTAGTTCATCGTTGAGTGGGGACCCTGTAAGAAGTGGGTGTGCTGGAAGAAAATCTACTAAAATCTGACCCTTGATAGTGCGGAGGGGAACAAAAGTTATATTGAATTGTAATAAAACCATCGACCATCTTGCTAGACGTCCGGAAAGTGTTGGTCGGGTCATTCAATATTGCAACAGATTAACATTCAAAATGAGTAATTTTATGAGAAAGCATGTAGTGTCTAAGCTTTTGGGCGACGAAAATTAAAGCTAGAAAATGCTTCTCGATAGGTGGATACTTTACCTTTGTCGATATTAGGTGTCGACTCAAGTAGTAGAGTGCATTTTCCTTACCCTCGTTATTGACTTGAGCTAATAGGGCTCCAAGAGAGTCTTCTAAAGCCATAGTATAAAGTATCAATGGTTTTTCCCGGATAGAGGCTGCCAAAATAGGAGGTGTCATTAAGTATCGTTTAACATCCTCGAAGGCCTATTGGCATTTCTCTTCCCAAACAAATTTAGCCTCATTTTTAATTAATTCCGAGAAGGGCTGACACCTACATGAGAGATTAGAGATAAAACATCTTAGATATGCTAACTTTCCATGGAAGGAATGTAGTTCTTTCAAAGTTTTAGGAGCAGGCATTTCCAAGATAGCTTTAATCTTATCCGAGTCGATCTCGATCCCCCAATGACAAACAAGGATTTGTAATTTCTAATGTTGAGGGTTCCTTTTCTAGTCTTCTAGGAATATTTAACAGGAAAATCTTATGGCTAGACCCTAGGCTACTAAAAAGGAAAAAACCTAGACCTCAACCAAAAATGAGGTCAACAGTTACAAAGTGGATATTATTGATTATATGATTGCTAAGCATTATCAAGAAAGATATAAAGTCATATTAGAACAGAAAGATGAAGTCACATTGGATCATAAAGAATTAGAGAGTGAAACTGAAACTGATTTTGAAGATAAATCAGATGAGATAAATACTGAAGATTCAAATTATGTTCAGGAAAACTTTGAAATTTTAGATACTACTGAGAATACTAAACTTCTAATTCCTTCTATTAAAAAACCTCTTGAACTTGAGATGAAAGTTCTTCTCACTCATTAAAAGTATGCATTTTTTGGGAACTCATCTACATTACCAGTTATTACATCCTCAGATTTGACTGCTAAACAAGAAGAAAAAATATTGGAGACATTAAAAAATTATATGAAAGCCTTTAGATTGACATTAGCTGATATTAAAGGAATAATCCCTTTAGTTTATATGCAAATAATTTTAATGGAAGATAATCATAAGCCTAGAGCTAATACACAAATGAGATTGAATATGATAATGAAAGAAGTTATTAAGAAATAAATTTTAAAGTGGTAGGATGCAAGAATTATTTATACTATTTCATACAGTTCATGGGTCAATCATAGTCATTTTGTTCCTAAGAAAGGGGAGAGTGACGGTAGTTGTAAATGAAAAAAATGAATTAATCCCAACAAGACAAGTCACTGGATGACGAATCTGTATTGATTCTAGAAAATTAAACACTGCCTCTTGGAGAGATCACTTTATGTTATCTTTTAAGGATCAAATGTTAGATAGATTGTTGGATATCATTATTCTTATTTTTTCGATGGATATTCTGGATACCCACAAATACCTTTTATTCTTGAGGATCAAGAGAAGGAAAAATTTACAATTCCATATGAAAGCTTTTAGGAGGATGTCATTTAGATTATGCAATGCACCTGCAACTTTTCAAAGATGTATGATGTCTTTTTTCTATGATTTAATTGAGAAAGGAATTGAAGTTTTTATGGATGATTTCTCAATTTTGAAACTTTTTGTTACTTCATGTCTTGATCATTTAACAAGGGTTCTAAAACACCGTGAAGAAATAAACCTTGTTCTCAATTGAGAAAAACGTCAGTTTATGGTTGTAGGAGGAATTGTGTTAGGACATAAGATTTCTGAGAAAGGCATGGAATTAGATCCAACAAAAATTCAAATTATTGCTAAATTACCACCTCTTACTAGAATAAGAGGGTTAAGAAGTTTTCTAGGACAAGTTAGATTTTAAAGGCATTATATTAAAGACTTTTCAAAAATTTCCAAGCCTTTATGTCATCTTCTAGAAAAAGACACTAATTTTGATTTTAATGAGGAATGCCTGAAAGCCTTCAAGTTATTACAAAAAAAATTAATCACTAAACATATTATTGTTTCACTTGATTGGACAAAAAAATTTGAATTAATGTGTAATGCTAGTGATTATGCTATAGAGGTTGTTTTAGGGAAAATATAAGATAAAATTTTTAAAGTGATATACTATGCTAGTAAAACCTTTAATGAAACTCAATTTAATTACACTACTACTGAAAGGGATCTACTAGCTATAATGTATGTTTTTGATAATATCAGGCCTTATCTTATTAGAACTAAATGTATTGTTCTTACTGATCATTCTACTATAAATTATTTAATGGTGAAGAATGATGCAAAACCACGATTAATTAGATGGGTCATTCTGATGCAAGAATTTGATTTCCAAGTTGTGGGTAGGAATGATATTGATAATCAGATACTTGATCATTTTTCAAGGCTTGAACAGGAAATAATGTTACCTTTAATGGTGAAATTAATGAAAATTTTCCTTATGAACAACTTTATGAAATTAATAAATGGCTAATTTCGTGGCATGCTGATATTGTTAATTGCTTATTTAGTAATATTTTACCCTATGGATTAGATAGCCATCAAATTAAAAAGTTCATTCACGATGCAAAATTTTATTTTTGGGATGACCCTTATTTATGTAAACAATGTAAGGACTTAGTTATTAGAAGATGTGTATCGTTGGAAGAAATCTAAGAAATTATGCAAATATGTCATAAATCATATTCCGAGGGATATTTTAGGGTTTATAAAGTTACATTCAGGAGGATTCTTAAAAAAAATTTTGATTCAGAACAACAAGTTTAACTATATAATGCAAGGTTAAGATTATTTCCAGACAAACGTAAGTCTAGGTGGATAGGCCCATTTGTTGTGATAAAAGCTTATTCTTATGTAGCTGTGGATAGCAAAGATCCTAAAACTGAAAAAAATATTCAAAGTGAATGTTGACAGATTGAAACCCTACTTTTTAGGGGATCAACTTGCATTAAATGATCTTATGTTGTTGGGTCAACCAGAATAACCACAAATTATATAGTGTGAACCAGTGCAATAAGGACTCCTAAAGCAATGCAATATCAGATGTCGCAATCCTTAACTTCTAAAATATAGAGTGGAACATACAAAGAAATGTGGAATCAGATGTTGGAATCCTCAGCCTCTAAAATATAGTGTGGAACATTGTAAAACAATACAAAATTGAATGTAAGAATCTTCATCCTCTAAAATATAGTGCGAACCATTGTAATAGAAAGAACTCCTAAAGCAATGCAATATCGGATGTGTGATCCTCAACCTCTAAAATATAGTATGAACCATTGCAAAGCAATGCAGAATTGTATGTTAGAATCCTCGTCCTCTAAAATATAGTGTGTCGAATTCGTGGGAGATTTGTGGAATTTGTGAGGATTTATGGAATTGAAGTTTGGGACTTTGAGTTCCATCATTACATTTTGTTTATTTAATTTTGTTTATTTCATTTTATTTATTTGGTTATTTTATGAGTTTTCTTTTATTGAATTATGCTTTTATTTTCTTTTCTTGTTAGGATTTGGACCCAGTTTCAGGCAAGGGCGACATCGGTGCTTTGTAGAGCAAGTCTTTGCCTTTGAAACATCACAATGCAAAGTACTTCTTGAGTTATCAGGCTCAAGGAACATGTTAGTGAATAACCCACTCTATAAGGTGCTATCGAATTACATTCTTTCAAGTTTCTGTAAAGATGTGTTGTTTCGACGGACACCACAGCTGAAGAGATTGCAACTTTGTAGCTTCGTTTGTAGCAGTTCTTGTTTGATTTATCACTAATTCTGTAAAGGTTGTTCAAGTTTTCCTTGATAAAACGCTCTGACACTCTTTGAGATGACGTTGGATTGTATTTGTTGGGCACTGAAGGATATGACTTCAGAGTTTAATTTTCATTAATAACTAATATTATAGCCACTTACTTTAATTCATTCTTTCTGAGCCTAAGCGAATTTCAAGATTTTGGTCGTGTGATCAAAATATTTTTTTTTCCAAAGATATTTCAGAGCCGATTAATAGCCGACTGAAAGACACAAGATCACTTAACATTTTCCTGAATATAATATCCGAAGAATTTTCTTAAGAGATCTTTTCAAGTTTTATTAGTTAGGGGAGGATTCATACACCAATTTTTGATTATACGCTCTCCTCAAGCTTCTTGCCAGGGAGCCCCTTTTTCATCTTTTCTTTGCTCCTCTTGTTTATTGAGAATTATTATATCTAGTGAAGTATATTTCCTTTAAAGATTTTGAATGTCTGAATTCGAACACCAATTTTTGATTGTATGCCCACCGCAAGCATCTTCTTAGGAGAACTTTTTTTTTCACTTAGAATTACTATATTTGGTTGAGCTTATGTTAAAGATTTTGAATGTCTGAATTAATACACCAATTTTTTATTTTATGCTCACCTCAAGCTTCTTCTTAGGGAGCCCTTCAATTTTTTATTATCTTTCTTTTACTCCTTTTATTTTCTGGGAATTATTATATCTGGTAGAGCATATTTTAAAGATTTTTAATTCTGAACTCCCCTGACTAGTAATTCTTAAATATTCCTAAACATGAATTCCAAGATATTATAATTCATTCGAAGCCAAGACCCAATCATGTGGTAGGAAATTAAAAGTCTCGTGATATCTCGAGTCAATTACTCGTATTTTGATCACACTATTTTATTTTTAAATCAACTTAGGACCCAGTCCAAAACTCTTTAAAGTGGAGGACTCAGTTATTTTGTTATTAATTTCATTCTCCCTTAAAGTGAAATTTGCTTCAAAACGTCCAATTTCTTTTTTGATGTGATGAGCTTTCAAAATATCAAACAATTCTAGACAACAACCAATTCTTTCCTTCCTTTCATTTATTGCGGTGGGAGGGATGTAATAGACTAACAATGATTCTGTTAATATCCCCGTTAAACAAAAATAGTAATACAATAGTAGTCGAGAGACATTTCACTCATTGTGAGTTGCATAGGGGTCAGTTGGAACAAACAAATCAACCAAAGTCATATTGATAGAACCTATTTCAGGTTCTTTTCAAATATTCTTCCAGAATCATTATGTCCCCATTTTTGAAATTCTCCTCGAGCAAGTCCTTGAAACTGCAACACTCCTCTATGAGGTGTCCAATGAATCTGTGGTACAAGAAATATCTCATATGTCCTTTCTTGTTGACCTTATCTGACTTCTTCATCTTGGGCAACCTAAAGTTGGGATTCTTGATCAGATTACGGAATATCTTTTTTGCTACTTTATCTTTAAAAGAGTATATCCCATTTGATCGATTAACCATGGTTGGAACTTAACTTTCATTTGGCTGGTAAGATCTCTGCTGAGATGATTGCTGAGCATTCTGACGAGGGTGTTGGAAAGTCTGTTGACGTTGTTCAGCTTGTATTTGAAATTGTCGCTTTCCCCTGCCAACCAAAAAAACTTTCCCAGATTTCTTCTCAAATACCTTCATTGGTTCTAGTTTCTCAGCCCTTTTCAAAAAACTAAATTGCTTAGCTTCTTCTTAGAGATTCTTGTCTTTGCTGAGCAACTTCTCAAACGTTCTGATTGTAAAACCTTTAAGTAAGAAACACACTAGATCGTGGATGCTCTTTAGAAGAATCTTAACTGCATGCTACTCTTGCTACTGAGGCTCACAACTCATGCTGAGATTTCTCCAAAGTAGAATGTACTCCACCAAGGTTTCATCCAATTTTTTCTTCTCTACCAAACGATCACCAACAGTGATGAGGTTTTAAACTCCGACAAACCAACTAACAAAAATTTTTTCCATCTATGTAAATGTCTTCACTGAACCATTTGGTAACTCTACATACCAATCAAAGGAAACTCCAAAGAGGCTACTTACAAAGTGATGGAATAAGAGTGCTTCGTTACCCCCCCGCGTTGTAGCAGCTCGCCCGGAAGTGTGCATGTTGACCCCACTTTATATTGAGGTCTAGTTTTTCTTTTTTAGTAGCCTAGGGTCTAGCCATAGGACTTTTCTATTGATTATTCCTAGAGGAATAGAAAAGGAACCCTCACCATTAGAAATTCCAAACTCTTCTTTGCTCAACTGGAAGTTCCACATTTAGTTCTAACCTCTAGTACTTAGTAGGTGGGGTCAATATGGAGGAGCTCAAGGAGGGTGCCATAGGATTTCTTAGCCTTAGGGTCAACTCTCTGGTGGTGTGGTCTTGGTTACTCTCACTCAAACACTTGCACACTACACTTCGACTCACAACCTTAAACCCAAACCTACATCCCTTGACCCTTTGGGAGACTCATGTAGATGGTCCCTTAGACCCACTAGCTCTAGGCTAAGGTTTAGCTAAGACCAGTGCATGAAGGACCCAAAGTAGGGAATTTTATTGTTCCATGGCTCAAGTAGGGTGATTGACACCCCAAATTTACCAAAATGCCAAATTTAGCATTTTGCTCAAAATCTATCCAATTTACCAAAATGCCCTTGAAATTTCAAAATTGGCCAAAATTCCCAAAATACCAAAATTTGTCCAAAAATTATGTCAAGCCATTTCAAACTATCTAGATTGCCTAAAACATCCCAAAATTTCTAAAATTACTGAAATACCCCTCATTTGGCCAAAATTACCAAAATATCCTTGGTGACCCAAATTGTCCCAAAACCTACAAAATCACTTCAAATATTCCAAAAATCAATTTGAAACATTCCATTGGGATTAGTTTGATCAATTTGACAAATTTTAACCAAAAACCACAAATTGCCTTTAAAGGCCTAATTACCCCAATTCACCCCAATGTCCACCAATTTGATCCCAATTTCCCCCAATCTCAGTTATAAACTTGAATTCATCATGTAAAACCCTGATTGTGACTAAATCCCAGCCCAATTGATGCACATTAGAATCCAATTTCAACCCAAATAAAAAAGCCCTCATTTGACCCAAAATCAAAACCTCACTCAATTGAACCCAAATCAATCCAATTGCCCAAATTTTGCATCAAAAACTCTTCAAAAAATTTCTCCATATCAAATTGAGTCTTCAATTAGCTTGTTCAAACCTCAATTTCATCCAAAACCAACTTGAACTAAAATCCCTAATTTTACCCCAAATTGACCATGTCTCCAAATTCAACTCAATTGAACCCCATAACCTCAAAATTTTCATTCAATTTCTATCTAAAACTCTTCATGCCAATACTTAAGACCAATTTGAACTATTAATTAGGCCATAGTCAAACTCTAGTCCAACTCAAACTCAAGTCTAACCCTACACCCTCAAAATTGACCAAATGACCAAAATCCTTCCAATTAACCCTCCAAATCAATTCAAAATCACTCAAGATCTTTTCTAAACTTTTTGTGAAAATCATCTTGATCAATAAATTGAGCTCAATGTCATGCATAGCCCAGTTTAAACCCAACTCCATGCCCTAAATTGAACCCATGCACCGAAATTGATTAAGACATGTCAAATTAATCAAACTGAAGCCTCTACAACCACCTTCTAGACCATAGTGACCAAGCTAGACCCACTTAGCCACTCTAGGTGAGCCATGGACCAAAGGTTCCCTAAATCAAAGGATTTTTTTCCTAAATTGCTTAAACCAAAGATATTTTTACCAAAACCCATCACCAACCCAAATTAATTGTTGTGACAGATTCTCCTGAGGCCTCTGAGCCACCTGAGCACCTCCCCTACCCTGGTCAACTGCCCTAATCACCAAAGGAGTAAAAAATAAGAGCTCCCATACCTCAACCCAAACCCAATTGCACCCATCCAAGCTGACCAACCATGATTGGTCTTTAGCACTTTGCAGTCATCCACATAAGCTACTGATTGCACCCATTAGTTGGCCCTGAGCTCTACCTAAGGCCCTTCTATTTAAACCACCTCCCCCATGGCTAAATAAGGAACTAGCCAATTTCCTTGGGGAGATTTTGTTCAATTTCTTCCAGACACTCTCTAAGAACTCCTAAGCTTAAGCCCACAATTTTCCCCCTCTAGATTCCCCTGTGAGAGCTCAATTTTGAGTTCAAAATTTAGGAAAAACTTGGACATAATTCCCCACACCTCCACAGTCCACCAAACTCTAATTAACTGTGCACACACCATCCCCTGAGTGAGAGAGATTGATTCTCCATAAAAGCCCCATCACAGAGAGCCTCTAACCTAATCATAGAACAACACCTGAAATCGGCCTTGGTTGAAATCATACCTAGGTAATTCACCACAACCCAGGACTTCATCTGGAGGTTTTTTAAAATCATTCAAAGCTGCTACAACCATATAATTGAGGCCTCCCCTCTCAGACAAAGGTATTGAGCCTCAACCCTAAACTAAACTTAAATTGATTCTTCATATGTGTTCACAATATTTCATACTGTACAAACCATGTGAAAGTGTTCGTCTTAAGTAGATGAAGGTGTAAGAACAAACCCAAAGTGATTTGGTTAAGTCTAGCTTGAGATCTTAAGATTTTAAAGTGAACGACTTACGGGTTAGGTCAGTTGGGGATGATGCACGGATGTCCTCCGATCGCGCATGTATTATATGGATGGATGAGATTGCGTTGGATGAGTTGATAGAATGAAAAGGTGGGCTGACGAGGCGGCTACATGGCTGGCCGCATCGAATAGCTGAGTGACGCGTGTAAAGTTCGACGTGCCGTAGGTTGAGGTGGCGCCGCGCTGATAAGCAGAAAAATATGGATTTTCTCAATTTATTTAAATATTGAAACTTTAAAAATACATATCTTTCATAGAAAATTTATAAAAATAAATTAAAAATACTCTTTTGCTCAGTGAATAGAGGAGAATAATGTGGACTAAAAATAAAAATTATTTGTTGACTCTTTGATTTTTAGTTAATTAAATACTCTTTGTGGTATTTCAATTCATTATGACTAAACATTGCTCATTATAGCTTGAAATTATGAGGGTTTTTTCCTCATTTCAGAGGCTATGTTCTCTTAGTTTTCCAAGGTCATAGGACATCTCTGTTCTTCTTACCCTAATTTTCAATCTAAGAAGGCTGTTTTGACTTAAATTAATTATATAAATTAAAATATCACTTAGAAAAACTATGAGATAAATTTTAGTAGGTTTCATGTGGTCATAGAAACTTAGGAAAAATATCATGATTGATTGAATAATTTTGTACATTTATGTATTATTTAAGTGTGTATATCTTGTAATAATTTATGCAAATTAAACACTAATAAAAAATGATAAAATTAATTCCATATTATGTGTTAAAATTATGTTAACCCACTGTAAAAATTTAAAAATTGTTTGATTAAGTTTAAGCACTAAAGTTGATTTTTTAAGAAATATTGTATTTTTTTTACAAATATAATTATATTAAATTAAATACACTTAGGAAAATTATGAAAAGTGGTTTTCTGAGTTTCTTGTGATCAGGAGCAGTTAGAAAAAATAAAAGTTATTTTTAATAAAATACTTGATTTTTTAGTTACATTTTAAGTTAAAAATAGTTAAGAAAAATTAAAAATTCTAAAAATATAAAAATATTTCAAAATATTCCTAATGGTTCTTTGAACACTTAAGACTCATTAAAAATATTTTTCCTACTTTTTATTAGTTAAAAAAAAATTTAAGTCCAAAAAATGTATTTTTTCCTATTTTCCTCATTAAAAATATTTATAATAAAAAAATTATAAAAATATTAAATTTGTTTCTTTGAGTTCTCTGGATCGGAGAGGTTTAATAAAAATATTAAAAATAAGTTTTTTGAATAAAACATATTTTCCATTCAAATTAAATCATTAAATCAATAAATAACTAGATAATTAAATTAAAATTTTAATTCAAAAAAATCATGGAATTTTGCTTAGGTGTTCCTCTGACCAAAAGAAATCTTTAGTAATTTTTCCATTCACCCAAAACTTTATTTTAATTGGTTAAGTAAATTAATATAAAAAATCCTATTTTCTAAGTTAAAATGATCATTTAAATTAAACTAAAATTTGAAAAAAAAAAACACATTTTCTCCTCTAATACTTTAATTGCCCTAGGGACAGGGTACTCTAAAATCTTTGAAGTCATTTGAGTCACGCTTAATGAGTTATGAAGTGAAGAGCCCTAAGAGTAAAGTAGTAATTCTAGGTTTTGGTACCTCAATCAAAACTAAGGATTAATCAAAGGGAAAATTGTTAACTTTGATCATAGTGAATATGTTTGGATGATTGAAACATAATGGGCAAAAGGTAGAAACTAACTTGCCACCTTTTCATGATAAGAATAAAATTGTAAATTAATAAATCATCAAGATTTGGAAGTTAATTAAAATCAAATGATTTCTAAGTGATGGGCTTAAATTAAGGAGATGATGTTTCACTTATGATTAAGTCCACAATTAATGACGACCTGACTTCTTTTAATCAGAATCCATATCACCTAATTTAAAATTCTAACGTTTGCTAATCTTTCTCCCATTAGATTTATTAAGGGGCTTGGTAGTGATCTAGGCTTGATTTTAAAACTTGATTAATGGGATTTAGAAGTTAACATGATTGATGATTAACACTATCAGCCCAGCTTGAGTGATGGGTACAAAAGTCCTTAATGATTGGAACTTTCCTTAGGGGCATTCACCTACATAACTTTTAAGTAAAATATCAACTAATTATTTGAGTACCTTGTCCTCAAGATGGTTAAAACGTCAAGATTCATCGAGTAATGGGGTAATTTTAGTTTGACCTGAGATGATTAATGGAACAATATGATAAGTTCAAAACAAAATTGAATGCTTCAAGAGATCTTTAAAGCAGTCTGGGATCACTCCCTGAACACTTTGGAATCTCTTGGATATTTTGAAGGATAAGTCAAACTTGCTATATGTTATTCTAAAATCATCCATTAAGATCTTTCAGAACACAGTAAGTCTTAGATTGGGGTTTGTTAGATACACCTTCAAATATTCTTATTTTAATTTTTTCACAATATTAGAACTGCTTGTTTGTGTACTTTATTTTCTTGAAACATCAAAACAATCATTTTTAAAATTAATCAACATTTTCAAAGAAAAAAAAACTAAAACAAATTGTTTCAAAGGTAAGCATAAATCATTTGAAATTTCACTAAACTTAAAATGTCTTTTTAAATTTACGGGAGTCCCTTAGAGGAGGTAACCCACGGTTACTAACGAGATCTCCTCAATTTAAATAGGTTTTATAACTTGTTTAAACTAAGTAAATTCAAAAGAAAATAGTTATACCGGAATGAGGGAATTGAGTGATTCTAACCAATGTCGCTCTAATAAACTTTAATATCCCCTTTTATATTTAAATAACCATAACCTTAAGAAACACTTGATTTGATTTCAAGACTTAACACATTAGAAAACTTAAACTCGCTAAGATGAGTAGCTTGGAGTTAACATTGTGGGTAGCACGGCCATCTTCAACAGCAATACATGTCTACAAGAGCTAAACCATTCCTCAGAAATAAACAATTGAGTCATAGTATTTCGAGGTTGTCTACCTAGTGCGATATAAATCTTGAACTCATCTTTAGGCCTTTGTATAGCTCTACTACACAATATAAGCCCTAATTTATTTTAGGATTCTGAGGTTTTCGTTCATCACGACCTAGATCCTCACATCTTTAAGCTCTTTGTGCGACTTTCTTGCATAAATGTAAGCCTTAATTGATAAAATTGGTATGATGACAGGCATAATTTCTTCTTAAAGTTGATGTCAAACCATAGGGTAATTTTAAGAAGTCACCGAGGTTCTCTTTAGGATCTGTGACATCCCCCAGTTCTACTTCCTTTGAATTTCAAAAATAAAATATTCCAAATTTGAGTCATTCCCCTTTCACACATCTTTGTCCAATCTTATGAGAAGTCCTATCCTTTGAAATTCTTGAAGACAATATCCCCTGATTTTTATTGAGAGTTTTCTTAGGTGACTTTGGTTATCTAAGATGTAATTAACTATAAGAGCTTGCCTTTATAGGAAACTTTAAAAAACCCAACTTAATATAAACCCTGTTTAATTTTTTATACTAAATAAGAGAACTTGTCGGTCAACATAAAAATGGTTTTTTGCAGACTTAAATGGGTGTCATAAATTCTTTAGTTTATTTAATCAAGTCTTACCAGTAAGTAGTGTGTCTACCCTTCGGGATGGATGCATTACTTGCGGTATTAGGCTCTTTTATTTAAACTACTAAGGATATGATATCGATTCGGTCTTATATTTTCAATACTACTTTTCCCAAATTATATATATATATATATATATATGGAGCTGGCGGCTGGTGAGCTTGCTCTGTTAGGGTTTCTAGGGAGATGAAGCTGCTGGTGGTCTCTGTGGGTGCTGGTAAGGTGTTGTGCTGGGCTTGTCACTGGTTTGGGAGTCTTCCATGTGGTCTTCTTCTCTTGGCTTTCACAAACTCTCTTTTCTCCCTTCTGTTTTACTGTTCCATTGTGCTGGTGTTCCTCTTCTCTGGTTTTTCTACTGGCCTCCTGAATTCTGTCCTGCTTTCTTTTTCTCTACTCAAAAGTTTTTGGGTTTTTCTTTGTGGCTGGTGTTATGGCCACTCTCATTGATGTTCACACTGATTCCAGTTGGACTAAGGCTACTTATGCAGGGATTGTTGGAAGAGCTAATGCACTCTCCAAGATCCTACTAATTTAATTTTCCCTCAGGAATTTCATAATGTTGCTGCTGGCAAAGGGATTTGCCCTTGCATTCACCCCCTTGGCTTCAAAGATGGAGAAACTATAGTCTACTTTTCTGCAGCTGAAATTGCTTCACTGAATGAAGAAGTCAAATTCACTCTTGTTGAAAAATTCCAGTTGGGTCATCCCAAAATTGACCTTGTTAGAAGCTTCTTTGATTCTCTAAATTTCATTAGACAATGGAAGCTTGGTTTGATAGATGGCAGACATCTTCTTATCCAACTCTCAATGGAAGAAGATTATGCTAGGCTATTTTCTAAATAAGCTGTTACTATAGCAGGTGTTACAATGAAAATCCAGAAATGGACTAGAGATTTTGACCCAACAAAGGAGCCTCCTGTGGTCCCAGTTTGGTTTAAGCTACCTGGTCTTCCATTACCTTACTTCAAGCTTAATGCACTTTTTAATATAGGGAGAGCACTAGGGACTCCCCTTAAGGTTGATGCTTCTACTTTCAATAAGGCAAGACCTGCTCTTGCTAGAATTCATGTGGAAAGTAACATAACCCTCCCTGAGATAAAAATGATATGGATTAGTTATGATGCAGAGGGGTTTTGGCAAGATATAACTGCTGAACAAAAGCCTTTTTACTACCAATACTGTAAAATGTTTGGCCACACTATTGAGAAATGCTATAAGCTCCACCCCCCTGCTAAATAACTCTCTATGAATTCAAGGGTAGCTAGTCAGGTTTCTAATCAGGGACAAAGCAATAATATCACTACATCTAATCACAGGGATGTTGTCAGGCAAACCAGTAAAACTCTTTCTGTTAAGAACACAAATCCTCCTACTACTTTCCCCTCTGGTGATCCATTGGGGGAATTATCAGAACCCCAAAACAACTTGGAAACTTCTCCAGGTTGTGTGGTGAGGGCAGAACCTAATGAAGTCAGTATTATTTACCCTCCTTCCCCCACACTTGCTGGAAAAGGGAAATGTGCTATGAAAATTCCCTTGATCACTGAGGCTGACACTAGAATTATTGAAGCTGCTGCTGTTGATGTGCAACAGGCTTTGGGAGAAGATAGTCAAAGTCAGAAAACAAGAAAAAATAATGTGATGAAAAGTTCCCTGATCAATGAGGCTACCCCTAGCATTGCTGAGGCTGATGTCATTGATTTGCAACAGGCTTTGGAAGTGGATTGGCAAATTCAGAAAACCAGGAAAAAGAAAAAAGCAGACTTATGAGATGCAGCAACTTCTACAAGGAACAAACTCTCCTAAGAAGGATGGAAAGGCTAAGACTCATCTGGCTCTACCTCTACATATAATAGAGGAAGAACTAGGTCAAGGTCTCAACCTTCCATTCAATTCTCACCTATCAGTGATTAGTATTCCTCTTTGGAATGCTAAGGTTTCCATGATTAATATTTTGTGTTGGAACATTAGAGGAGTAGCTCACCCCTCTTCTCTTTCAAGATTAAGACATCTCATCAGACTACACAAGATTTGGTGCTTTGCAATTCTTGAACTTATGGTCACCAAATATCCTCAAAACATCATCAAAAAGTTTTCCAAGTTTACTTTTTATGCTAATTCCACTAATAAAATCTGGCTCTTTGTCAGACCTGAAATTCAGTGCAGTTTACTTGTTAACCATCATCAGTTTCTTCACATTCAGTTTGTTATTAGAGCACAGATGGGATTTGCATCATTCATCTATGCTAGCAGCCTTCCTAGATACCAACATGAACTGTGGCATGAGCTGATGACTTTGGGACAAAATATTGACTCTTTCTGGATTTTGGGGGGTCACTTCAATTGTATCACTTCTCCAACTGAAAAAAAGAGGGGGTAAAGCCCCTTTACTTTCTCCAATAGCCAAATTCAATAACTTCATCAGTGATGCTGGTCTATTTGATCTAGGCTTTCAAGGTCCAAAGTTCACTTGGAGAAGAGGCACTTTGTGGGAAAGATTGGATAGATTGACAACTCCTTATGGTTTCAAACCTTCCCATTCTCTACTGTCACTCACCTTGCAATGGCTGGATCGGATCACAGACCTATCCTTTGCTCCATACAGAACACTGCTAGACCAACTCATACACCTTTCAGATTTCAGAATATGTGGACTCTACATCCTGATTTCATTAAGGAAGTGGAAAATAATTGGAATTCCAACTTGATTGCAGACCCCTGGATCAGATTATGGTTAAAACAAAAGAACTTAGCCTCTCATCTTAAAAAATGGAATTGGGAAAGATTTGGTAATGTCAATGAACAACTGGAGGCCATCCAAAAAGAAGTTCATAGTTTGGAGGAAGGCTTACAAATGGGGATGAACTCTGAATATGAGGTTCACCATGCCAATGAGAGACTCCTTGCACAAATCAGCTACCATGAATGTTTCTTAAGACAAAAAGCAGTTGTCACTAAATTCACTGATGGTGATAGAAATACTAGATACTATCATGCTTGTACAATCATATAAGGAAGTGTAACATGATCTTAAACATAACCAATATCAATGGCAGAAAGTTAACCAATGCAGATGATATAGCTTATGATGCAGTTCAACATTTCCAAAAGTTGTTCACCAATGAGCTGGATTTTAGATGCCCAATTGAAACTGAGATGTTCACTAACTGTCAGCAGTATGTTCAAAATTTAAATCTCTTTATTCCCCCTTTGGAAGATGAGATAAAACAAGCCTTATATTCTATTGATGGTCTCAAAACTGCTGAGCCTGATGGCTATACATCTACTTTCTATAAAGCCACATGGGATAGGACTAAACAAGTCAATATGCTTGCTGTCCAAAATTTCTTTCTTGGTGTGGACCCCCCTAAATATTTCAGTGCCTCCACCATCACTCTGATACCAAAGAATCAAAACAGGAAAACTTGGGGGGATTACAGGCCAATCAGCCTAACCAATGTGATCTCCAAAATAATCAGCAAAATCATTGTGTTTAGGCTACAACCCCATCTTCCTCATCTCATTAGTGACAACCAAGTGACTTTTATTAAAGGGAGGAGTATTACTGACAACATCCTACTTGCCCAGGAACTCCTGTTAGATCTTGACAGAATTTGTAGAGGAGGAAATGTCATTTTCAAACTGGACATAAGCAAAGCCTATGATACCATTAATTGTGAATTCATCCTTAATACTCTCTCTGCTAAAGGCTTCAATGAAGGATTTATAAATTTGATAACAGATGGCTTAAATGCAATGCACATTCAATTCTAATCAATGGCAAGTGTCATGGCTTCTTCAATGCTACCAGGGGGATCAAGCAGGGAGACCCCTTGTCTCCAACCATTTTTATACTTGCTCTGGACTTCCTTTCAAGACAATTGAATAAGTTGGTTACTAACTCACCTCAGTTGGCTTTCCATCACAGATCTAACATCCTTATAAGCCATTTAGCTTATGCTGATGACATAATTATTTTCTCCAATGCTTCCAAGAATTCTGTCAGGAGGGTATATAAATGTCTTCTCCACTTTCAACATACTTCAGGTATGGCACTCAACAAACAAAAATGTCAATTTATTATTATTAAAAACTCCACACCTCAGCTCAAGCACTGGATCTCTGATTACACTGGATTTTGCTATGCCAAACTCCCCATTAAATACCTTGGAATACATCTACTCAAAGGCAAAACTAGACAAACACAATTCCATGATGTCATTGATCAGATCAAAGCACAACTTGAACATTGGACTAACTCTTTTCTCTCTAATGGTGGGAGGATCACTGTTTTAAGGAGTATTCTCACTGCAATGCCTTCTTATGTCCTACAAATGTTCTCCATGCAAAAGGGTACCCAAGACTCTATTGGAAGGATCTTCAATAAATTTCTCTGGCCTGGTCAAAGAAAGCAATTTCACTGGCTCCCTTGGCAAAAATTATGTAAGCCTTTGCAAGCTGGTGGGCTGGGCTTCAAAGACTTCCAACACTTGGGTTTCATAAATCTTTGCAAATTATGGATCAGATTTAGGTCCCAGGATAGCCTTTGGGCAAGATTTCTAAAAGGGAAATACTGCAGACTTTTACATCCCTCTTTGGTATCAAGGAGGATAGGGGATTCCAAACTATGGACAAATCTGTTGTCAGGTCAAAGAAAGCAATTTCACTGGCTCCCTTGGCATAAATTATGTAAGCCTTTGCAAGCTGGTGGGCTGGGCTTCAAAGACTTCCAACACC
>NEWO01000498.1:37965-49060 GCA_003013225.1 Phalaenopsis aphrodite | reverse complement strand
ATCTATTTAATGTCATCTTCATGCATTGGACCTTGAGCTAAATCCTTCTTCAGGTATTCCTCAGGAGAGAACTCGTTTCATACGTCTAGAACAAGAATGTTTTCTGGTTGGTTTGCTTCTAGGAGTGTCATATGCGGTGATCGTGACTATCTTTGCATTGTAATCATGGTGGTCATCATTTTTTCAATTTTCTTTTTAAGTCAGTTGATCTGTTCATTCCTTTACTGGAAGGCCCTTTGCCTCTCATTTGCGGTATTCCCCTCACCAGAAGACGGAGCATCGCGTGTAGATAACTTGGCCCGAGTTTCGATGATGTTGATTTCGACAAAACTACCTTCCATGTAATCTGTTAAGTTGTGATTTCCATCTTTAATATCTTCTTTTTGATGTCTAGACAGTTGTGCAATGTCAACTTAGAACTTTTCCAAGGCAGACTCAATTGACTTTTCTTTGATAACTTTAAGGTTAGTCGTAATTTTTCGAGAAACATCACTTATTCCTTTAGGCACTGGTGACGTCGTGTAGAAGTTAATTAAATTAACTAAAATCACATTTACAGAACCTTGTTCAGATTCTTTTAAATATCTCTTTGGGATTGCTATATTTCCGCTTCTGTAATTCTTCTCGAGCCAATCCTTGAAGCAAAAGAAATCTTCTATGGTGCGGCCGAGCAACCGGTGGTATGGGTAGTATAGAGTATGATCATTTTTGATGGCCTCTTCTGGCCTTTTCAGCTCAAGCAGTATAAACTCAAACTTCTTTATCAGACTCCTAAGCATCTTCGATACGACTTCATCTTTGAGAAATATGTTCTTTTCATTAGTTCTATGATTGTTGGACTTGGCATGCCATCTGTCTTGGACATCCTCTGATGAAACTACTGCTGAGTAGACTGACCATACTACTGAGTAGATTTATGTTGAGGCTGACTATGTTGGGGCGACTGCTGTGGGTGTTGGCAGAACTGCTGAGGTTGTTCAGCTTTCAAAATTTTTTGGCTGCACCTCCTTTCATGTGCCTTCATTAGTTGCACAAGCTTTGAATTGGACCTAATCTCGAATCCAAAAAATAGTGGGGTATAAGCATCAAATGACTCTTCCTCATATAGAATCCCTTTTCCTTTATTTATTAGAACAATTGGCAGAGTGATGGTGAATCTGGTAGTAGGACCATAAACAATTCTTGGAGAAGTCCTAATGCTCCTAACGACAGACTTTATAACAATAGTAGGGTTCTTTTCAACCAGCACCTTTGGAGGGGAGAATTCATTAGTAGATTTTAAGTTGAACTCTACAATATGCTCCATGGACTTTTCTGTTTTGAACTTCATTACTGTGACATCCACCTTCTCGAACTTGATTCCAATATCATCGAACCCTTGTCCAAACTTAATAACTGTCAGGTCAGTCAGCACATCCCCATTGACAACGAACTTCATTCCAGAGGTGAAAGAAAAGATCAACTTTGGTGAAGACATTGTCCTTATCATTTGAAGAATTTCCAAAAATTAGTGACGCCCCTTGCCTTGCAGTTTTGACATAACTACTCAAGTTAACTCACTTGTCCTATAAACTGAGCATATCCTTTCTTATTTCATTTGATTTTATTATGTGAGCATATTAAGTTTTAAGCTTATCGATTGTTAAGCAAGTTAAATATCATAGGATTTAATTAAATTAAGTAAGCGATTAAAAGATGTACCGACTTGGCTCAAATTGTGAAATAACAAAATAAACCCGAAAGGTGCGAGAAAAAAGAATGAAGTTTAGGACCCAGTGTAGGACCGACTTCACAACGCACTTTGCCTAAGTAAGATTAGTTCACCAACACACTTATTAGGGGTTTGACCCCACACAAAAGAATAAAGTACTAAAGGACTCCTGAACCTCCCTGTTTAAAGGTGATTAAACAGGCAATCCTGGAATCCAAAAGAGTTGATCAAACTTGCCAAAGAAAGAAATGGGCAAAGCATGCCAATGGAAGAAGGGTAATCTGACCCATGAGGGCCATGGTCACACTACCAATGTATGAAGGCAAGATTTTATGATCTTAATGGAGAGAGAAGTTATTCCCCAGCGGAGTTGCCGGAAATTGTAAGCAGGGAAAAGTGCGTGCGTGCGTGTCTTTTAGCTTAATATACATATAAATTTGGACTTTTAGAAAAATAGTGTTTTAATTTTGAAAAATTAATATTCTAATTTTTGAAAATACGAGAATTAACCGATCCCATATAGACAATAGTTTAAATGATCGAGCACAGCAACTTAAGCAATATACTTACCCCAAAGGATAGGTACATTACTTACTAGTGAGGCTCGATTAAATAAAATAAAGAATTTATGACATCCGTTTGGTATGTGAACCATTTTCTTATATGCCGACAAATTCTCCTATCTAATACATAAGATTAGATATGATTTTTATAGTTTATTATAAGGGCAAGCCGCTATAGTTAATTACATTATAAATGACCTAAGTCATTTACAAAAACTCTAGATTTAGATCATAAAATCATGCTTTCAAGAATTTCAAAAGGTTGGACTTTTCAAAGATCAGACAAATAGGTGTGAAATGAGAAATGCTTAAATTTGGAAAATTTTAGTTTGGAATCCAAAGGAAGAAGAACTAAGGGACGTCATAGATCTTAAGGAGAACCTCAATGACTTCCCAAGCTATCTTATAGTTTGGATTCAAATTCGGTGAGAAGATATTAATGTTTCATCATGCTAATTATTACTATTTAGGGCTTACATTTGCATGACATAATCATACGAAATAACCTGGCAGATAGAAGGGTTTACATCACAACAAGTGACAACCTCGGAACCTAAGGCGAGTTAGGGCTTAGATTGCACAACACGGTTGTGCAAATGCCTAAAGATAAAGTTGACGATTTATGTCACACTAGGCAGACAACCTCAAAGTCCTATGGCTTGTTGTTTAATTCTAAAGAAGGATTTGTTATTTCATATTCATTTGCTTTCTCAAATTTGTTCTTCTATGCATCATTGTTGTGTTGCCCACAGTGCTAGATCCAAGTTCCTCGTTGAAGTAACAGTCATAAAGTCTAAGGTTTAAATGAGAAGTCTAGTTCAATCATTATGTGGGTGTTAAAGTTGATTAGAGCAACACCGGTTATGATCCCATGGTTCCCTCGTTCAGGTACCACTATTTTCTTTTGAATTTACTTAGCTTAAATGAGTTATTAAGCTCATTTAAACTGGGGAGATCTCGTTAGGAACCATGGGTTACCTCATCCAAGGTACTCCCGTACTTAAAAGGACATGTTATGATTTTGTTGTTTTTGTTTTGGTTTTGAAAATCTTGTTTAATTTTGAAAAATTGTTGATTGGTTTTGAAAATGTTGTTTGTTTTGCAGGTAAATTAAGGTTTACAACCAAGCATGTATAATATTTTAAAGCAATAATAAATTGCAGTAAGTAAAATGACATAAATTAAATAAAACTTTAAAAGCGCACCTGTCATCTTCTCGCTGCTCCCGCAGAAAGATTAGCTTTTGAAGCATGTATACAATTTTATAGAAATTTAAATAAAATTGTAAGAAAGAAAAAAAAAGGTGAAGGTTTAAACTACCCCTAACAAGTTTTGTGTTGCAACCTGATGATTATCTAGAAGTTTTAATGGATGATTTTTTGGAACAAAGTATAATAGGTTCATTAGTCCTTCAAGATATCCAAAAGATCATAAAGATGTTCGAAGCATGACCCAAACAAACTTTAGAATTTTTTGAAACATCCCGAGTTCATTTGATTTTAATATATTGTTCAGATAATCATCCAAAGTTAATTTTATGGTTTGACTGATTAAAATATCCTATGCTCAGTAAACTTGATGTTTTAATCATCTCATGAGAGGGGTACTTAATTTGTTATTTAATGTTTCATTTAAAAGTTATGTAAGTGAGTACCCTTGAGGGTAAGATTCAGTGATTAAGAATTTTACGCCTACAATTAAGGATTGACTTGTAGTGTCTGCAAAATATTCATAATTAGTTATGTTTCTTTCCTGAACCTCATTAAACAACTTCAAATTAAAACTAGTTCACTAGTAAGCCCTTAAGATTTGTGTGTAGATAAATTGAGAACTTTTAGGGATGTTGAATTACATGATATTTTTAATCCTTATAAATGATTATAATACCACTCAGACATTAACTAGGGCTTTTAAATTAGTGAATTATCATTTTCCAACATCAAACCCCTCACATAAGGATCATTTACTTTAATTAACTCCCGAATTAAAATAATTTAGGGAAATTACAATTATACTTTTTTATAGAAAATTAAGGTAATGATTTCTACCATTTTATCCCATGTGTTTCAATCATCCAAAAGAATTCATCCTAACCAAAATTACCCATTTACCCATAATCAATCCTAAAATTTAATGAAGGCATAAAAATTCAAAACTGTCATTTTGCCCTTAGGGCTTCCCACTTCATAACTTATTAAATATAACTCAAATGACTTCAAATATTTTATAGTACCACGATCATGGGTCAAATAAAATATCAGAGGAGAAAATGTGGTTTTTCAAAATTTAATTTAATTTAATTTATAATAATTATTTTATTCAAAAATAGGGTTTTTCAAAGTTAATTTATTTAATCAATCAAAACAAACTATTTGTTCTTAGGAAAATTAGTGGAGATTTACCTAGGCTAGAGGACCACTCAGACCGATTTTCATAATTTTTCAAATTATATTTTAATTATTAGATTTATTTTATGATTTTGAGTATTATATAAATATAAAATATTATTTATGTTGAAAATTAACTTTTATATTTTTATTAAATGTCTCTGAGTCCAAGGAACCCAATAAAACAAATTCCATATTTTTTATTGTAATTATTTTAGTGCAAAAATTTTGAAAAATTAATTTCTAAGCCTTTAAAACTTTATAACTTTATTTAGAAAATTAGGAAAAATATTTTAATTGTTCTCAAGTGATCAAGGAACCAATTGTGACATTTTGGTGCATTTTTTAATTTTAGTGATTTATATTATTCTTTAATTATCTTAATTATTTAAATTTTAAAATATACCTTAAAAATAAAATATTTATTTTTATTTCAATTTTATTTTTCTTAAGTATCTCTGATCACAAGGAACTGAGAAAACTATTTTTTTAAATTTTTTGACATTTAGTTTAATTTATATAATTATTGTAATGCAAATATTAAATTTAGCTTATAAAATCAATTTTAGTGGGCAAATTAATTCAACATAAATTCAAATTTTCACAGAGAGTTAATGTGACTATTTTTTACATTATGGAATGATTTTTTTAAGTTTTAAATATTATTTTATTTATTTTAATTTTAGTTTGCTTTTAACATTTAATTAACTATAGTAATATATAAAAATAATAAAACTTGATTTATATTTTTCCTAAGGCCCTATAGTCACAGTGGACCTACCAAAATAAATTTTATATTTTTTTATTTATATTTTAATATTTATAATTTTTTGATTAAATAGAGGTGATTTATTTTGAAAATTAGGGGTTCCACACTTAGAGGTTTTCTCTGACTTTAGAAAAAATCAGAGAACACACTTAAGGATAGGAAGTTTAAACCTCAAAAATATCAAGCCATGGTGATTAATATTTAAAGACATATGATTTAATTAAGTTTCTTAGTGTTTAATTAATTAAAATAAAATATTAGTCCAATAATTTAAAATTTTATTACATATTGTTTTCCTGTGTTCACTGAGCAACAGAGTATTTTTATGTAATTTTTATGATTTTTTCTATGCAAAGATATGAATTTTCTAAGTTCAGGGAAGTAAGATAAATCAAAATTCCTATTTTTTATCTATCCAGCTCAGCCGCCGCGTCATCGTTGTCTTCTCCAAAGCTCCACGTGTCGCGCTCTGGTTTGGCACCGCCAGCTGACTGATCCCGATTGAATATAATTGTGCAAAATTTATAAAGTTAACTTCGCTTTATAACGGTGCCAAAAAGGTGATGTGGTATATTAGTAATAGTAACGTTAGGCTCTTCAGATTGAGATTATACGCAAGTATACGTATTGTTATCAAGTAATATAAGACTTTCTGTTTAAGTCCCAAATATCGTCCCACGGGGAAGGTTTAAATTTGAAATGATAAGTTAACTAGGAAATTTACAAAAATCATTTGAAATTACTGTCACTAATTTTAAATATTTAAGATACTATCAAAGCTAAATTATTTACTACTAGCATAATTCAAAAGCAGGTTTTAAAATTAAAAATTACTAAACTATGTTTATATGATAAAGTTTTCTAGTATGAAAAAGCATTTTTCCCACTACAATGAATTTTTGGTGAAATGAGATGAGATAAATGATTTAAATATGTATTGTACCAAATAGGAGCAATTTTAATTCTTTACCCTGATTCAGTATTATAGAAAATCATTGGCTAATCTTGGGTTTAGTCCCTAAATTCGTGGCTAGGCTAGGAGGATACTGGCTTCCACTTCCCTTCCCCTGAAGGCTAACTCTCACTTTAGTTTTTAAACACTAAGATCAAATTGGACATTTTAGTCTGTCACCCTAGAATTCTCTAATTCTACACCCAACAAAGTATATTTCTTTATTTATTTGCACCTAATTCCATGAATGAAATACTTCTTCATGGACTTAAAGGTGATTCTCACTCTATTGTAGAACTCATACTCAATTTCCCGGATCATATGTTTCACAACATATTTTAACAATTCAATTGACAAGATCAAAAAGTAAATTAAGAGTGGAGTTGAAAAACTATCACAATTTATTTTGGTGTATCAAAATCCCCAAACATAAATGTTACTTGTCCTCAAGTAACTCTTTTACTACATAAAAACATGACTTATGGTAAAGATTTTAACTTCTAGACTTCCTTATCTTATTTCACTAGATATAATAGCATCACTTAAGAAAAATTCAAAATAACTCCAGTTAATACTAAATGTATAAGAATATTTAGCAGTCAAGTCTAAGATTTTTTATTCTCTATTCTTTTCAAGGAAAATTACAAATTATTCATATTAAAGCCACTTAGAATATCCATTTAAAAAAGAACTTCATGAAACTTTACTAGTAAATATGCTAATACTGAAATAGAAGTTTACAAAATGTAGTTGTCTTCTTCTTGAAGTTGATTTAGGTGAAGCCAATTTTTAATGAGACATCTCTCAAGCTTCTCCTCACATCTTTCTTTTTTTTTTCAGAATCATTTTCAATCCTTTATTCTTTCTTTTCTTTTCTTTTTCTTTCTTTTTTTATGTGAGGATTACTATATCTGGATAGCCTTTAATAATTTTGAACTTCACTATCCTCTTCTTAAAGTTAAAAACTTTTCACATTTCTTCACTATATAAATTTATATTAGTCTTAAAGATTGTTCATAAGGTTTTAATCTTTTCTTCTTAGATGAATCTCTAAGATTTTTAATAATTCAAAAATAAAAATTCCTTTACTTAAAATAGAAAAACATAGTTATCTCTGAAATTAACCTTTATTATTTAAAAATTCTACTTAAGTTTATTATATATTTAGAAATGTAGATATAGTTATCTAAAGTTACCCTCTAATATTAAAAGTCATGTTAGTTTTTATTTTAAAATATTTTGAAAATATAACAAATTGAGGAAAAATAAAATTAAGTTTCTTTTTTCTTAAAAAGAAAATTTCTTCCCCCCAAACTTAAATTTTTAAAAGATTTTGAATGAAGAACTTAAAAATTAAGGGTTAAAGAAAACATTTAATACATAAAGAAATAAAAACATACATGTTGAAGGTTCTGATTTGAAACTTAACTCTAAAATATTGCAGGCTCTAATATGAAAAACTACAAAACTTAAAACATTAAATAGCACATAATACATATAAAATTTTGTTGAGAAAGAATTAACTACAAATACATCCAAAAAAGTACTAAGAACTAATAACTTCCATCAGTTTCACAAATCTAAAGTTCACAACAGACCATACAACAAAATAAAATATCACAGTCCATAAACAAACAGTCTCAACCAGAAAGTACAATTAAACATAAACTAAAAAAATCTAACTAAAGCATCACCAATCATCGTCTTCTTCTTCAACTTCTTCCACTCATTTACAATTTTTCTCTTCACACACCTACATTCCACACCATTCCACACCATTAGTTAGTTATTATTTTTATAGTTTTGAGTTTTAGTGATGAGTTTGAGAGTGGATTCTTCTCTAACAAATGTTGGAGAGGAAGATAAGTGAGATTTCTGCATTTCCTAAGAGAGGCTACAAAGGATTTGCTTTGAGAAAGAGTTTCAGATAAGTGTTATTTGTTTATTATTATTGTATGAACTTTCTTTTATATATGAAATTTGTGTTTTATTGTATATTTCTCATGAAGTCTGAGTAGATTCCCTTAACCTTTTCCCTACTCTAAGATATGATGAAATGAAGAGATAAATTTGGATGTATCAATGTTAAAATTTAAAATAAATTGTGATGGTTTTTCAACTCCGCTCTTAATTTAATTTTCAATATGGCCAATTAAATTGTTAAAATATGTTGTGAAACATATGATCCGGGAAATGGAGTATGAGTTCTACAACAAAGTGAGAATCACATTTAAGCTCATGAAGGAGTATTTTGTTCATTGAATTAAGTGCAAATAAATAGGGAAATATACTTTGTTGGGTGTAGAATTGGAGAATTCTAGGGTGACATACTAAAAATCTCTAATTTGATCTTAGTGTTTTAAAACTAGAGTGAGAGTTAGCCTTTGGGGGAAGGGAAGTGGGAGCTTTGGAGTGGGAGCCAGTATCATTCTATCCTAGCCACAGATTTAGGGACTAAACTTGGGATTAGCTAATGATTTTCTATAACACTAAATCAAAGTAGATAATTAAAATTGCTCATATTTGGCACAATACATATTTAAACCATTTATCTCATCTCAACTGTAAAAATTACTCTCGGCATTTCCATATCTTGTAAAAATCTTTTTATTTAGAAATTTAGAAACACTTCGAGCATCACATTTAGGTACAACAACAGCTTCAATCCATTTAGGCATATAATCAACAATAAGTAATATATATAAGTTTCCAAATGAAGGCATAAATGGTCCCATAAAATCCAATCCCCACACATGAAAAAATTTCAACTTCCAATGTGTAATTTAGAGGCATTTTGTTTCTTTTAGAAATATTTCCTACTCGTTGACATTGATCGCATGTTTTAATATATTCATTAACATCTGTAAAAAGAGTAGGCCAATAAAATCAAGATTGCAAAATTTTACAAGCAGTTCTATTTTTTTCAAAATGTTCTCTAAATTCAGAATCATGACATCTTTTAATTATTTGTTGAGTTTCTTTATAAGGCACACACCTTCTATTAATTATATTTTTACATTGTTTATATAAATATAGGTCATCCCAAAAATAGAATTTTGAATCATACATGAATTCCTTTAATTTTTTATTCTTAATATCTGATGTTAGAATTACACTTACAATATAATTTACTATATTGGCATACCACAGTGTATCTATTTCATAAATACTATATAATTGTTCATTAGAGAAATTTTCTAAAATTTTCATTTGCAAAATTAGTTAATATTTCCTTTTCTAGTCTAGACAAATGACCAGCTATTTAATTTTCAGTTTCATTTCTATGAACTACAGCAAAATCAAACTCTTGTAATAAAAGTATTCATCTAATTAATCACTGTTTAGCATCTTTCTTTTGCATTAAGTATTTAATAACATAATAATCTGTATGCACTATACATTGAGTTCCAATTAATTAAGGTCTAAATTTATCAAAGGCATAAACAATAACTAATAGCTCTCTTTCAATAGTAGTGTAGTTAATTTGAGCATCATTCAGAGTTTTATTAGCATAATATACTACTTTAAAAACTTTGTTGTGCCTTTATCCTAAAATAGGTCCAATAACATAATTACTAGCATCGCACATTATTTCAAATGGTTTTTCTCAATCAGGTGGTACTACTATAGGTGTAGTGATTAATTTTTCTTTCAATAATTCAAATGCTCTTATGCATTCCCCATTAAAATCAAATTTCGTGTTCCTTTTTTAAGAGTTGGCATAATGGCTTAGTTATTTCACAAAAAAAAATTTATGTAACGCCTGTAGAAATCACCATGTCCTAAAAAGCTTCTTACCCCTTTAACATTAGTCAGAGGTGGTAATTTTTTAATAGCTTGAATTTTTGCAGGATTTACTTTCATGCCAATTTCAAAAATTTTATGCCTAAGTATAATTCCTCCTACAACCAAATTGAGATTTTTTCCAATTTAGTACTACACTGATTTTTTCACATAATTCTAGAACCTTTTCTAAATTATTTAAGCATAATTCAAACAAAGTCCCAAACATAGAGAAATCATTCATAAATACTTTCATTCCATGCTCAATCAAATTACAAAATATTAACATCATACATCTTTAAAATATTGCAGGTGCATTGCATAGTCCAAAAGACATTCGACGAAAGCAAATGTTCCTTAAGAGCTTATAAATGTTGTCTTGTCTTGATCCTCAAGAGAAATTGAAATTTGATGATAACCAATATATCCACCTAAAAAATTGTAATATTTATTTCCAGTCAATCTATCCAACACTTGATCTAGAAAGGGTAAGGGAAAGTGATTTTTCCTGGTCAAGTTTAATTTTCAATAGTCTATACAAATTCGCCAACCAGTAACTTATCTTATTAGAATTAATTCATTTTTTTCATTTACTTCAACGGTCACTCCTCCTTTCTTTGGAACGCAGTGAATTAGGCTTACCCAAGCACTATCTGAAATATGACATTTGAAGGACTAATTCCTTTAATATCCTCTAAAGTCCATCAAAAAGACTTTTTATATCTTTTTAACATTTCTATTAATTTTTGTTCTCGAATTTCAGTTAAATCAGAAGATACAATAACAAGAAACGTAGATGAGTCTCATAAAAATACATATTTTAAATGAGCAGGTAATACTTTTAGTTCAAGTTCAGGGGGTTTAATACTTGAAGGAATAAGATTTTTATTATCACTTTCCAACAAATCTAAAGTTTCAAATTTGTCCTGA
>NEWO01000498.1:0-10165 GCA_003013225.1 Phalaenopsis aphrodite | reverse complement strand
TAAAAAATGATGAAAAGTTATTAGTTTACTAAAAATAATAAATAAATTAAATCTTAAATCATGTTTATGTTAGGTCTCCATTTTAGAAGAGTCGATGTTGGGGCAAAGTCTTATCGAATTAAATGTAATCAAGGTGTACATTTACTTCTAAATTATGATAATAATGCTATTTTTCTTCTATATCACTTGCATTAGAATATCATTAGTCAAGATATCTTATTACTACAACTAGAATATTATTAATTTGACTTATTTTTCAATTTGATTTCTTAGGAATGAACGTGGATGATTTGAATTTTTTTTACTTTTTTATTACACATGCATGTTTTAAAAGAAAGAGAAAGACATTAGATAATTTCAGTATGTAAGCAAAATGATTTCTAGTATGCTTGTATTTACATGTTTGACTATAATGAAACACACCTTAATTGTACTAATAAAGGAACACTATTGTACCCATGCACGTAAATAAAAATGGAATTTATATTGAATTACTTTATGTAGTTTAATTTTTAGACGACGTCTTTTGTGACGTTTGTATAAATATGAAATGATATTGATATAATATTGGTATATTAAGACTCTTTGAGTAACATCAAATATTTATATTAATTTATTAAAAAGTTTAACTAACATACATATTATATTACTATAGTTTTTTAGTATGAGTATTTAATAGCTTTGTTTAGCTTATTGTTATTTCAACAAATTTTTCAAATTTTATTAAATAATTAAAAGTGAGCGATATACAAAAAAATATTTATAGATGACAGAAACAACCAATAATGAGGTAATTTTAATTATATCGATTTAATTTAATTTGTAATGGCTCTTTCATTTACTAAATTCTAAGTTAATATAAAAAAAAACAAATTCACACGTTCCTACTGTATGTACCTGCCTTGGTTAATTCCAAGCCCCAAGCAGGATCGTCATCAAAGAAAAGGTTTAGGATAAAGTAATCAAATATTGATGACAGTGTTAATAGGATAAATATTGGAAAACTTTATTAATTATAAAAATTAAAGTGAACTCAAAATAAAAATTTTTATTCATTCATGCATATTGATACACCTGAAATCGTAGAGAAATAAAATCCAATAGAAAACAAAGAAGTACAACTTACTATTAATGTGAACGCGAATGTCCTCACCGAAATGATGGCAGTGAAGACAGTTGATGCTACTGCAGAAGAGAAGTGCTACAGAGTTTTTTTGACATTAAGAGATTCGTTCAGACAGTCGTTGTTACTATTAGCGATTGATGAGTGTTCAATATTAGTGGAGCGAGCTAAAAGAGTGGAGATCTACTATCAGCTCCCTCAGAAGCGTAAAGAGATGCACAAAAGAAATATTTCAAATGAATACATAAATCACTCAAAATAATCCAATGAGAAGAAGTCCAAGAATAATTTGAGTGGAGCTAACAGATGTACGACTTAGGGTATTGGAGTCACTTGTACCAAATGTGAAAGAAAACATAAGTGTGAATGCTTGATGGATTATAACACTTGTTATTGGTGTCGCTAGCCTGGTCATTTAACAATGTATTGTCCATCTCTTGGCCAGAAAAGTTCTAAAGATTAGAAATTCGGTGGAGCTCCTTCACAGAAGTTTGCAGGAGGACAAAAAAAAGTCTTTAGTTTCAACTCAAACTTAAGGTCAACCAAGACAACCTGTTCGACCTCGATTATATTCCCTTACTCATAGTGAGCTTGAAAAACCTACCACTAGTGATGGTGATGAGGTCTGATTAGTTTGGTGCTTTCCAGCATGTTTTCGTGCTTAAATAACTATGTTCTGAAATATAATGGACTTGCATCGAGTTTTTTCCTTTAGAGTGATCGCTTATCATATGGATGAATGACCATTTAGTTTCATGGATAGCAACTGTCAACTTGTTTAGTGAAAAATTATTTGAAGTATGTTTATAAATTTCAAAGATGAAAGTTTTGTAAGTGGGGACAATTCTAATGTTTCTTCCATCTATCAGACGAAGAATCGAAATGTCAAACAGAGATAGGAGAGGAAACGATGAATATGGGGAGGGAGGGGAAACAAACAACAGAAGAAAAAGGAACAAGCATTCGAGACACCAAATAGAGGGGAGATGAAATGAGAGGTCAGAAGTTTGAGAGGAGAGCTCACCTTATAAATCGACATGAGAGACAAAATCTTACCGAGAGAACCAAAGCCGCATGTGGGTTCGATCGAAGGAATAGTTTTCGTGGAAGGAGGCGACGTCGAGCTTCAAGCGGCTAGAGTGAGAGAGCTCATGCAAGCATAGAGGAAGAAGAGGTGGTGAGGAGGAAGAAGCATGAGGAAGGAGAATGTTAAACCCAAAAGAAGAGAACAATGTGCACAGAAGGAAGAAGGTGTTCGACTGCAGTGAGAGCTAATGTGTGTAGAAGATGAAGGAGATGAAGTCGTGTAATTACAATTAGGGCTCAACTGAAACTTATACAAGTAAGTTTCAATATATATATATATATATATATATATATATAATAAACAGGATTACATAAAGTAAAATAATAGAAATTTAATATTTAAATAATGAGGAAAAGTTATTAGTTTACTTAAAATAATAAATTAATTACTTTTTATATCATGTTTATGTTAGGCCTCCACTTTAAAAAAGTCGACATCTAGGCAAAATTTTATCGAATTAAGTGTCATCAACGTGAGTTTTTTTACTTCTAAATTCTGGTGATAATATTGTATTTCTTCTAAATCACTCGCATTAAGGTATCATTAGTAAATATATCTTGTTACTGCAACTAGAATATGATAATTCTAACTTATTATTGAATTTGATCATCTAGAAATGAATGAGAATGATTTATATCATTTATCGTTACTACACTTACATCTTATAAAAGAAAGATATTATATGATATTTCTAATGTAAAAAAATGATATATAGTATGCTTGATGTGCATTCTTAGCTTAGATGGAGCATCCATTGATAGTTTTAGTGGATGAACAATAATAAACAAGTAAATGGAAAAACAAATCGATACTAAAGTACCTCAAGTAATATAACTTTTAGATGGTGCTTATTTGACGGTTATATAAATACAAAATGATATTGATATGACATTAATATAGTAAAACTCTTTGAATAGCCTCAAATATTTATATTAATTTATTAAAAAAACTAACTGACATGCATATTATTGATTTCTTTCTTGTATTACTGTAATTTAAGAGTATGAATATTAAATAACTTTGTTTAGCCTACTATTTTCTTAACTAACTTTTCAAGTTTAACTAAATTATTAAAAGATGTACGATGAACGAGAAAATATTTATAGATGATTGGGATAACTTGTAACAAGATAATTTTAATTACACCGCTTTAATTTAATTTGTAGCGGCTATTTCATCGATTACTTATTAAGTTAATACATAAAATTAAATTCAAACCAGCCGACCGTCTGCACTCACCTTGGTTAATTTCAAGCCTCGAGCCAGACCATAATAAATAAAACCCAACAAAAGCATGAGCGATCACAAACTAGTTCTTACTATTTTATACACAATGTAAGTTCTCTTTAAAGAAATTAAGAATTCAAACATAAATGCTTTTATGTAGATCAAATGGAAACAAAGCCCTACCTAAATTAGGTTTGGGTCTATAAAAAAATTTTGCTATTATGAACTATTTCCAATCAATGAAGGCACCAAATCATTGACTCTTCTAAAGCCAACCAAATTGGATTTTAAATCCTAAACTATCCTTTAACGAAAGATGGATCAACAGAACAAACCTTAAAACAGAACCCAGATAGATGTTGACATCATTAAATAGCCAATAGTGTATGCACCTGTATGTTCAACATGTGGTCCCGTAGGACAAATATTGAGTTTTGAATTTTAGTCATTAGAGAGATTCTATAATTGTTTATCGCTTATTTTATTTACTTTCAATAAAAAAAAAAACATCAATCACATAGAATAAAATAAAAAGTTTCGGAGAAACAACAGAGATAATAGCTACAACAATTACTACACAACATTGGCTTGACAATGGTAGTGGTTTGCATTTGTTGCTAAGAAGCCCGGCCTAGGCTGAACATGAAATCACATCATTAACAATGTACAAAAGTGCACCAATGCATTTTCAAAAATAATGTCCAGAATTTCCTCTTAAACATCTTGCAACCCATTAAATTATAAGTTATTTATACTTTATCATGATTTATAGTAATGGATGGTTTTCTTCCTGTAAAAAAGATTTGATGGGACAGAAACTAAACTTCATCAAACCATCCTACATTTTTTGACCTTTTGTCAAATTAAGATTTGTCAGCACTACCAAACCACCATACTTGCCTCGTCCTCAGTTGGGACTATCTGGCCTAAGAGGCCAACCAAGTGTAAACATCATCCACAACTTTATCAACCACTAATCAAAAGATACCACAAGTGCATTTCAACGTATTGAATTGAAAGTTTAAACTTTATTCATAAGAATAGCTATAAGACAAATAACAACACCCACTTCTATAGGTTTACTTTGCTTCTAAGTTGTGCATGTGATGAGGACATGAAGGGGAACACAAATAAGCTGCACTGCCTCCCAAAACCGGAGCACATCACGCGAGTTAGTGAATGAGAAAAAAGAGCCAGAATATCAGATTCGAACTGACGCTATGAAACTGATGCCAGGTTGAGATGAACTGGACTCAACAAACATTCACTCAAATCAAATAAAATTAGTTTCTAATGGCACAACTTGTGCAAATTTTGCTTAAATAAAAGAGAATTTAATGACCCAATGGTAACTATAAACAAAATAATATACTTCACAAGCATATGTAATATAAGAACCTATGTGCATAGAAAGTGTGAACATTGAAGATAAATAAGTACAGCTCAATGTAGAAAAAAGCTTGTACTGAAAAAAATAAGTTCAGATGCCTGTTGGGAAAGAGAATGGAAGGAATCCAGACAGGCGTTCATAATTCACAAAATAAATTTCTCGGCTGAAACTATAAATTTGGAAAAGTTTACAAATAAATGATACTTGTTCATATAGACTTGAGGTTTATTTGAACAAAGAAAAAACTAAATACTGAAATACTTGGCCTGGCCACTTTGATCTCCTTTTGAATTCATAATCCCTAACATAAGCAATGCAGGTCAATTGCAGAGAAGATGTTAAGCCAACAAATTTCATGTATTATGCATTTACAAATGACATTTCATCAATAATGTTAATAATTAATTATATTGCTTTTAAAAATCCAATCTAGAGTTCGAAATCATATGCTTTAGTCCTTAAATAACTACAATAATAAACAACGTTACAACACTATGCCCATGAGATAATCTACATGAAATATCAGCCAAAGACTTCCCGTAGAACTGATCGTAAACATAAAATCGATGGATCGTTTTCCTGCTTTCTGGCATGCAGCAAACAAAGCGCCCTTCCTGCAACGTTCCATGCAAAGCTGCAATAGCCAACTCTATTAGTAGACTTGGCCATGTTATAAGCAATCTGATATATTGCTAGAGCATCATTGAATATCTCTTCTTCTTTTCTTGTGCTATCTTCAAATTCAGCTGCTCCATACAGCAACTTCACATATTTTGACAAAAATAAATATATTTATATACATATTAGGACAAGTTATTAAAGAAATGTCAATCAATAAAGTTTCATGAAAAGTAATTCTACCTTTTTATACTTTTGGATGACATTTTCAGGCAATTTGTCTTCACGCGGCTCCTGCAATGCATTCCTCATCTCACATCTATAGTCATCATAATGTTTTTTCCATATACTCAGGGAAGGATCACGAATCTCCTCACTAAAGCAAGGAATAAGCCACACAGCTAAACAGCGCATGGAAAAAAAGAATTTAAATAAATAAATAAATAATTATATGAAAATGACGACTTTACTTGCATAAAATAAGCTAAGTTACAAATTCTAATTTCAATTCTCGAGAATCAACATAACATCCTTCATGTTATGTTTACATAAATAAGCTTTCAATCTAAAGTTTAAAACTATTCAAACCTTCAAATTCAAATTTAAATGGTTTGACAAAAATATTATAACCATAAAAAATCCAAAAACAGGAAATTTCTACAAAATTTAAATAAAAATAACACATATAATTCAAATCTTTTAACTAGTATTATTCAACCTAAACATGAGTCTAGCCATGATTCTTCATTTATTTTGAAGGTGTACATCAAAGCTCATGGGTTCAAAAAAACCTGATTTTGAATAGTCAACAATTGAGGCACGCTGCAAGTAGAATTCTTATTGCCCTTCTCAACTCATGTGTGACCCAAAAGTCCAGAGGAAAACGCCACTACAAAATGTTTATGCCCTCCAAAATCAAAGGTGTTAATTTAATCAGTGATGACCGATTCAGTATTGCCAGTTTGAATAATATGGCAAATGGAAATATAGGAAAATAAATTTTACTAGTAAGTCTAAATGTTAAAAAATATTAATGGCTACGTCATTCATGCTGAAGCAATTTAGCAAGGGACTGAAGAGTATAACCTAAAGAAAGATGACAACCTATATTTTATTAAGGATTAAAAAAGTGAGATAAAATTTTAAATAAGAGGAAAATAAATGGCTTATACAATCAAAGAAGAATTTAAACCAGTTAGCTCATAAGAATGCCGATCATGTAATCATATAGATGATGTATAGTTACTAAATTATGATGATCAACATCCAAGGAATGGCTGGGGGAACAAATCTCCTAAAGCTGAAGTGGCTATATCTAATGTCATAGTCAGTAATTGACTTTTTCTTCTACATTTGATACCTTTTATTGACATCTTTATAATTCATTTACCTTGATATCCATGAGATAAAGTTATTGTGAAGAGCTTTGCTATAATTTATCTCTTAATAGGAACGATCTTCCTATTATTATGAATAATATGTAAATTTCATGTGCAAGTCTCAACTGCTAAAAAAATTAATACTATTCCACACAAATTTTTATACAAATGGAAAATGCATGCTGAGGTGAATCCTAAATGAATGATATATAGAAATGCTTGCATTTGCATATTGAAAAAAATAAACTTAACCCATTGGTGTTAGATAGTATATTAATATACCCAACATTCAAGGCTTCTTAAGTTTATCACCATAGACAGTAGAAAATGTATGAGCTGCATCTTATTGTGCTCATAAGAGATGTGTCAGTCAATAGCAAGCGTATTTTTGCCATAGAAAATTGAGAGGCATATTGTTTCAATTTTTCTTTCATTTTTTTTAGTTTAGAATTGTTGATTCATCCACTAGGTTATATATTTATATAGAACTCATCTTATTAGCTGACATACTTTTCAGAAACGACCCTGGCCAAGTATATGAATGAGGGCCCGTTTGGGGTGATGACAGGGGAGCGGCGCGGCACTATGCCGCTGAAGAGAGGTGTTTGGGGCGGTGCGGGGAAAATAAGAGAAAATGCGGTCCGTGGGTTCGACCTCACATCCAGCTTTTCACCCCAAATTTTTGACCCGGATGCCCTTTCGCTCGTCCGCCCTAATTGCTGCGATTATTCGGTTCGTCTTCTTCGTCAGCCCTCTTCCCCCTCTTCTCATGTTGCCTGGTTCCACTTCCTCCTCTGTCCCCAATCGTTATGCCCCTCTTCTCATAGACAATATATTTTTTGTTGGATTTGTGAGTTGATGGCTCGATTTTCTGTTGGATTAACATCCATTTTTGTTGGATTCGTATGAATGTGTGGTATGGATGTGAATGCTTGATGTTCTTGGGGGCTCGATTTTCTGTTTGGTAATTTGTACATTAAAGAAAAAGAGAAGTTGGCTTTGGCATTGATGAATATAAGGATTTTGTTATTCGATATGCTTTATATTTGTTGTGGCTTTGGTATTGATGAATATGAGGATTTGGCTTCAGGATGTCGGCAATATGATGTTCGATATGCTTTATATTTGTTGTGGCTTTGGCATGATGTGAGTACATATCATTTGGGTGGTTTGCATGAGGATCCAACAAAAAAAGGAAAAAAATTGAGTTGGTGTGGCTTGGGTATTGATGTTAAGGTTTAGGTTTTGTTCTTTGGAGTTCTTGGTGGTTGTTGATGTGGCTTGGGCTCGTGATGTCGCTTGGGATGGCTGTGGCATGGGGTTGTGGAAGTGGCTTGAGTATTGATGTGAATGCATATGAATTGGAGAATTTGTGGCTTGGGGTGGCTATGGCTTGGGATTGTGGTGTGTGGCTTGGGATGGCTATAGCTTGGGATTGTGGAAGAGGCTTGTGGTGGCTGTCACTTGGGTTGTGGATATGGCTTGGGGTGGCTGTGGCTTGGGCTTGATGATGTTGCTTGGGGTTGTGGATGTTGCTTTGGATGGCTGTGGCTTGAGGTTATGGATGTGACTTAGGGTTGTGGTGTGGCTTGGGGTAGCTATGGCATGAGGTTGTGGAAGTGTCTTGGGCATTAATGTGAATACATATGAATTTGAGAATTTGTGGCTTGGAGTGGTTGTGGCTTGGGTTTCTTCACGTGGGCTTCTTGTAGTTCCCATTTTGAGGTTTATTACTTTTATTCATGGCCATTTAATTGTTGTCGTTCCTCTTTCATTTGGGCTTCCTAAAATGAATATATTTGTGCTAGCAAAGAGGTTGTGGATGTGGCTTGGCTTTGTGGTGTGGCTTGGGGTGGCTGTTGCATTGGGTTATGGTGTGGCTTGGGGTGGTTGTGGAAGTGGGTTGGTGGCCGTGGCTTGGGATTGTGGATGTGGGTTGGGGTGGGTTTGGTTTGGGGTTGTGGGTGTGGCTTGGGGTGGTGGACGGTGCTTCGGGTGGTTGTGGCTTGGGGGTTGTGGATGTGGTTTGGGGTGGCTGTGGCATGGGGTTGTGGGTTGGGTGGCTATGGCCTGGTAGAGTGCATTTTATCCTGTGTAGTTTTTTTCACTGATCTTGTCAATGCTCTACTGGTTGCGGTTGTTCCTGGTGATGATTTTTTTTCTTGACATTGTTTTTTTTGTTATATTATATTACTTTGTTTTATTGTAGTAATACAATAACTAATAAGACCAAAGTGATTAGTACGCAGACATTGTGGGAAAAAGAAACAAAAGTAATATTTTCAACATTTGTCTTAAGAAGATCAATCTAGAAAATAAAACTACTACCTATTTTAATAAGGAAGAATGACAAAATATTATCAAAAAAATAAAAAATGTACAGACAGAGAGTATGATGATGCAATTGAAGAACAAGTGAGATCAAATCAAGAAAAATTAAATATATTTGGAAGAAATTGAAACGAGGATCAACGGGAATGGGGTGAGATCCGGTAAAGCGAACCATTGATACTCCCGAAGAGTGATGTACTGAAAGACTTACGGTAAGCATTTTTGACAACATTCATAAATTTGGCAATTTCAATTTTTTTTAAAATTGGAGCGTCACTAATTCATTTGGGCGTGCCCGCTGCAAAGAAATTTAAAATTTGTGGAGTTGAGCCTGAATTGGAGGAGAAGCTGGATCGCATATTGAGAGGGTCATTGCAATAGGGAACTATGCATGTTGCCCAAAAGAGACAGAGTTTGGTAGAAACCCTGAGAACCTGGGAATGCAACGATCAGATGACTCAACAGAAGTCTCAAGCCCGGAGAAGCAGGAAATTGAGTCCACTTCACCTCCCAAGCGTCCGAGGGTTGAGAATAAAAAAAAAAGTTGAGTATGTTTTCCTTAGAAACCATATATCACCGCTGGTGTCTTCTTGCAGTGCAAAAACCCATACATCTCATTTGAGGGATTAATGATTAGATGTTTGAACTTATGGGTTCTTCAGATGGACTGTTAGTCACTGTTGGTTGGTGTCACGTATGAAATCCTAATGAAGAAAATCAAATTCCTGTATTCTCTTCAGCCAAAGCTTTTTTGAGGGTGTTTTGGATGATCTTTTTTTAGTGATATACATATGTGACACATGCGAGGTTAGTTTTACGTGGGTTAAAGACAATCAAGAACCCTGCTTTTTTTACAAGGTCTGTTATCTTGTTGTAATGAAAGATTTGTTGGTTGTTATATCGACTTTTCTGAGACACCTGCAAAAAATTGCAATTTATTACTTATTTTAGCAATTTCAACTTGTTCTTATGGCTAATGAATTCTAGTTTGCAGCATTCAAGAAAGATTA
>NEWO01000497.1:494061-506747 GCA_003013225.1 Phalaenopsis aphrodite | reverse complement strand
GGGAATATTCCCTGTGTTATTCGGGTGTTATTGTGTGTTATTCGGGTGTTATTGTGTGTTATTCATGTGTTATTGTCATGAGAATATTTTTGGTGTTATAATAACACAATAACACATCAATAACACATGAATAACACGCAATAACACATGAATAACACACAATAACACATGAATAACACAGAAGAGAATATTCCCCGTGTTACTCCGCCGTTTTTTTTCTCTGTCGCGCGGGGTGTCGTGGCGTGATTTTATTGGGTACGCACATTATTTCAACGTGCGTAGTACGGTTAATAAGTGGTACTGTACTTTTGTATGGGATTTGAGAATATTTTGTGTTTGATAGAAAATTTATAAATATATTGTAAAGTTTTATTGAATTTGAAGTTTACATGATAGTCTATTTTTGTTGAATTTAGAATTCGGTTCATTTGGTCGAATTTGAATTACATCGTTCATGTAAAATGTTATAGGCAAGTTATCGCTGCATGCCTTTGTTGCCCGCTCGCCTGCTGCTCGTCGCCAACTCAATAGAAACGACTGAACAAGCCTTGCAAATCCAATGATAAAATATCATGTAATGCCCCGTACAATCAAGGACAAGCATGTAATTATACACTTTATACCCACTGTCTATAAATAAGAGGGACATTTCTACAGTAAGGGATTAATCAATCTGTTATTAAAAAACTTGTTATTTATTGGGTGTGATTCACGGGACAAATTAGATTTAATATTTTAGAAGTTGTTAGTGTAAATCATACAAGCAATAAGAAAGGAGCACAAAACAGAGAAGGAACCCACCAAAGAGATAGTGAACATAAAGTGCACCTGATAGTTTGTGCAACAACACATCTAGGAGTTGAAGGACAAGATGATGGGCTAAATTTTAGAGACCAACCAAGAAGCAGTAGCGGGGAGAAGGGAATAAAATCCCTAAGAGAAGCTGGCGCCCAACGGTCGGAGGGCAGACATGCCTGAAGAAAGATCAAGAGACTCCAAGTACAAGGAGAAGGCTAAGGTTAGTGTTAATGAACAACCAACAATTCATACATATTAAGTCCCTCCACTAGCCGGAGAATGTGTTAATTCAAGAGATTTTAGCTATTAAAACACCCGAGAAGTTCAAGAAAATGTCGCTTAAATCATACAAAGGTTGGATTGGTTCAACTAAGCACATTGCCTCCTTTGTGTCAATCATCGAGCGGTTGAGGATCATTGATTCTCTAAAATTTTGCCTTTTTTCATCATACTGAGGGAGTCGACCCTCAAGTGGTTCAATGGACTGCTGACTGAAGTAATAACCTCATTTGCTAATTTCAGAAGGATGTTCAATGTACAGCTCGATAGTGCTCAAAAGCTACAGAAGAGTTCCCATTCCATGCTGCAGATCAGGCTGTAAAAAAGCAAGATCCCCTTCTCTTTTGTCACTTGATTCCATAAAAAAATGCTAGATGTGCAAGATTCGAAACTCGCAATAGAACACACCTCCCCAACTTAAGGGATGAAAGAGGGACCGTTCTACTACGTTTTTGGTCTCTAGAGACTAAAGAACCTTGTCAAATTATTGGAGTTGGCTAGCAATCACATTTTAGCAAAAGAGTATAACTCTACCCCCACATCATCCATGACAGAAGCAAACACCAGTTGTGTGAAGAGGGGGGCCCTAAGAGATGACAGATGGAGGCTTAGGGATGACTAGCGTCCTTCTGCTCGATAATGTTAAGAAGATGATCCACAAAAATAATATGCTATTTTAAGTACCCTTTTATGTCTATTTTTAGTGATATTGCACTTTAAAGAAGGATATTTTTGGGTTTTTGTTGCAGGCATTTCATTTTTAGGCATTTAGAGCAAAAATGGCAAAAAGAGCGAAATTTGAAACAAATGCATAAATTTTGGGGTTTGGCGCATGATGCTCCAAAATCCAAATCGTTGGCACATGATGCGCCAGACATGACTTTTTCAAATTAAGGCATTTCAAGATGAATTTTGCCCAAATTTTCAAAGGGACACTTGTTCTAAGTACCACATGGAGTGATTCAATGCATGTGGACACTTTGGAAGGTTCCAATTTGAAGGGATTTAACTCTTGGATCAAGGAGGCACATCTTTTGAAATTCAAAGTTTTAACTTTTGAATTTCGGAGCAAATTGAGATTCTTTTGAGAAGAGAGACCCAGCCAACAAAAGAGAACCACTAGAGAGACTAGAAGTGGGGGATGAAAAGTTAGAGAGAGAGAGAGATGTGTGAGTTAGAGAGAGAAAGGAGGAGATTTTCTTCTAGGGTTGTAAGAGGAGAGAGAAAGTGAGAGATTTCTTCTTCATTACACTTCTAAGAGAGAATTGGGAGAGGTTGTAAAGAGAGAAAAGCTTGGAGAGAACTTCTAGAGATTTTCTTCGGAAAGATTGTGAGATAAGTCGTATTTTTTTTTAATTCTTTTGTTTATAAACTTATTTTCTTATATAAAATCTGTGTTTTATCGTATACTCCTTATGAATTCTAAGTAGTCTTCTTTATCCTTCTCCCTACTTTGAAGAAATGATTTTGTGAAGAATTATTATTTTTTTCTACGGTTTTAAATGTCAATAATTTGTGATGATTTGAACTCCGATCTTCATTTACTTTTCAATCTGGCCAATTGAATTGTTAAAATGTGTTGAGAATTATATGTTCTGAAAAGGGGGTATGATTTCTACAACAAAGGAAGAATCACATTTGATTTCATGAGAGAGTATTTCATTCATGGGGTTGGGTGCAAATAAATAAGGAAATACACATTGATGGGTGTAGAATTAGAAGATTTCAATGTGACGGATTAGAATCTCCAATTTGGTTCAGTTGATTGAAAACTAATGCAAGCATATTAGCCCTCAAGGGAGGGTGTAGTGGGAGCTTTGGAATGACAGTCGATATCCTCCCAGCCTAACTACAAAATTAGGGACCAAACTTTGGATTAGTCAATGTTCTTTATAGCACTCGGAAGAGGGTAGAGAATAGGATTGCTCCTATTTGACACAAAATAGTTTTTAAATATGCATTTTTAAGCTTTAAAATTCAATATCTTTATTTAGAAAACCAGAAAAAATATTCTAATTGTTCCTAAGTGATTAGGAAGTAATTTAGAATATTTCCATGAGTTTTATTATTATTGTGATTTTTAATTATTTAAATATTAAAAATAAACTAAAAATTAAGTTTTTATTTTAAATATCATTTTATTTTTAGAAAATACCCCTGATCACAGAGAACTCAAAAAAGAATTTTTTATAAATTTTTTTAGTTATATTTAGAAAATACTCCTGATCATAGAGAATGCCAAAAATAATGTTTATCTTTAAAAATTAATTTAAGTTATCAAATGTACTCAAAATATTTTGAATTTTTTATAGTGAGTTCTCTGGATCATAATAACAGTAGAAATAAAAAATCAAGTCTTTTAAATGTTCATATCTTTCAAAATTAATTATCTTAATGATGTTGTGTTCATGAAAATTAAGTACATTTTAAATAACTTGACCCATGAAATTATTTCCAAAAGCTTCTCTGGTCATGGTGGACCTTCCAAAATTTTCTTAGAATTTTCTAATCAACATGCTAATTTTCATGATTATTTTAAGGTAATGATGTGGAAAAACTTTAAAAATATGGATCTCTATCTAGGAACCTCCTCTGACTTTGGAAAAATCAGAGGATGTTCCCCTTGACAGAGGCTGCAACATGCCAAAAATTCAAGCTATAGTGATAATTCTAAATGCAAGGAGAATCAAAACATTCAAATCAGCATTTAATTAATTAAAATTAAAATATGCATCACATGGACTTAAAATTATTTTCACATTGTTCTCCTCTCTATTCACTGAGCAAGTGCGTATTTTTATTTTATTTTTGTGATTTTTCTATACAAAGTTATGAATTTTTGAAGTTAGAGGTATTTAAACAAATAGGAAAAATCGCTATTTACCTATTTAAACAGCGCATGCTGACTAGATCCTAGACAGCTCTGAAGGCACGCGTGGCGCGCTCTGGTTGGACGCCGCCATCCTGGTAGCTGCTGACTCGGCTCGCGGTTTATGTTTCAAAGCGTTATCTGGCTTGATCTCCTCCGTCCATTCAATACACGCTTTGTTAAATGGCTCCCCATCGTCGTCCTCGATAAAATGATCTCGTGACCGTCCACACTAAAACCCTAAAATTTCAACCTAGACAACCAAATCACTTCAGATTTGATCCTATGGACTCTTCTAAGTGAGACAAACATATCCATATGATAATCATGCAATTAAATTAGACCTAATCAAATGTAGAATCAAAATAGGCTCGGAAGGGAGAGAATTTTTATACATTTTCTCCGAGAAGTGAAGCTTTAATCAGAGGGTCTTGGCATGTTCGTTAGGGTCCAAAGAGGCTAGGGATTAAGCCTCTTGTTGTGGTGTAACACATAATTATGAATTAAATCATGGCTGTATTTGGGTGTTGGTCTAGAGCTATGGTAGAGGCTCTGTGGAAGGGGGATTTTATGGGGCTTTAGCTTCTTTCATTGTTGTAAAGGTGTGGGTAGAGTTAATTTGAGTTTGGTGGAGTGTGGAGGTGTAATGAGCTCTGTTATGGTTTCTGGCAAGATTTTGAGCTCAAAATTGAACTCCGACAGTGGAAATTAGTGAGGGAAAACAGTTGGAATGCACTGAGGGGATCTTAGGGAAGTTCTNTACACGTTCGTTGGGGTCCAAGGAGGCTAGGGATTGAGTCCCTGGTCTTGGTGTAAGGCTTATGTATGAATTTGACCAAGCTTGATTTCAGGTGTTGGTCTAGAGCTATGGTAGAGGCTCTATGGAAGGGTGATTTGATGGGGCTTTAGCTTTTTTCACTATTGTGAAGGTGTGGGTGAAGTTAATTTGTGTTTGATAGACTGTGGAGGTGTATTGGGTTCTGTCCTGGTTTCCGACAAGGTTTCAAGCTCAAATTTGAGCTCCGGCAATGAGAATGGGTGAGGGAAAATGGTTAGAATGCAATGTGGGCATCTTAGGGAAGCTTTGTGTGAAGTTTAGAGAGGCCTCTCTAAGGAAATTTCAGCACTTTTTTTAATGGCCATGGAGGTGGCCTTTTATAAAAAGGGGGTTATGGTGGCTGTCATGGCCAATTAGAGGGTGTAATGTGGAGCTTAGGTGGAGGGCAGAGGAGCTCTACAATTCAATTTAGCTGAGCTGGCCTCTAGGTTTGGTTTGGGTGAAGCTCCATGGGGGTGGCTCTTAGTTTGGCCATTTTCCAGTCACTAGTCCGGCCAGCCGGCCAGGGGGAGGTGGCTAGGTGCTCAGAGCATCTAGAAGAATTTATCACAACAATTTAATGCAAATGTGTTTTGATTTGACAAGAATATCTTAAGCATGTGTATTTTTGGGTATAAGATCCCTTATTTTGGGGGACACTTGGCCCATGGCTTAGTTTAGGTGGTTAGATGGATTTTTACTCAGTCTTAGGGGTCAACTAATGGCTGAGGTGGAGTTAACTTGGTTGCTTTAGGGTGGTTAGGTCACATTTAGTGCATGGGTCCAAGTGGGTGCAAAATGACCAAGTCTTGGGTTTGGTCTAGTATATCCATGTCAATTGTTCTAAATAAATGTTGTATTTGGTGCGGCTGATCATAATGAACAACTTTGGTGAAGAATGGAAGTGGTTTTGAGCTCAATTGAAGGGTCAATTTGAGGGAATTTTGAATTTTAATCAATTTGGTTATGTTGGGCTAGGCTTGGGTCTATGTTGAGCTAGCTTTGGGCTAACTCCAAATTGATTATTTTAAATGGTCCATATGGACCCCATGAAGAGTTTTCAACATGAATTGGATGCCAATTTGGAGGTTAAGGCAATCAATTGGGTGAAATTTAGGGACTTAGCCAATTTGGGGCCAAATTTAGGAATTTTGGATTTAGGCCAAAATCAAATGGATTTGAGGCTACACCAAGGATAATTTATAGTTGATTTTGATGTGTAGGAATGTTATAAAGATTTTTCAACATTAATTGGTGCCAATTGACTAGGCTATGGGTTCAATTTGGTGGGATTAGGTCATGTGACAAAAATTGGGGTTTAACCTATACCAAAAATTGCGCTCAAATTATGGGCCAATTAAGCTTGAATTTGGTCTAGTTTGGCTAAATAAAAAGTGAATTTGAGTTTAGGATTGATATTGGAGTAAATTGAGATAAAATTGATGGACATTTGAGTTGAATTTGGGGAAATTTGGGCCTTTAAAAGGAAATTTGGGGGTTTTGATCAAAGGTGGTTAAATTGGCCAAATTGGGTCATGTAATAGTTGAGGAAAATGAAATTCAGAATATTTGGGAGGTTTTGGAAATTTTTGGGATTTTTTGCAAATTTTGGAATTTTTGGGTCCTAGAGGGGTATTTTGGTAATTTGGCCAATTTTGCGATTTTGGGTAATTTGGGTGTTTCCAAGCTGTTTAAAATGATTTTTTGAACAAGTTTGGGTATTTTGCCTAGATTCAGAGATTTTGGCCAAATTTGGGGTCCCAAGGGTATCTTGGTAATTTGGGAGAATTTAGGGGCAATAGGGTAGGTTGGGTATCTTGATAGAGTTGGATTGCCAACCATCATAAATAAGTCATGGATCAATGAAAACCCTATTTTGCGTCCTCTATGTAGTGGTCTTAGCAAAACTCTAGCCTAGGGCTAATGGGTTTACGGAACCACCTACAGGAGTCTCCCAAAAGTATCAAGGGACCAAAGCCTAGAAGTTTAGGTTCAGGGTTGTGAGTGATTGTGAGTGATTGTGAGTGAAAACAAGTACCTTAGGCCTAGACCAACACCCAGGGTCAACCCTAAGGTCCAGTAGTTCTAAGGGTGACTCATCTTGAGTTTCCCCATAGTGACCCCACCTATTAAGTGCTAAAGGTTAAGACCAATATGTGGAACTTCAAGTTGAGTAAAGAGGAGTGTAGAATTTCTAATGGCGAGGGTTCCATGTCTAGTTTTCTAAGAATAGTCAGTAGGAAAGTCCTATGGCTAGACCTTAGGTTACTAAAGAGAAAAATCTAAACCTCAACCACGAGTGAGGTCAAAAAATGGACCCCCAATAGGTGCGGTGTGCTGGGCAAGCACACCGCGCATATTGGCGTTGACCGATGAGATCAACAAAAACCAATACAAATTCTTAAGTCAATTGACTCAGAAATGTGTGTAGATTTGTGTGTGTGATTTGTTTCCGCTGGGGAAATTAATGGGTGCATATTTAATCAAGTCAAGGAATAGGGACTTTCACTGGGGATTGGAGAGTAGATTTAGAGTTATGAAATTTCAGAATTTTGGTAATGATTCAAAAATGTGAGAATTTAAATTTAGGTATCAATTCCAAGAAGATAGTAGAAATTTAGGTATCGGCCTCAAAAGGTGAGAATCAGAATTTAGCTACTGATTCAAAAATGTGAGAATTGAAATTTAGGTATCAATTCCAAGAAGAGAGTCAAAATTTAGATATCGACCTCAAAAAGGTGAGAATCAAAATTTAGGTACTGATTCAAAAATGTGAGAATTGAAATTTAGGTATCAATTCCAAGAAGAGAGCTGAAATTTAGGTATCGACCTCAAAAGGTGAGAATCAGAATTTAGGCACTGATTCAAAAATGTAAGAATTGAAATTTAGGTATCAATTCCAAGAAGAGAGTTGAAATTTAGGTATCGACCTCGAAAGGTGAGAATCAAAATTTAGGTACTGATTCAAAAATGTTAGAATTGAAATTTAGGTATCAATTCCAAGAAGAGAGTTGAAATTTAGGTATCGACCTTGAAAGGTGAGAATAATAATTTAGGTACTGATTCAAAAAAGTGAATATTGAAATTTACAAAGAGCATGTGGTGTCAAATTTGCAAAAGTGTGTCATGTGAAAAGGTTGACTTTGTTGAAGAAGATTTGTAGAACTTTGTGGGGTTTTGTGCAGAATACAAAATTCCACAGGGATATGAAGAGAGCTAAAAAGATGATTGTGCTGCGCGCACAAAGAGTAAGAAACTCTGAAAATGAGAGAATCCACTCAACAGATTTTTATCACATTTAATTTTTCAAAATATGTCTTTAAAGTTTTAATTTTAATTGGTTGATTTTTAAAAGAAATTTATTTTGTTGTTTATTTATCGGTGATTATTTTTATTTAAATTTTATTTATTGTTAAAGGTTTGTTGTTTCGTTTTTTGTTCATTGAAATTCTGAACCAACGCGTGGTTCGTGGCTTTCATTCATCGCACAAAAAGGCAACTGACAAGAAGACACATTTCTGAGAAAAATTTTCATTAATCTAGTTCAATAAAAACATGTCACAGATCGAACATAGGCTAATGCCTCAAAAAGTACAATATAGAGTCCCTATTGAAATACATTCAGAACATCTCATGCTATGAATACATTGCAGGCTAAATATATCAGATACATATCATGGTTCTAACAAAAGTGAACCCTCTGACCGTCTGTACTAGGTATGATGAGCTCCTGAACAAGCACACCTTCTAAGTCATGCTCCAGGATAAGAGTTTCCTTTGCATGTATTTAGAGGTACAACCCTCTCATAGCTCGTACAGTAGTAGTTCTTCCAGTTCCGGGTCCGGCTAAAATCCATACGGCATTTTGTTTTCATCCATCTTGCGGAAAGTCACATGCACCCTACGGTGTCGTACTCCTGGAATGCAATGTTTGACAACGTCTACACCGTTGCCTTTAAGAACAAGTACTGAACCAACTGGTAGAGGAAACTCCACAGAACCTCTGAATTCAGCAGGGCCGACAATATCAATTTCTTTCCCAAATAAAATATTGCTTTTGTTCAGAAATAAGACCGTGCAGAAGGGCCTCACAAAATCATGATGATCAATGTGTGAGGGAATGCAATCACCCTCTTCATAAATATTGATAAAGCAACTTTTGGGAATGCAGGTAGCAGGTAGAATATTTCCTTTGACCATTCTTTTGATCATCCATTTTATCATTGGTGGTAGTGGATCTACTTGATCATGTATGAGGATCCCAGGTGGATTCCCCTGTCTGTCATTTGTGAAGTTTTAACAACAGCCACACTGGATGGTTATTCTTCGCTTTCCTCTCATTCATTTCTTTGGCTCGGAATATGTCCTTTCCATGAGAAGGCCCGCTTGACCTCTATCTCTTAAATCAAAGATACAGTCCAGAATGCTTCTTTCATCATTTTTGGAGAAAATCCTAGTATACATCTCTAGGCCTTCCAGTATATTGATGAACTTTCCCTGAACTTCTTCATAAAACTTGAATTCTCTTTTATTTACTTTACTTAGCTTGTAGTATTCTATCACACCAGGTGTTAGAAGCTGTCGCGGGCATTCCTTCCTTCGAGCATTGGCAGGAACTCAAACTGGCGCTGGTTGATCTGGAGTATGAGACTCGGCCTCTAGCGGGATGTACGGCTCTGGGCTCCACGGTACATACTGATCCGTCCCCAATGGGAAATATGGTTCATCCATCATAAAATTTGAAGTCTAAGATCCGTTGGTGCTTGAGATGCACTCTTGCAATGTACTGAAACATTGTAGATGTAGAACATTGCAATCTGGGCATTCTACGAATGCGTCTGTGGCTGATGTCCCGGCCGGTATTTCAACGTTGCACATTGGACAACCCTTGCACCAAACATCTAAAACTAAAAGTGTGTCTGACTCTGTCACAAACCCCGGTTCTTCATCTGTGGTGGTAAGCTAGTAGAAGTTTCTTTCAGGTCTGGATCATAAATATGCCCCTCAGGAATATGGGTGAGTAAGTTGTTCTTCTCTCTTTGACGTCTACGTTCCTATCATAGAAAAGCTCTCTGCTTCTTGCAACTGGTGTTTCTGCGTTGCATCCTGTGAAGCAGAGTGCTTGGAAGTCGTTCGTTATTGGCAGTTATTAAGCCTCGAGCAGGTGTAGCTACCATGGAGGGCAGATGTTTGGGCCCTTCCATCGGATCTTCTTTTGCTATCACGCTCTTGCTTTTACATGAACATTATCTTTAACGGTCACTCTCAGTAGTAAGGCAGTCACTCTTTCTCTTTGCAGCTGACTACGTCCATGAGAGGACTCTCGTAGTCCATGTCAACTTGGTTAAAATCTATGTTGAAATCAATGGTACCGCCCTGCGGCGCCATCTCCTCATTTAGTGCGAGGCCCCAGCCATCCTAGAAGGCAAAGATCAGCCTCTGACCAGACATTTTTTTGCAAACGTTTGGAAAACATCAGTGGGCCGAAACTTGTCATGAACAAGAAAAAAACAAAATATTTATTAAAGTAAATTTCAGTTTGTTTTGGTGAAAAGAATTGTTTATTTTATGTATAAGTTTTGTTTAATTTAGTAGAACATTATACTCAAAAGTGGAAAGAAGAAAATCTGAAGTTTAAAATTTCTTTCTTAAAATTTTCATTATATGGAGGTTAATTATAGAATTTAGACACGGTCATAGACATTTGGCCACATAGATAAACCTAAAACAATCAAAGTTTCAGAGCAAGCAAAGGCAAGCAGTGTTAGGTTGTCAGATATCGTCTGTTTATTGGTAACATGGGTCTTTTGCTCTGGAAGTCCACTAACTGGTAGGCTTCTCCTAAATAGACCTTTTCAATGATAAATGGTCCCTCCCAAGTTGGCTCGAATTTTTCACCTATTTTGCGGCGTGCAAGAATAAGCCTTTTGAGCGTAAGTACTAGGTCACCAACTTTGAATGTCCTTGGGCGGACTAATTTGTCATGGGCTTGTACCATCTTTGCCTGGTAAAGCTCCAAATGTTGTTGTGCTTCTATTCATTTTCCCTTGAGACTCTCCAGTTCTTCAAGTATGAGTTTTGCACTTTCTTCTGTTGTGAGTTGGTCGGCAACGGAGACTCTGAGAGATGGTGTCTGGATTTCTAGTGGTAGCACGACCTCGGCTCCGTACACAAGCATATAAGGTGTACACTGAGTGGGAGTCCTGAAAGTCGTCTGGTAGGCCCATAAGGCTTCTAATAGTTTGTTGTGCCAATCACTTTTGTTTTCATCTAGTATTTTTTTTAAAATATGTACCAGTGTTTTGTTGACAGCCTCAGCCTGACCATTTGCTCTGGGATAATAAATCGTAGAGTATCTCTAATCTATCCCATGTCTTTTGACAAAATTGTTGATCTTTGTACTTCTGAAAGCTGTCCCATTCTCGAAAATTATTCTTCGCGGTACTCCGAAATGGTAGATGATTTGGCTTTTAAAAAATTGAAGGATGTGTTGTGCTGTAACCTCACATAATGGTACTGCCTCTACCCATTTGGAGAAGTAATTTGTAGTGGTAAGTATAAACCTGTGTCCTTTGGAAAATGGAGGGTCTATCAGACCTATTATGTCCATGCCCCAACACTCAAATGACCACGAGGCAACAGTTGGGTGTAGCACATTCGGAGGCTGGTGTAAGACCACCCCATGCACTTGACATTGGTGACATTTTTTAGTTGTATCCATGCAATCAGACATCATTGCTGGCCAATAATATCTGACTCTCTTGATCTTCATCTTCATTTTCGGCCCTGACTGGTGAGCACCACACAATCTGGCATGTACCTCTTTGACAATATTTTGTGCTTAGGCTCTGCTCAAACATCGTAGCCACATCTAGTCGAATGATCTTTTGTAGAGAACATTTCCCATCAAAGCGTAAGACATAGCCCTTCTTTTGATGTGGTGCGCCTCAGACTTGTCTTCTGACAGCTTTTCAGTATGCAAATATTCTATTAATGTCTTGTACCAATCTTTGTTGAAGTCTTCCACTGTATTTATTGTTTTTTCTTTTCCAAGCTTATGTAGAGTTTTGAAGTCAATCTGAGACAAGACTCGTCTTCCTTGCACCGTAACTTCAATGGAATCCTCCGGTGGACACACTATTTCCTTAGCAAGTTTTGCTAAAGCGTCGGCATGGGCATTATCTCCCCTAGGAATCCGGTAGAAAGTCACATCGGGGATCTGCTCCAGGAGCTTTATCGTGTACTGATGGTATTCTACTAATCTTGGTTTCAAAATTCTGTATTGTCCGGCGACTTGCTGGATAACGAGTTGGGAGTCGCCATAAATGACAATGTTTGTTATATCCATTGAGAATGTCATTTCCAATCCGGTGATTAAGGCTTCATACTCTGCTTCATTGTTGGTGCACAGCTCTTTCAAGTGATATGAGAACCTCATCATACCCTTATCCGGCATGATAAAGATCAAACCAATCCCTTCTTTGTCTGGTATAACTGTGCCTGATTCTTTGTCTTTTCTGGCTGACGAAGCGCCATCGAAGTACATCTCCCACTGTTGTGCACTCGATAATTTCATTTGTAATATTTGCTCGTCTGGTAACTTGTCGTTGAGAGAGGACACAGCTGGCAGTGGGTGTGCAACAAGAAAGTCTGCTAGTATTTGTCCCTTGATAGCACAGAGGGGAAGACAAGTTATATCAAATTGCAATAAGATCATTGACCATCTTGCTAGACGTCCGGAGAGTGTTGGTCGGGTCATCAGATATTGCAATAGATTAACTTTTAAGATCAGAGTAATCTTATGAGAAAGCATATAATGTTTAAGCTTTTGGGTGGCGGAAATTAACGCCAGACAATGCTTCTCAATAGGTGGATACCTTATCTCCGTCGGTAATAGGCGACAACTCAAGTAGTTGAGCACAT
>NEWO01000497.1:435683-447879 GCA_003013225.1 Phalaenopsis aphrodite | reverse complement strand
TATTTATTTGCACTCCACCCCCATGAACTTCACCATCCATGGAATTTGAATGTAGTTCCACTTTGTTGAGAATTACATTGCCCTCTCGGGTTTTAATGCAAATACAACAAATTTAACACTACAACAGTCCCTTATTGTAATGTAAATGAAGTGCAAGTAAAATCATCACATTTATCATTAAAAATTATTCTAGCATGCATCCCAAAATCCTAAACATGAATCCTATTCATTGCAAAAGAAAAGTAAAAGAAAAATAATGACATAATTCTCTCATGCCGCAATTTCCTAATAAGAAGAAAGAGTAAGTAAAACACATCACAAAGTATGAAGAAAACACAACGAAAAACTTCATTTCATCAAAATAAATCCACTAGATAAGTGTTTACAAAATCATAAGATAATCAAGAATAAAATACTTAGCTTTTTTCCACTTGAAAGAAAGATGAAAATCTCTCCCACAAAGTCTTCTGATGATCCATGCAATGCTAGAACATTTCTATACAGATTCTCTCAAAATCCCCTCACCAATCTTTCCAAAAAGGTAAAAATCTACATTTTTATTCATATTCTAAGATCTATAAATATTTCCCACATTTTTCCCTAACACACGCCACCTTTTTCTAACATAAAAGCACTCTATTATAGTGTAGGGACAAATTTCCCAAGAGATTCCTCAAGCAACCTTCCAAAAAGTATCGAAATACATTGAATCTTCTAGAAATTTGCCCAGCATCATGTCCAAACTATCTCGAGAGCTATCAGTGCCATTTTGGGCGCCATCGGTGTCATTTTTACGTCGATATCTGCACTATGGCGCCGTCAGCGCTGGTTCTAGCACCGTCAACGCCCACCCTGCGCAGCTCCACCATTTTGCTTCGTTTGGCTCTGTTTCGCCCCATTTTAGTTGCGTTGTGTTCCTAACAGATAGAAATACAAAATAATCATAAGAAAAACCTTTCTTTAAAGTGTAATTTCATTCAAAAAATATGTGAGAAGTGTTAGAAAGATTAAGCATAGAAAGACATCGAAATGTGCTAGGACAAAATTTTTTTCTTACTCGTTTTTGCTCCAAATTGCACCATTTTTGCTTATTTTTCTCCAAAACTCCATTTCTTGTCCCTAAAACTAAAACTATGCAAAATACCTTCATTTAAAGTGTAATATCATTAAAAATTATTAAAATTGAGCATGAAATATATATGAAAAAGTAATCATTTCTTAGGCGTATCAGTGTGCATGTGAGAGTCTTCTTATAGTCCATTTTTGTGTGTTTATTGGAGGAAGAAGACAACAAAGGAACTCCAAAGGATTTTTTTTGGGAGAAGTTTAAAATAAGTATCTTTTATTTTTTAAAAAGTTTTATTTTATTGTGTAAAATTGGAGTTCAATATAAATCATGTTTTGTTATGTTATCTCCATGAGTTATGAGTAGTTTTTCTTTTCTTTCTCCTTGCAATAAGAAGTAATCATGTGTAGGATTAGAACTATTTAAGATTTCTATTATTCCATACTTGTGATGATTCCTTACTTCATTCTTCATTTACAACTTCAATCTGACTAATTGGAATGATAAAATTTGTTGTGAGTCCATAATGACTTGGGAGGAATATGTATTCCTCAACTAGTAAAATCACATTAATTTTGTGGGTGAAAAAGAAACTGATCGAACCTGCAATTACATGTATTTTTAATCTCCAAAATATTGCCAAAAACTTGACCCAAATTATATTCAGTGGCTAGTATGAATAAAAGTAATGATATGAAAAATAAATGATAAAACTTTATAATATAGGTACTACGCAAGTATATGTATCGTTTCAAGTAATATAGAAATTTTATTAAAAACCCCAGTATCGATCCCATGAGGATAGTTGAACTATTTAAATTGGCTTCCTAAACTCAAAAATAAATTCTATCTAAATTGCAGCTTTAAATGAAAATGAAATGATAAAAATGTTTAAGACTAAATTAAAGCAGATAAAAAAATTATAATTAACAGTTTAATAAAGTAATTCTAACGAGTTTGAATTATATGTAAGGATCTTCCCCTTGTAATGAGATATTTATCTATGTAGGATTTGGATGACTAAAATTATGATGATGTATTGTGACAAATGGGAACATTTCTATTCTTTACCCCCTCCTGGTGATAGTAAAGAACATTGGGTAACTTAAAGTTTTTCACCAGCTTGTGTAATAGTGCAGAGTAGATTATGGCCTATCACCTCCAGATTACCCACTGTGCCCTCTATACAGGACCTATTAGGGACCCTTACGATCTAAACTCTAAATTGAATTTGAAAAAGAATCTAGTTTGTCACCCTAAAAACATAAATTCTACACCCATGAAAACATATCACCCTATTTATTTGCACTACCCCATAGGTGATCGCAACACCTCTGCCCATAATAAAGTGTGACACTCACTAGTTGCGTGAAATCATAACCCTCCTAGGCTATTATGTTTCTCAATAGATTTTAACCTCAAAAGTGACCAATGTGTAAAGTGAATGAAGAATCAATGAAAATGTCATCACAATTTTTAAAAGTTAAAAAAAATCTTTAAATCATTCTCATCCAAAAAGATTAATTCCCAAAAATAAGAAGAAAGAAAGGGAACTACTCAGAATTCATGGAGATTAAAACAAAAACAAAAAATTTGTATTGCAATTCAACTCTTAGAAATAAAAACTTAAACATAAATACAAAGTACATTATATCTTCTCCCCAACACAAATTTTGGAGTCTCCTTGAAGAAATCTCTAAACTCTTACTCTTACAACACATAACACATTAAAACATACACTTAAAAACCAAAATGGGACTTCAAATGTTACCAAAAATTTTTTATTTTTTGTATAATTTTAATCTATATTACTAGATCTCTAAAAATAACCAATGGTTGTTTCAAACACCCCTTTAAAATTCAATCAAATTCAATGTATCTTCTAAAAGGGAAGTTACTGGCGCTATAACACCAGTTTGGCTGCTATAGCACTCTTTGCCAGCTTATGTGGCGCTATAGCGCTAGGGGCGGCACTATGGCGCCATACAATATGCACCATTTTTGCTCAATTTTACTTAATCTTTTTCAAATGTCTATTCCATGTACCTGAAACCAAAATTATGCAAAAATACATTCCTTTAAAGTGCAATATAACTAAAAACATGCATAAAATATGCACTAAAAACATATAATTTTAAGGTGGATCAATAAACCATGGGTTGGTGCAAATAGATAGGGTGATAAGTTTTAATTGGCGTAGAATTAGTGATTTTAGGGTGATGATGAGGGTGGATTTATTGTGTTAAATTTGCAAATATTTTTCAATATTACAAAATACACGTGGCAGATACAATAGTAAATAAGCAATTTAATTCTAACAAAAATAACTTTAGTGAAAATAGTTTTATCCTTTGAAAAAAACCTTTAAACTGCCAAATCCCCTAAAAATAATGCAAGTATACGTATCAGAGTCCTAGATATCGATCTCATAGGAAAGTTGGAAATGCTTATAAGTAAATTTTTAATATTATATTTTAAACTACAATTTAAAACCACAAAAGTGAAGTATGAAACTTGAATCTAAAGTAAATGAGTGAATGCTAAATAAAATGCAGTTAAAAGACTACGTTATTTAAACTAATAACTAAACTTTCAAAAGTAAATTTTAAGAAAACTAAATAAAGTTTTTTTCTTGAAGAGTTCAAATTTAAGAAAGCATCATTCCCCTTTACAATGAGAATATGGATTGTGAAGAAATTAAAAATCATTTGAAAATATATATATATTGTTTTGTGTCAAATATGAGCAATCATATTGTTTACCCTCTTCCAAGTGCATAAAGAACATTGACTAATCCAGAGTTTGGTCCCAAATTCCATGGTTAGGCTAGGAGGATACCAGCTGCCACTCGAAAGCTCCCACTACTCTCTCTCCTGAGGGTTAAAAATCTCGCATTAGTTTCCAATCAACTGAACCAAATTGTGGATTTAATCAGTCACCTTAAAATTTCCAATTCTGCATCTAATAAAGTATATTTCCCTATTTATTTGTACTCAACCCCATGGATGACATCCTCTCCCATGGAATCAAATGTGATTCTCACTATGTTGTAGAAATCATAGCCCTTTTGAATCATATGTTTCTCAACACATTTTAACATTTCAATTGGCTAGATTGAAAAATAAATGAAGGTCAGAGTTCAAATCATCACAAATTTTTGACATTTAAAACCTTATAAACTAAATTCAATTCTTTGTAAAACCATATCTCATACTAGGGAGAAGGGAAAAGAAGACTACTCAGGATTTATGAAAAGGATACAACAAAACACAGATTTCATATATAAAAATAAGTTTACAAAATAAAAAAATAAAAGAACTCAACTTATCTCACAATCCTTCCTAATAAAATCCATAGAAGTTCTCTCCAAGCACTTTCCCTCTTTACAAGCACTCTCAATTCTCTTTAAGAAGTGTAAAAAAGAAGAAATCTCTCACCTTCCCTGTCCTCTTACATTCCTTAAAGATAATCTCCAAGCCCTTGACTTTCTCTCTCTCTATCTCACACCACTCTCTCTCTTCAATCCCCATTTTCACACGCCTCTTTCAACTCTCCTCAAGCCCTAGACTTCCCTCTCTTTTAATTGAGGTTGTGTCCCTCCAAAAAGAATTCAAAATTCCCTCTAAAATATGTCCAAAAGTCAACTATTTTGAATTAAAAAGTCATGTTTATTGATCTAAGTGACATATGTCTTCAAAAAAAAACCTTCCAAAGTGTCTAGATTCATTGATTCACTCCATAGGGCATTTAGAACAAGTGTCACTTTCAAAATTTCTACAAAATTTGTCTCAAATCACCTTAATCTGTAGAAAGTCATCTCTGGCACTTTAGGTGCTCGTTCTGACACTTCAGGCGTAAACTTGCTTAAGATAGTGTTGTTCTTGGTTTTGGCTCTTCAAGCACCAAATTTAGTGCTTCAGGTGTCAGTTCTCTATCAAATGGCACTTCAGGCATCAACTCTCTGTAAAGTGGGTCTTTAGGCGCCAGAATCCCAAAATTCGTTGTTTTGGCTCCAAATTTAGTCCTTTTAGCTACTTTTGCTTCAATTGCCTAAAATTGATATACCTGCAACAAAAACATGAAAATACCCTTCTTTAAAGTGCAATATCACTAAAAGTAAACATAAAATGTATACTTAAAGCAACATATTATTTTGGTGTATCAAAATCCACCAAACTTAAATATTTATTGTCCTCAAGTGACACTTTTACTACATAGAAGCATATGCCTTAGGATAGAGATTAAATTATAACTTCTATATGTTAGTTTAATAACTAAAATAACAATAATTAAGAAGAGCCTTTAATAACTTAGAGTCAAACTCTAAGTTTAAGAGTACTTAGTAATCAAATTTAAGATTTCTGAATCTCTATTCTTTTTAAGAAAAAATGTAATTTGTCATATCAAGGATACTTAAAAAATTCATATGAAAAAGAACTTCATGAGAACTTTACTAGTAATGCCACTAATACTCCAATACAAGTTTAGAAAATGCAATAAAGCCTTTTTCTCAAGTTGATTCAAGTAAAGCCAATTTTTGGTTAGGCATCTCCTCAAGCTTCTCCTCACATTGTCTTTTTTTTTACCTTTTTTCTTTTTTTATAAGGATCTTTTCAACCTTTCTTTTCTTTTTCAAGTGAGGATTAGTATATCTGGATAGCCTTTAATAATTTGGAACTTCACTATCCTCTTCTTAAAGTCAAAACTTCCATAACTTTCTTCACTTTATAAATTCATATTAGTTTATGATTTTTCATAGAGTCTCATTCTTCTTTTCTTACATGAAACTCTAAAATTGTTAATATTTCAAAAATACAATTTCCTTTACTTAAAATAGAAAAACATAGTCTTATCTTATCACACCAAACATCTTTAACTTTAAAATTGACCTCATTAATAAAAACTTTTACCTAAATTTACCATAACATTCATAAACATAAGTATAGTCATTTAAAGTTAAATTTTAATATCTCAAGTCATGTTAAATTAATTTTAAAAACATAGTAAATTGAGGACAAATTAAATTTAGTTTACTTTTTTTAAAGAAATTTTTCTTTCCCTCAAACTTAAATTTTTAAGTAATTTAAAAATGTGTTAGTGCAAAATTTAGCTGGTAAAAAAACATTAAATGCATAAAAATAAAAACTAACATGTAGAGGATTTTTTAGTATGAAGCTGGGTTCTAGCATATTGTAGGTTCTAACTTAAAAAATGTAAACAAGCTTTAAAGCATTAAATGAAACGTATTATATTTTAAAGGATTTGCTGAAAATTAAAAATAGAAACAAAAACTGAAAAAACTAAAAATGCAGAAAAAGTAAAAATCTACAATTACTTTTACAAATTAGGTCCACAACACATCATTAAAATGAAAGTTCTTACTACAATAGTTTTAAAATGACAACAAATAACAATCAATAAAAATAACAAACAAAAATCAAACAAACTAACTTCTACGATATCAATCTTCATCGCCTTCCTCCTCCTCCTCATCATCATCATAGTCTTCTTCTTCTTCTTCTTCTTCAATATGATCTAGAGCATAAGGATTGAAGCTGGGGCAAGTTGGAAATTCCCTAAGATATCTAGCCATAAACTCCTCATAAGCTATATCATGCTGAGCTCTTCTTTGATTATATTCATCATTTTAAGCATTCCTTGGTTCAATTCCTCAAATCCTATTCTTCATATTCATAATATCCATTTGTTGAATCATGAGTTGCTCCATAATATTTTCAAGTGAAGCTGAGCAAGAAGTAAATGCCCCTGCAACTGATGTTGAGGGTCTATCACTACCTCCACTCCTAGACTCAACAAATGATTCAACTCTTTTGACTTCTATGCTTCACAATAGGATTTTGTTGCTGCATCTTTTCCTCATTTCTATGTGACTCTACTCCTGATTGTTCACATAAACTAAAAATTAGGGCAAGGTAACCCAAACAACTAGCTGTAACACTACTAGATATACTCTGAGCATGATGAACTATATGAAAACCAACATCTACTGCCTTCATTTTCTAAATGTAGAAGTTTAGCACAACTCTATCGTTTGTTACTTTGCTCAAATGATTTGTTGGCAGTAATTTAGCAATAATGAAGTGGTTTCTTACATTTGACTGAATAGTCATCCTCGAAGCAGAGAGGTTAAATTTTTTATTATTTTTAATCTTCCATTCTCCTCTTCCATCAATCAGAAAGGCAATCACTTCATCCATTGATGAATCAGTCATCATGAATGCAGCATATTCACATTGAAATGCATTTGTCAGTCCATAAAATGTATTGATCCTTTCTCTAGAAAACTCAATTTGGTTACCTCTCACAAGGATGTGATCATTAGTGGTGAACTGTAAGTTGGAATAGAACTCCCAGATCATAAACACAATCGCTACTGTAGTGAAGTAGCAAAACCTATCCCAATTTTTAGCGACAATCAACCTCTTGATCTCTCCACTCAGGTTAGCAAATGCCCGTTCCGGAATCAACTTTCTCGATTCCATTTGAGTATTGTAACAATTTTGGGCTTTAAAATTGATAAATTTCCTTAAGTCAAAATCATCTGTCGGCTTCCCTCTCTTTTCTTATGGTGCCATTGGAATTTCTATGAAAATCGAAATAAAATCCAAATAAATCACAAAATAAAAGATCTAACTCTGCAAGTAAATTATTTGGTACGAGACTTTTCATCGTGGGTTTTCATTAAGCTTTTTCAACAAAACTCACAAATTTCAAATCTTCCATAATGTAAGAAAAAATCATGGTGAAAATAAATAATTTCTAGTTTAAAGTGAAGCTCTTACCAAAAGAAGATGAAATCTAAGATCTTTGGCCTTTGAAATCTTCTCTAATGCGTCCAATGTGAAGCTCTAGGTCATAGTTTAGAGGTAAGAGATGACGCAAACAGTAAAAATGGTATTTTATTGGGCGATTTTGTGGTTTTTTAGGCAATCTAACATTTTTGAGAATTTGGCACTTCAGACACCAACCTGGTGCATCAAGTGCCAACTCTCTGTCAACTGGCGCTTTAGGCGCCAATTTGGCCCATCGGACGCCAACACCTTAATTTTTCTAGATTTCACTTTTTGAGGAAATCTATTATGTACCACTCTATGAGAACCTTTAATTAAGTCAAATAAACATTTATACTCATTATTAAACACTACTCTAACACCAAACTTTCACACACAGCACAAAACTTACTTTTATATAAAAAATTCACGTTATTACAAACTAACAATTTTCAAGCAGATAAACATCTATTTCATTGTCTAAAGCAAACCAAACATCCTAACACTGAAATCTAAACATCAAAATACCAAACACAAACATAAATATAGTCCAACAATGAAAGTAAATGCAGTCTAACACAAAAAAAAGAACTAAAATAAGAAGTACTAGATAAAATGTTTTGTTCATAAAGTAAGTTCAAGCATCTTCTTTGCTCTCATTCTCATGGATATCTCCTATGAATTGATAGTGCAAGTACAAGTTGTAGAAGGGTCGAAAAGGGAATTCACCAGTTGAATCTTTCTCAATCCAAGCATGTTTCTTGACCATACGTATCAAACCATCTTTAATACGTCCAGTATGTTCAAAATGTTCCTTCAGCCTCCAATCCAGATGATCCAACATTTCATAAACATTCCCAATTGCATGCATAAGATTTTGCAACTCTTTTTCTATCTTATTGATCCTTTTCAAAAATACGTTCGAACTGAAGTAAGGCTGAATATGTGATGAATTCTGGGATGCTTGATCCATTAGTACATTCATATCATTCTCATCTCTCATTTCAATACAGTTGCAATAGAATTCTCGGTCCATCATCTTCCAAAGAAGAAGCAATTTATCCCAACTCTCATAAGGTACCTGCGATTGACTGCATCGTAGGAAAATAGTGGCTGGATGTCCCAATGCAGTTGCAGATCCATTGACGAGCAAACCCACAACTGATTTTACAATTATTGCACCAATATCAACAGGTTTTCCAGTTTGAATACAAAAATTCAGAATAACACTCTCCTTAGTTACCTTATTTACCTTACTGATTTTCATAGCGGGGAGTAATTTTGATGCAATAAAGAAATGCTACGCCTTAGATGCAGGATTTAATAATGATGAAGAAAAACTTACATTTCCATCATCTCTGGCCTCCCAATTTGCTTCTTCATCCGTAAGGTATCAATAGAGTTCATTCATATTATCTTTTATAAAGGTAAAATTTGCTTAGTAGCAAATAGGAACACTTTTAATCATAAACATCTCATTTATTCTTGAAGGAGTGAATTGCAAAAACCTACCTTGCACATAGACAATTCCTTAGTTGATTCCATATAGATTTGCATAAAACTCTTTCACCGCAGGGATAACTATGGTGACGGTAGTGTAGTAAAGCACTTCCTAGCATCTCTGTGCAATAATCTCTTCCACTCAAGTATTTGGTGAGTTGAATCCTCGATTCACAAATCCCCTTTCCTTGATTAGCGTCTTCTTCACAAGAACTCAATCATGTAACTTCTGTGCATCGAAAATTACAAACTTTCTCCGGTTAAAAATTCCAAATCAAGCAAAATTTTTAGAGTGGGAAGCCATAGGGAATGAAAACTAGTGATAGTTCCCTCGTTTTCTCCCCTAAAATGGACTTTAGAATCAGTTTTTGGGAGTTATAAGGAGAAGAACTCTCCAAAAATCGCTAAAAATCGCCTTTTGAAACATTTTAAGTCATTTTCGTCGTCGCAGTGCTTCAAGCGTCGATCTTGGCGCTTCAGGCGCCAGTTCCAAAAAATTCACCATTTCAATTTTGATCTAATAAATTCTCAATTATTCCATACAATTAGGTAAATAAAGATGTTTCTAAATATTTTCTTAATGTCAAATTTCTCAAATACAAAGAATCTGTAAAAGTATAAATATATAAATATATGTTAATTATTCCAAACAAAAATATAAAAGCAAAATAAGCAATGATAAATATGAGTTGTCTCTCACAATGTGCTTAATTTAATGTCATCAGCCCGACAATCCCAGTCTTTATTCTGGGTGACCCAACCTATTTAAAACTGGTCTTTGACCATCAAAATATGGTTTCAATCTGTGCCCATTCACTTTTAATATCCTTCCAGTTTTAGGATCTTCAATATTAATAACTCCATTGAGATATACTTTTATAATTCTGAATGGCCCTTTCCATCTAGACTTCAGTTTTTCGAGAAAAAATTTCAATCTTGTATTGTATAAAATAACTTTCTGTCCAGGCTCAAATTTTTTTTTATTTTCTTTCAATCATGTCATTCTTTCATTCTTTCCTTATAAATCCTAGCATTATCATAAGATTCATTCCTAATTTCTTCAAGCTCATTCAATTGCAATAGCACTAACCTTGCAATTGTTGCATTCCTAAAATGAGATCCTCCATCAATAATGATTTCTCTCGGCATTCCATATCTTGTAAAAATATTTTTAATTAAAAGCTTGAAACACTCTGAGTATTCATTGAGGTAAAGCAATTGCTTCTATCCATGTTGAAACAAAATCCTCTGCAATAAATATCACATTTAAAAATGAAGGTATAAATGGTCCCATAAAATTCAATCCCCATGCATAAAAAATTTCAATTTCCAAATTAAAATTTAGAGGCATTTCATTTCTTTTTAAAATATTACCAACTCTCTAATACCAATCACATGTTTATATATATATATATATATATATATATATATATATATATATATATATATATATATATATATATATATATATATATATATATATATATATATATAACATCTCTAAATAGAGTAGGCCAATAAAATCCAGATTGAAAAATTTTATGAACAGTTCTATCATTACCAAAATGACCTCCAAATTTAGAATTATGATATTTTTGGATAATTTCCTGAATTTCTTTAAAAGCCACATATTGTCTTGTTACTGAATATTTGCGTTGTTTGTACAAATATGGGTCATCATAAAAATAAGATTTTGCATCGTAAATGAATTTCTTTTCCTATGTTTTTGTCATTCTATATGGTAAAATATCACTAACAATATAATTCACAATATCAACATACCACGGTATTTCTCATCATTTTGAAGCATAAAGTTGTTCATCAGGAAAAGTTTCATTAATTTATTTTTCCAAATCAAGTGTTTCTTCCTATTCTAGCTTAGATAGATGATTCATAATTTGATTATAAGTCCCTTTTCTATCGACTACTACAAAATCAAACTCTTGCATCAGAAGTGCCCATCTAATTAATCTTGGTTTCACATCATTCTTTTGCATTAAAGATTTAATAGCCAAGTGGTAAGTATGCAAAACACATTTAGCTCCAATTAGATATGACCTAAACTTATCAAAAGCATAAACAATGGCTAATAACTCTTTTTCAGTGGTGGTGTAGTTAATTTGAACATCATTAAGAGTCTTACTAGCATAGTAAATGACTTTAAAATTTTTTTTATATATTTGCCCTATAATAGCTCCAATTGCATAATCACTAGCATTGCACATTAATTCAAAAGATTTCTCCCAATCAGGTGAAACAATTATAGGAGAAGTGATCAATTTTTCCTTTAAAGTTTTAAAGGATTTAAAGAAATCTTGGTTAAAATCAAATTTTGTATCTTTTTCTAGAAGTTGTCATAAAGGCTTTGTAATTTTTGAAAAATCTTTAATCTAACGGATGCAAAAGTCAGCATGTCCTAAATAGATCCTAACTCTTCTTATAGTAGTAGGTGGAGGTAGGTTTGATATAACCTAAATTTTTGCAGGATCTACTTCCATGCCATTTTTTGAAATTTTATGCCCAAGCACAATTTCTCCTGCAATCATAAATTGACATTTTTCTCAGTTTAATACGAGATCAGTCTTTTCTCATCATTTTAGAACTTTCTCCAAATGATTTAGACATATCTCATATGAAGTTCCAAATACCGAAAATTCATCCATAAAGACTTCAATCTCTTTTTCAATTAAATCACTAAAAATTGACATCTTACATCGTTGAAATGTTGCCAAAAACCAAAGGTTATTCACCGAAAAGCAAAAGTTCCATAAGGACTAGTAAATGTTATTTTCTCTTGATCCTCTGGAGCAATATGTATTTGATGATAACCAGTATATCC
>NEWO01000497.1:360764-383909 GCA_003013225.1 Phalaenopsis aphrodite | reverse complement strand
TTTTAGATAGACCAAATATAACCATACTGTTAATTAAATTACGAGTCATAAGCTCCCGCACAAACCTCACAGCAAAAATCTCTTTTATTTAACATTCACCTAAAACCAACCTCAACAAAGAAGCTGGCAAAACATTTCTTCTATGAAATACTTTGATGTTCAGCCTGAACAATTTTTCAGATAAAAAATGAGACATTCACAAAAATACCACACAATTGTCTTTACAAATGTAACATTTTTTTTTTACATTTAAAATGCCGAAAATCATTCCAATATTATATTAAAAATACCATTATTATTAACTTATAAAAGGTGAAATACACCATTTTTTTCATGCTAAGCAAAGATAAAGTGGCATATACTTAAAAATCAAATTTTGGAGTTAGATATGTAAATACACATTGGTATTGGTGGTATGTACCAGATTTTAAGGCTATGTTTATAAGTCTCGGGATCAACATGTAAGAAAACAAAACTGCACTCACCAAAAAAATGAATTAACACTGATCGTATAACAGTGATGATTCCTTCTGGACTTCTTATTAAAATAAATTTTAATTAAAAAACAACTTGCCAAAAAGTCATTTTCTATAAACATCAAAGATCAACCAACTTAAAGAGGATAAAATATTAAGCGTGGAGATTGCATGCATGTGGAATCCTTAAACAATCATATTGTACACAGTTGGGCATAATGATGAACAATATGGTTGTACAATGAGTTCGCATGTATGTGAATTCTGCAGCTAATATTCGTTCCTTCTATAGAGAGGAGCTCTGGGTATGGGTGTGGGTGGTCCCCTCCCACTCTAGGGAGAGGAGTGGGGGTGACGGCAGTAGCAAAGGTGTCAATAGTGAGGAGAGTGAGGTTTGTGGAGGTTTGGCAATCATGGATGTGACGGTGGGGGGTGCTTTGGGCGGTTCATTTCATTACAAGAAGGATGGCATCGATGGCAAGGGTGGAGGAGATGATTCAGGACAAAGCGGAGCAAGTGTTGAGGAATCGCAAGAAACTACTCGAATTTCAGTTAAAAAAACTGTGGGCATGGAGATCAGTTCGGCTCGCGCACAACATGCATCAAGAAACAAGAATGGGGGAGGTTTGAAGTATTATGTGGGCTCCCCTATGAAGAACCGAGAGAAAGTTAGGGTTAAACCCAATCTTGCGAATAACAGCATGCTGCAGGCAGCTTCAAGGGTTCACAATTTCGAAAAATCCCAACATGCTGAGGATGATTCAGTTTTGTCGTCTAAGCTGGGTGGTAATTGTGAAACTAAGGCTGTGGATAAGAATTTTACAGAGGTGGTGTGGGCGGTGCCCTATTTAGGAGAGTAAGGAAGATATGGGTGTCAACTGTGAATCTTTCAATGCAGGTGGTAGAAGTACTAGCTGCTTCTCAACCAATTGCATTAGTGAAAAGATGTGTAAACCAGGTGTTTGCATGAATGCCGCTGATTACCAACGTCCTATTGCCCCGCAAATATTCACGCAGCTTCAGTCGAGCAATGGAATGGGGACTGCCCAGGGCCATTTGCAGGACAACAGGATCAAGTTTGGAGAACTACAAAAAGCTTTGAATGACAAAAAGCAACCAGGAGTTGGTTTGGACCCCGGTCAGTCAAGATTCAGACAGAATGCTTTGCAGAAACCTACTCGTATACTGGTCATGATGAATGAAAGCACTAAGTATTTCATTAGTGCCAATGGGACTGTTAAACTTAATATGGTATGTAAGCAGCAAAATATACAGAAGCTTGCAAGATATTGGGAAGACATTCATTTGTCCGTTTCAAGCCTGGAACCTAAGCGCAAATGGGCCCAATTTGGACACAACCAAATTGCCACGGTTCAAAATGACTGTTTTGTTGGCATTTTCAACAGCACTGTTTAAGCCAGATATGCGGTTCCTCCCGGGGAACCAAGGTTTGTAGCAAGACACATTATAGGGCTTGATATATGGAGGACTAATATGTCACAGGATTCTCTTAGTGGTTTCTCGGTACCAATCTGGAAAAGATTACCGCAACTTCCTCTCCTCTATTGGGATAGTACTCATATCATCCATATGACAGTAAGAGTGGGACAACCATTACGTTTGGATACCAATACCAATTTGTGGGGGTGAAATCTGTATGCTCCAGTATGTGTTAAACTCACCTTGAAAGAAATTGAAAGCCAGGACATGGGTCTTGGAGGTCAAGGGTCAATTTTACCCCAAGGTTTGAATATGAAGGGATCTCACATCCGTGCTTTAAATGTGGCAAAATTAGTCAAAAGCTTACTCAAAGCAAACAAGCTCCTCATTGTGATGAAGAGTCAAACGGTAACAATATTGGGAATTCTCTTCTGCCAGACCAACCAAATATTGGCATCGCCATTGTTAATGACCCTCTTAAGAAGGGTTTACATAGAACTTCAGGGTAGGATGGAGAAGCAGCTGGAGGTTCAACATAATATCCAGGAAGCCACTCCGCTTTCAGGGGTCGAGAATATTGTGCAACATATTTATGTATGAATGAACAGTGCCACATGAAATTCACGGTTTGACAACCAACGGAACGGGAAAGGCCAAGGATACTAAAATGAATGATAAGAGGGGCTTGTTTCACTCCAATATGGAAAGAGGTGAGAGTGTGGAGAGTATTTCACACAAACTGAATGTGCCCATCGGCCACCCGCTGAAGATTCTGACTTGATTCCAAGGAACATTTTGAGTGAGCTTCCTATTAGCATGGCAGATCCCAACCATACAAGGCTACACGTAGCTTCTTCTTGATCCAATCTGATAGATTGCTAAGAGACTTGGTGGCACCAAATCATGAGCTGGTTAGGAAGGAGTCTCCAAGGCTCATTTTGGAGCAGCTTCAGTTAGGCCCGATGGAGATGAAACATAGAAAATGCAGGAAGAATGTGAAGATAGAATGGACGTCAAGATCATGCCCCCTTAAGGTACCCAATTGCACAAATCCTTTTTTAGAATTCTCGGGGTCTCTGCAAAAAGGTTACAGACAACTATCTCAAGCACTAACTAAAGAGAACAACTTGTTCTTTGTTGGTTTCATTGATACGAGAATGGATTAGCTCAATTGTAATGAAGTTGAAATCACCGCTCGAAACAAGTGGGATTAAACTTTTCAACCTTAAGTGGGTGAGTAAATCAAACGGGGTTTTGGCGGAGATATATTATCACTTTTAGCAACGAGTTGATGCACGATCAAGTCATTATGGGCTAACAAGGCTTCCAAATAATAGAACTTGGAGGATTGGCACAATATACACAAGTAATGAGCACTTTGCTCCACGAAGATTGTGCGAAGATATTTTCAGCTGCTATGATATTGAATTACCCTATTGTTGGAGGTGATTTTAATTGTATTGTGTCAAAAAATGACAAAAAGAAGGAAAGAAGTTCCTGCATAGTAGTGGGGTCCAAGTCATTATGGTCAAAGGTTTGAACATTAGTATAGCTCTCATGTGAAGCTCCATACCATCGCAGCCATACAAAGCATTTGCAAACCATGTATGTTGGAGTGCAAAGTTGTTCTCATTGAAAGGGACAACATTTATATCAACAACTCTTTGAGGGCTACATTGGAGAGAAAGCATTGGCAAAAATGATTGCAAACTGCACTAGAGTTAGCTTTTCTGAAATCCACCAGATAACTGTTGTTTATGCATAACCCCACAAATGCAACAAAGCAACCTATTTTTATGCTCAGCTTGCCATCCAAGGCTCTTTTGTTTTAAAGCATATAAATAATAAGTCACACTTTTGCACATGAAGGTGCATACATGCATACCTTCTGAATTTTTGAAATTAATCAATACAAAATAAGCAATTTAAAAAAAAAAAGTATCTCATTAAAGATAAAAAGGATCATCAAAACATGAAGAAAAAAAATTAACTACGCAAACCAACTTTAAAAAATAAGGATGTATGCTGAAATTCAAACAAAATAAGTCCAACAAAAACTACAGGATACTTAAACTCAACATCTGAGAATACAAAAATGTTTTGGTTCTAGACTTAGAAGCATGAAACATACTTTGAAAATTAAAACCAGATAAACTGTTGAAATGAGGACTACCAGCTCATGGGCGAACAGAAGTGGTACCAGCAGCACCAGGACGAGGTGGCCCTCCTTGAGCAGGTCTTCCAATTTCCTCCTGCAAAATACAGATTGAATTAACACAGATTAAACTGACAATAGGAAAATAAATAACCCAAAAAATCAAATCCACGAAAGAATTTGACCAAAAAAATAATTATTAGTTTGATATGTTTTACTTTTAAATTTTAACAGGCGACATATTCTACAACATAAATAAGCCCCACTATGAATTATAACCACGGTCAGGAAAATCGGACTGGCCAACAAATCAAAAGAATGTTAGATTCAAGGTTCAATGATCCAACTAGAATTAAAATGATGACATAAAAAATATTAAAATTATTTAATAAAATTTAAAAATATGATTATGATAATAATATTATTATATATTACATGAACAATATTTTATTTTAAGTCAACACTTTTGAATATTTGGAATAATTTTCTAAAATAAAAATTATAAAACATGATTTTTTTTATATTTTTAATTTAAATATCTTATTTTTAGCCAACGAATCAAAAGAATGTGGGATTCAAGGCTAAAAAATCTAACTAGAGTTAAAATGATAACAAATTAAATATTAAAATTATTTAATATAATTTAAAAAATGTAATTATAATATAAAAATAATATTATTATTACAGATTGCATAAATAATATTTTAACTTAAGACAAAGTTTTTTAGTATTTTGAATAATTTTCTAAAATAAAAACTATAAAACATGAAATTTTTTCTATTTTTAATTTAAATATTTTATTTCTAGCCCTCCGATCAAAATCAAAAGGATAAAATAAACAATATTTAAAAAGAAGGTTATTATGAAATCGAACCATTTGATTAGTTTGTTGATTTAACCACAATTGTGACCGGTTCTATGCAAGAAATAGTTATAAATTTGGGTCGAATCAATTGAATGACCAGTTCAGGGTTTGAACAGGTGGAACTGGCCGATTCAGCCGCTTTTTAAGAATAAGAATCCTAAATACAACCATTGGCATTGTTCAACACAAACATATCTTGTTGGTATCGACAAATATGGTCAGCCTAATTAAATTAATCATCCAATATAATCGCTAAGATAATAACTAAACAATATTGACAGATAGTTTCTATGGGTGGGTTCATCCTATGGGCCAAGTCAGAGTAACTCATACGATTCAGATAAACAGAGTAGCCATGGATGGATGCCATCAGTAGAACTAACGGATAATAAAATGAGGTGATTTTTATTAGGCCATGACGAACAAAAATGATTGTTCATCAAGCAGTGTAAAAATTCCACTGCTACAAAACAAAAGATAATATATATTTGAGAAGAAAGCTTAAGAAATAAAAGCAGAAAAGTACAAATGTGAACAAACTGAAGCTGACAAACCACAAAACAAATTAGTGGCAGTCATCATGAAAATAGTCCCAACATTGTTTCAAAATATCTTGTTCATCTACACTTTTGCTGACACGTACAGCATACAGAGATGATCCAATAAAGCATATATCAGAGATTGAGAAATGTAGTCAAACCTAAGTCATATTTGATTGCCTAAAAAAAATATTGCAAAGTAATAGAACTTTAATTCACAAAATATCAAAAAAGATCCTTCCAGCAAGACATAACTAGATATTCATGCATTATCTATAATGGAATAGACCATGATTCAGTCTCTTTCCCTGATTCTTAAATATTGAGTAACATAATTTAGATATAGAAGTTATTTCAGGATGAGTTACATTCAAAACAGAGCCCAACTACTACTTCAAATTACGAACAGCTTAAGCTAAATATATACATGAGTTGGAGTGTTGTACTTATCCTTAAGCATTTTTTTTGTCCTGCTATATAACACTGATTGACTATCTTATGTTTCCAATCAATCATACATTTTGCAATGATCAAATCTTTAAACAACAAAATGCTTGAGGAATGTACAATTGAGGATAACGATATAGTTAAGGAATAGCACTCAAAGTGATTTTTTTTAAATGTTAAAGGAGTAAAAAAACGCATTCATCAAAGCTAACAGGCTAAGATAACGCCCACGGAATATTTGCATAAACAACGATTTATCATGCTAATCCTTAACAATTGGACAAAGGCAAATGGTGTTGATGAGAAAATGATAGTATTAATTTAAAGAATATAAAACTTAAAAATGAAACCAAAAATGCAAAGCACCTGAAACTTATCCAAAAATTTATGTTGACTCAGAAGAATATGAAAAAAGATAAACATTCAAGAATAAACGAGATACCGATTTAGGTATAAAAAGTTTTAAAGCTAGAATAATATGGTTGACCAAATCGTTTTAATAAAATTTTAGTGAATAAAAGCAAATGTCATTATTTGATTAAAGAGTAGATGTTTTAAGAAAAGAAAGAGGTTTAGAATTGGGCACTTATGTGGAAGTAAATGAGTAATCCGATAGAAGTGAAAGAAGTGGGTAATGGAATAACCAGGAATATCACAATCCACAAAGACCAGAGTTGAATAATAAAGATAACTTATGGAATAATTTTTGTGCAAAAAAAATTAATAAAAAAGACTTGTAACAAAAAAAAAAACATCAAGTTGTTTGTTGATTTTGATTTAAAAAAATGATTACCATGAGACTAATTAATTGGGCATAATTCAAGAGGCTCTCAAATACGAGTACTATTGAAGATAGATTTGCCAAATAAAATAAAAATGAAAACTTTATTGCAAAAATCTGCAATTGAAATGTTTAAATAAAAAAGGGGCCACAAGAAGATCAAAAAGAGAAAATATCAATAGAACTTCCTAATATTCACTCTAATTCATTAATATTTTTAGAGCTAACCCAACTTTAAAAGAGGGGAGTCTACAAGTGAAGTTCCTAACTTCCAGTTTCATTTAAATTTTGAATGAACATGCAAATATTTCCAAATAAAAATTGCTTCCCGCCCCAAAAGTTTATTTCAGCTCTCCTCGTTCCTATCTATTTGCATCCAAGCACTGCAAAAACTTCCAAGACTCCCTTTTCTTCTCAAAATAAAGCAACCAACTCTGATCATATATACTTCCCACTGATTTTATAAGCTTATCGACAACTAATTTCATTATTATTATTATTTTATTTTTTTTGCATCAGACCATGTGTTGCAACAATAATATTTTTATGATCAAGCTTAAGGACTGTATAGTGTTTACATTCGTTTTAGGGGTGCGATCTATGACTAAATGGAGAGATTTAAAGCCCTCTACAACATCCAAGAATAGTCAGACAAGCAAATGGCTTATCAAATGGCCACAATGATGACCAACTCTGAAGTCCTTATTGTAAATGTGTGCCAGCATCACCATCTATCGAGAGGCTTCTAATAAAAGACAACAATTTGCATGGGATCAATAAACAAAGAGAAAAATTAAAGATGTGATCAAAGTCGTTGCAATTTACAATTGATACAAGCATCATGAAGCATAGTTCTTCGTTTAAGATTATCCTAATAAAAAGATTGCATATGTTTGTTTGAAAATGACCTTAGAAGCAAATATATGATGGCATCGCAAACTAAAAACTACAATCTGTCTACCTTAACATAATTAAAGTTAAAAAATAAAAAGGACAATTGAAGCAAGATAACAAGTAAAGTGTACAAAAATACAAAACAAAATTTATAAGAAAAGCAGTTACTTTAAACTTTTAGTTAAATAAAAATTGTATTGATGGTTTATGTTGCAAGGCTTTAGAAAAAATGTCAAATAGAATTGAATATTATTCCAGTTGTTAAGGCTCTCAAAGCTAGTGCAAAAGATATAGCACTTGAGCAAAGAAATAGATATCTTCCATAAGACAAAAAAATAACTTGCTTACAGCTACAAACAAAGAGAATGTTGAAGGTCAACTTTAAATAAGCAAGGTACTAGACAATTGTCATTACCGCGACAAACTTGAGATAAAAGATCAAGGATTGTTAGAATTTATATACTAAGAATAAGTCGACATTGGAAGATATGAAAAAAAATTCTACTACTATATAAAAAAGAATTAATATGGGATTTAAAAAGGAAGATCCTAAATCAGCCTTGATGTTTCCACCTTAAGCTCGAATTGAAATATAACCTCATAGAAGCTATTTTAGATCCAATAAGGGAAGAAATTTCTTCACTTCGATTATTTGCTATTCAAAACCAAATTCTCTAAGTTGGTATTAAAAGGATAATGCTTGTCAAGTTATTAAGCAATCCACTCTAAGGTTTTCTTTCTTAAGATATTTCATTTAAAATATACTTTATGAAATCGTACCATTAAAGCAATGTGATGTAATAAATGATAGCCCATATATGTAGGATAAATATGCTACATCCTTCAGAAAAAATAGATGCTTATAATGGAAAAAGATAGAGCTTGGTGATTTGTTGTTCCAACTGTAAAGGGGATAGGAAAAGACCATCAAGTTCACGCATCCTAACTAGATATAAAAACCCTTATCCTTAAAAAAAAAAACAAAAAAACATCATCAAAATAGTTGATTTGCATAAAATGAAGAAAAATGAGCCATCAAAAAATCTTCAAAAGCCCATGGCTACAAAGACGTGAAAAAGAAATAATACATTTAAGATGCAACAAAGCAAGAGAAAAATTTTTATTAGCAAGAGAAAAAAAACTAAAAATGGAAAACTATGATAAGAAAAGACTCTCAATAATGTTTGCATTATCAACCTTGAATAATTTGCAAATATAAATAGACTATAATAAGAGTGATACATGTCTTCAAGTTTGTTTTGAATTTTGAATAAATTCTAAATATTTATTGGAATTCTATAAATAGAAATTAAGTCATTAATCTAAAATAATGCATTGGTTGAAAAAAGACTGCTTCATAGTTCAAAAAATCACAAAATCACCCTACTGCAATACTCTTGAACCGTCACTTTTGTCATATATGTTTTATTATAGAACAATAGCCCCACCAGCTCTCCCACTTCCTCTTTGTTTTGGCCATGACGTTTTGCAGGTACTCGAGGACTCCCTTTTCTTCTCTGGTTAGATTGCCAAAACAACTAAAGGTTGTTGTTGTACCATTTTTCCACTAGTAAAAGCGGATATATTCATCGTTTTAAGGCAGAGAAGCGAGGAGAGTCCAGTTATATTTCAAATAATTCCATAAAAATCCAAATATACTGAACCGAATACTTCCTACCAATTCCAATGCCTTTAGCACCGGATTTGGAATCATGAACATGGGGCAACACAGGCATCAACAAGAAAACAAGCCTCAATGATGCATTAAAGTTATCAGATGGATGTATGATAAGATAATGCTTACTATCATAAGGGCTTGTAGAGAGTAATAAAAAACCCACAAAAAATATTAGAAATTCAAATTTTTTAAATTGGTCATAGAGATGCTATCAAAAGATGTTCAACACACCCGCATGCTCTTCTCAAAAGTCATTTTAATATAATAGCCCTCTTTTATAGTTCAGGAAAGGTTAAAATTATTAAAATAAAATATTTAGAAGAAAATGGATTTAAGATCAATAAAACGACATCTTGAGCCTCATGAGAAATTTTACTAATAATGAAGTTGGTAATTATCAATTTATAACAATGAAAAATCAGGTAATAACAAAGTGAGATATATTCAAATATCATAGATCCAACAAATGAATGAATGGGAGATGACAAACTCCATCCATATGTATCATATGAATAATACGAAAAAACAAGACATGAAAATCGAAAGCATTTGAACATGAATGAATTTTGAAGTAAAATTTAGAACCAAGAAATAAAATGTCTAAAAAAGTACTATGTATATAAAAGTGCAACATATAAAAAAGGAAAAATGCAAAACTCTACAGGTTAAATTTCACAGAAGTGAAGTTATACAAGATATTCAATGTGAAGATTGAAAAATCATGAAGATTAAAATCAAGTACGAAATATAAAGTATGATGTATGAAAAAACCAAGTATAATAAAGCAATAATTGATAATATAAATGAAATAAAGAATGACACCCATTGAAGATAAGATAATAGTATAAGCTTAAATTCTTTAAAAAGTTTTATTTCTTTATTGAAAAGTATTATTAAAAAAAATGGCATCATAAATTTGCATCTGAATCAGCAAAACTAATCTGAAATATCAAATGTAAGATCAAATACCCTGCGCCTGAACCGCTGTGGAGGCTCGCGAACCCTTCTGGCAGTGCGGGATCTAACCCTTACAACATGAGAGTGAATAGCGCAGGAAACACAGTACTGGACCTTAGCGTAGAGCTTTGGAAGGGTATAATCTACAACAAAATATTTTGATCAGGTAAAAAGTGAATAGAAAAATAAAATCAAGAGAATATTGAAGTCGCAGTAATACTTTCATAGACACAGGCCTCCTGCACATCCCTCACCGCAGCTTGCTCCACGATATTCCTCACCAGAAACCTCTTGATAGCTTTATCCTGAGAAAAAACGCAGAAAGATAGCAGAGTACTGCGTCAAACTCGCAGTCTACAGATCACATTCAAATCAGACGAACAATTTGACGATGCATAGCAATTGCAAACAAAAAAGAAAACGAGCCATTTTATTCTTCATCAAATCATGGATTTGTACGCACGCGCAAAATGAAAAAAATCACGTTATAGAATTGCCAGCACCTTGGGGCAGCATTTTCCACAGTTGGAGCAGCGAATAAAGTTGACGTGGCCGCGGCCGTGCTTGTTGCGGCCACCATTTCTGCGCTTGAACGTCTGTGTAAAAGTAGAGGAAATGAAAACCCATATAGCCGAGTTATACGAAATAGGACAATGGAACAAAGATCTACCATTGCCGGCGGCTATATTGTTCTTCTGCACAGTGATCCTCCTGCTGCAATTTTTCCGTTGGCTAGGTTTTCAGCCCACGATGCCGGAGTTTATAGAGCATGCGAAACCTGCAGAAAAACATCTAATTCCAGTTGGCATAATACCGAAAAACTAAAAGGAAGAATTACATGTATAACACTCGCAACTCCTAAGGGGATGTTTGGTAGAAGGATTTACGCTAAATCCTGCCAAACAGAAAATGCATCTCCTTAAATCCTGTTATTTGGTAAATCCTAAAATGACGCCGATTCACCTTAAATTCGGAATTTAGTAAATCCCGTGAATCGGCGGATTTAGTAAATCCAGGACGAGCGAAGAGGAATAATAGCGCGAACAGGCTTACCTTCCTTCCTCAATGGTTTCTGGTAGGAGCGGAGCGGAGCGGAGCGGAGCGGAGCGGAAGGATGAGAAAGATGGAAGTTTCGGTGGTCTACGTAAGCCGCGATCCCGTCGTTGACTTCCCAGGTAGCTCTAAGCGACTGTATCGTGAAGGATCGTTCACGAAGGCGATGCTTTTAACCGAAACCACCGAGAGTGGAGGGAGAAAAGCGAGGATTTACGCGGAGACGGCAAGTTTGCGCGAAACCGGGACGGGAAAATGTAGGCTAGGGTTTCGGGCAGGGAAAGTGATGAATAAATACTTGACTAATTTAATTCATTTTTAATTAATAATTAATTTACGTATTATTAAATTAATTATAATTATATGATATTGGATGATTAAGGAGGGCTCCCACTATATCAATTAAGAATTTATTAAAATGACAAATAAAGTTTGTATATTGTATTTTTAAATTTTTTTTAAAATAAGGGTGCATTATAGATATAATATTTTAAATAGGAAAACTTTTTTTAAAGTTCAACAATCATTACAAATTAATGATTTTAATTTTAAGCAAAGGTTTAAATGAATTCTTCATAATTAAGTGATGTATTTATTTTCTAAAATATGACAAGTCAATGAAAGGGTGACCATATGCGCTAGTCAGAAATTGTGAGTGTGTTTTTACCCTCTTTTACTTATGGTATTTACAACTCGTTGTTTTAATAAAAATACACTTTTTTTATCTCCCGTTAAACTTATACATATAACTAAGTTGGACCACAATATTTTTGATTGATTTGTGAATAAGCCATTGCTAAAATTTGTAAGCATTGTTATACATTTGTTATTTAAATTTAAAATCACACATCCCATTACATTTTCAAAATCCTAACTAACATTAAACCTCATGAAAAGTGGAGTCATGCTCATCAAAAAAAAAATAATAATAATCTCTTATTACCTAACTATCGTGGCCAATCCACAATACACACACACACACACACACACACACACACACACATACATTCATGCATAATTACATACATACATATATACATATACATATGAATAAAAGATGAGAGCTCTGCCAGGGTTAGGCGTTTCGTGCTATTTGTAGGCGATTTCCGGCCGGGATGGATCTTTTTTTTCAAATCTTTGGTGAGATCTCTCCATCTTCCTCTCCTGCATTTTATACTTCGGTATTTATGTTCTTCCAAGTGGTGTTTTCGGTTCTCTCAGTTTTATCTTTATTTTGAAGCTTTAGATTTAGGGTTTTCTGATTTTTGTGTGTTTTTTGGTGTCGGCACCGCATTTTTACTCTGTTTGTCTTTCGGTTTTTCTTTTCCTGTGTTCATTTTCTCTGCTTTTTGGATTTACAGCGGGTGGGGGAGTTTTGTTGTTGATTTTTTCTTTTTGAGGTTGTTTCTCTTTGGTTTCTTTGTGATCTATTGTTGGGGTTTTCTGTTTTATCTTTCGCATTGTTTGGTGCATTTTCTGGGCCTTTATGGCCCCTTCCTTTGTTGAAGCCCTTGCGGAAGATTCATGTTCTAAGTTAGGCAATACTGAAAAAATGGAGAAAAAGAGGGTAAATTTGCAATGTTTGTTACTGATGAAGAGTCTAATATCGTGGCTTCTTCGGCAAGGCATGTTCTTATAGGAAAATTCATTTTTGGGCTACCAAATCTTGATCTTATTAAACGGGATTTCAACTCCATGAAATTAACTGGGTTTTGAAAATTTGGTGTGTTGGACGGGAGGCATACCCTCATTGAACTATCCAATGACAAGGATTATACTAGAATGTTTTCATGTCGTTTTATCAAAACTGTTGGTAACACAATGAAAATTTTAAAGTGGTTTATTGATTTTGATCCCAAATCGGACCCACCTATTATTACGGTTTGGTTGCATTTTCCGGGACTTAAATTCCATTTGTTCAACCATGAAATACTTTTTTCTCTTGTTGCGGCTTATGACAAGCTTTTAAAATTGGATTGCCCCACCTACTTATTGAGCAGACCTTTGGAGGCTAGGGTTCTAGTCGAGCGAGATGTTACCTTACCATTTTGCGATGAGATATGGATAGGGGTCCGAGCATAAAGGCTATTGGTTGAAAGTTGAACTGGAAAAGCATTCACTGTATTGTAATCATTGTCGTATGTTTGGTCATATCCCTACTCAATGTTTTCATCTTCATCCTCATTTGAAACATGGGCCCCCACCTCCTGCCCCATCACACAAACCGCTCCCCGCGATTTATGTTAAGAACACTAAAACCTTCTATAAGGATAATCCCTTTGATAATCCTATGGTAGGTCTAGTTGAGGGTATTGAGATTTCTAAAAATGTTAGTTTTAGCGAACCTATGGTTTTGTCTCCTCATGTTACTAACGCTGATAAATTGGAGCAAGATCTTTTACAAGATTCTACTCCTCATGTTTCTATTGTTGATTATCATAGGCAGGATCGTTTACAGGTTTCTTCCCCCCATGACATTATTTAAAAAAAAAGTAATGAGAAAGAGTTGGAAATTTTTAATATAACTAAGGAAGATCTTGTTGAGAAAATGTTTTTTCTGAAAATAATATTATTTGTGAGCCTATCAGTATGTCTGAAAATGTTATTACTTGTGAGCCTATTGTTATGTCTCCTCATGCTGCGAATGATGTTTCATATGAGCAAGATATAACACAATTTACTATTCCTCATGTTTCTAATGCGGATAAACTTGGGCAAGAGTTTTTACAGGTTTATCCTTCTGCTAATGATATTACGCTATCTATAAGTACTAAGAACGAGTTGGCTCCTTTTCTTGATGAACAGATTCCTGATAATGTTATATCGGCCGCTGCGAACTCTTTGAGGAGGAATGGTTAGTCCAAAAATCAAGCAAAAAGAAAAATAAAAGAAAAAATGAGTTTTTGCATCTCAATCGTGATAATATCATTATAATTGATAAATATCATTCAGATGGTGAAATATTCAACACTCTTCCTAGGTCTTCTAGAAGGGGTGCTTTGAATAATCATGTTTAATATTATAGTTTGGAATATTAGGGGAGTGGCAGACCCTGCCTCCCTTAATAGACTAAAGCATTTATGCAGGGTTAATAAGCTTTCTATCTTTGCCCTTTTGGAACCTTTGGTTTCTATAAACAAAGAGAGCATTCTCAGGAAGTTTAAAAATTACAATCACTTTTGTAATACGAATAATAAAATTTGGATTTTTTGGAAGCATACTATTGATCTCAATATCGTGGAAAATGATAATCAATTTGTTTTGATTTACTTTAAAATGGACACTTTCTGCTCCTCGACCACTTTTGTTTATTCTAGGTCCTTAATGCATGAAAAATTCCAGCTTTGGGATAAATTATTGCTTATGAGGAATCATATTAAAGAAAACTGGTTTGTTGGGGGAGACTTCAACATTGTTATGACCCCCACTAAAAGGAAGGGCGGTCGTTGTACATATCCCAGACTCATTAGTAAGTTTTGTGATATAATTGCTGAGGCGGGCCTCTTTGATTTAGGCTTCTCGGGCACTCCTTTTACTTGGCGGAGAGGTTCTCTGTTTCAACACCTGGATCGTTCTTGGGTAATCAGCATTTTCTTAAATATTTTCACATCGCTAAAGTTCATCATATAAGTCATGTCGGTTCTGATCATAATCCATTTTTACTCTCTTTCCTTTACTACTAAAGCTGCTTCGTATCGGTTTAAATTTCTTATTGTCTGGACATCTCATGCACCTTTTTAAGTACTGTTAAGCAGGCTTGAAGCATCAACAGAATTGGTGATCCCTGGTATGTGCTTTGGCAACTTTATAAACAGGTTGCTGCTAAGCTAAGGGGGTGGAATTTCGATACGTTTGGTAATGTGCATAATAAGGTCAAAGAAGATCAATTGGTTGTTGATACTCTTGAAGGGGAAACCTCTCCTTCTACTATTGCTCTGAGTTAGCTCAAGCTCATGCTACTCTTATGGAGGCTATCTCTTTGGAGGAATATCTTTTACAGCAGAAAGCAAATGATATTTATTTTAAGTTCGGAGATAAGAACACTAATTACTTCCATGCCTCTATTAAATATAAAAGAAATTTGAATACCATTTTAAATATTAAGACGAAGGATGGGAGAACTCTCACGGACAAGGATGACATTGGTAACAATGCTGTTGATTATTTCTCTAATTTGTTCCATTTAAATACGCAGGTGCTCAATATTGACCATGATATCTTCGCTAAAGATCGTCAGTACACCTCTAACATTTCTCTCAACGATATCCCGACTGAGCAGGAGATTTTTGTAATGTTCAAAGATATTAACTCTAATAAGGCGTCGGGTCCTGATGGTTTCACTTCTCATTTTTATGTTTTCTGTTGGGAGATTATTAAAGGGGATGTTACTAATGTCATTCAACGTTTTTTTCAAGGGATTGATCGTAGGAAATACTTTACTTCCTCTCTCATTGTGCTCATCCCGAAGGGGGCCGACAAAAGTAGTTGGGATAAATTTCGCCCTATATCCCTCACTTCTCTTATATCTAAAGTCATAAGCAAGCTCATTGTTTCCAGATTGCAGCCTCATCTTAATAATATTATTGCAACAATCTGCCTTTATTAAAGGGAGAGAGATCGCTGATAATATTCTTCTTGCTCAAGAACTTCTCCAGGATATGGATAAAAAATATAGAGGAGNCTATTGATCTCAATATCGTGGAAAATGATAATCAATTTGTTTTGGTTTATTTTAAAATGGACACTTTCTTCTCCTCGGCCACTTTTGTTTATTCTAGCTCCTTAATGCATGAAAAATTCCAGCTTTGGGATAAATTATTGCTTATGAGGAATCATATTAAAGAAAACTGGTTTGTTGGGGGAGACTTCAACATTGTTATGATTCTCACTGAAAGGAAAGGTTGTTGTAGTACGGATCCCAGACTCATTAGTAAGTTTTGTGATATAATTGTCCAGGCGGACCTCTTTGATTTAGGCTTCTCGGGCACTCCTTTTACTTGGTGGAGAGATTCTCTGTTTAAACACCTGGATCGTTTCTTGGGTAATCAACATTTTCTTAATTATTTTCACATCGCTAAAGTTCATCATATAAGTCATGTTGGTTCTGATCATAATAAAATTTTACTCTCTCTCTTGCCTTTACTACTAAAGCTGCTTCGTATCGCTTTAAATTTCTTAATGTGGACATCTCATGGCACCTTTTTAAGTACTATTAAGCAGGCTTGGAGCATTAACAAAATTGGTGATCCCTGGTATGTGCTTTGGCAACTTTATAAACAAGTTTCTGCTAAGCTGAGGGGGTGGAATTTTGATACGTTTGGTAATGTGCATAATAAGGTCAAAGAAGTTCAATTGGCTGTTTACACTCTTGAAGGAGAAACCTCTCCTTCTCCTACTATTGTTGCTGAGTTAGCTCAAGCTCAAGCTACTCTTCTGGTGACTATCTCTTTGGAGGAAAATCTTTTACAGCAGAAAGCAAATGATATCTATTTTAAGTGCGGAGATAGGAACACTAATTACTTCCATGCCTCTATTAAATATAAAAAAAATTTGAATACCATCTTAAATATCAAGATGAAGGATGGGAGAACTCTCACGGACAAGGATGACATTGGTAACAATTTTGTTGATTATTTCTTTAATCTATTCCATTTAAATACGCAGGTGCTCAATATTGACCATGATATCTTCGCTAAAGATCGTCAGTACCCCTCTAACATTTCTCTCAATGATATCCCGACTGAGCAGGAGATTTTTGTAATGTTCAAAAATATTAACTCTAATAAGGCGCCGGGTCCTGATGGTTTCACTTCTCATTTTTATGTTTCCTGTTGGGAGATTATTAAAGGGGATGTTACTAATGCCATTCAAAGTTTTTTTCAGGGGGTTGATTCTAGGAAATACTTTACTTCCTGTCTCATTGTGCTCATCCCGAAGGGGGCCGACAAAAATATTTGGGATAAATTTCGCCCTATATCCCTCACTTCTGTTTATATCTAAAGTCATAAGCAAGCTCATTATTTCCAGATTGCAGCCTCATCTCACTAATATTATTTCTTTGCAACAATCTGTCTTTATTAAAGGGAGAGAGATCACTGATAATATTCTTCTTGCTCAAGAACTTCTCCAGGATATGGATAAAAAAATATAGAGGAGGCAACATGGTGATCAAATTTGATTTTAAAAGGGCTTTTGATACTTTAAGCTGGGATTTTATTATTAATATTCTTCAAGCTCGCGGTTTTCATGATAACTTCTGCTCTCTAATCAGAAGATGGCTGATAAATAATCATTATTCAGTTCTTGTTAATGGCACTTCTTATGGTTTATTTTCCGCTCAGAGATGCATCAAACAAGGAGATCCTCTGTCCCCTACTATTTTCATTATTTTCTTCGACTATCTCTCACACTTGCTTAACAATCTGCATTTGAGCAAACCTTATTCCCAATTCTCTCATAAATCTTCCATTTTGGTTAGCCACTTGGCCTACGCGGATGATGTTATTATTTTTGCTAACGCTACTAAAACTTCCATGAAGGTCCTTATGCAGGTTTTGGAAAAGTTTCAAGATACTTCTAGTTTACTTTTCAATAAAGAAAAATGCCATTTGTACTTTGGGAAGCACGTTAAAAGAACTATTGTTACATGGGCTACCTCTTTTACTGGTTATCAAGTTTCCTCCCTTCTTCTCAAATATTTGGGTGTGAATTTGCTTTCGGGTCGTCAAAAGCAAACTCAATTTGATGATGTGGTTGATAAAATCAACCATAAGATTAATGACTGGAGGACCTCATTTCTTTTTAATGGTTGGAGGATTACTCTGCTTAGAAGTATCTTGATGAGTATTCTGCTTTATGCTTTACATGTTTTAAAGCTTAAGAAGAGTACCCAAAACACTTTAGAGATGTTATTTAACCGCTTTATTTGGTCGGGCACCAATATCAGAAAACATTGGGCTACCTTTGATAAAATTTCTAAACCTTCTACTGCTGGGGGTTTGGGTATTAAAAATTTGAAGCAAATCTCTGATATCAATATGTGCAAGCTTTGATTCAAATTTCGTGCCAATGCCTCTTTATGGGCTCGTTTCATGCATCATAAATATTGTGCTACCATAAATCCATCCATTGTTAATTGGAAAGTGGGAGATTTAAAAATTTGGAAAGCCATCATTACTGTTTGCTCGGTTGCTACTAAGTTTATATTTTGGGTTATTATTGACGGTAATATTTCCTTCTAGCACGATCAATGGGGTCAAGGTAATTCTAACTTTTCTTCTCATGATTTAAATAATAATTTGATTCTCTCTAATTGTTGGACGGATGGTCGTTGGAATGTTAATAAAGTAAAAGAATTTATCAGGGATAACTACATTAAAGTTGCTAAAACTCCTATTAAAAGGAATTTGAAAGATACGTTCATTTGGAAAAATTCTACTGCTACTTCTCTTACGAAATTTTTATACTCTAGCATCTATAATTTTAGCAATTGGCATTGGGGCAAGATTATATGGAATGATATTCTTACCCCTTCTATCTCCTTTTTTCTTTGGAAATTTTTACTTAAAATGCTTCCTCTTGATGATATTCTCAAACTTAAAGGTCTTAAGATTGCTTCATAGTATTATATATGTAGGAAAGATGAAGAATCCGAGTGCCACCTTTTCTTTCAATATGCATATGCTAAAGAGGTTTGGTCTTTATTAGGACAACATTTTTAGATTAACTGGTCGCATAGCTCTAACATGATCAAGTACTTACACAAGTGGAAAGTTGAGGCCTTGGTTGATAAAAAATTGTTTTGCTTTCCTTTGGTGGTTGTTTGATTTATTTGGATGGCTAGAAATAGTTTTAAATATCAACATTTGGTTTTATCTCCTTCTAATACGGTTTCTTACATTTTTGCTTATTACCATCGCCTAAATCAAATTTTTGGTTTGGATATCTCTTGTTCTCAACCTCGGGTGCGTAGGATGGCCACCATGATTAGGTGGCAACCACCCCCCCNAAAGGGAGAGAGATCGCTGATAATATTCTTCTTGCTCAAGAACTTCTCCAGGATATGGATAAAAAATATAGAGGAGGCAATATGGTGATCAAATTTGATTTTAAAAAGGCATTTGATACTTTAAGCTGGGATTTTATTATTAATATTCTTCAAGCTCGCGGTTTTCATGATAGCTTCTGCTCTCTTATCAGAAGATGGCTGATAAATAATCATTATTCAGTTCTTGTTAATGGCACTTCTTATGGTTTATTTTTTGCTCAGAGAGGCATCAAACAAGGAGACCCTCTGTCCCCTATTATTTTCATTATTGTCCTCGACTATCTCTCACGCTTGCTTAACAATCTGAGCAAACCTTATTCCCAATTCTCTCATAAATCTTCCATTTTGGTTAGCCACTTGGCCTACGCGGATGATGCTATTATTTTTGCTAACGCTACTAAAACTTCCATGAAGGTCCTTATGCAGGTTTTGGAAAAGTTTCAAGATACTTATGGTTTACTTTTCAATAAAGAAAATTTTCATTTATAGTTTGGGAAGCACGTTAAAAGAACTATTGCTACTTGGGCTACCTCTTTTACTGGTTATCAAGTTGCCTCCCTTCCTCTCAAATATTTGGGTGTGAATTTGCTTTGGGGTCGTCAGAAGCAAACTCAATTAGATGATGTGGTTGATAAAATCAACCATAAGATTAATGACTGGAGGAACTCGTTTCTTTCTAATGGTGGGAGGATTACTTTGCATAGAAGTATCTTGATGAGTATTCCGCTTTATGCTTTACAAGTTTTGAACCTTAAGAAGAGTACCCAAAACACTTTAGAGAAGTTATTTAACCGCTTTATTTGGTCGGGCACCAATATCAGAAAACATTGGGCTGCCTTTTATAAAATTTCTAAACCTTCTACTGCTGGGGGTCTGGGTATTAAAAATTTGAAGCAAATCTCTGATATTAATATGTGCAAGCTTTGGTTCCAATTTCATGCCAATACCTCTTTATGGGCTCGTTTCATGCATTATAAATATTGTGCTACCATAAATCCAGCCATTGTTAATTGGAAAGTGGAATTACTGCTCGCTCGGTTGCTACTAAGTTTATATTTTTGGATTTTAGTGACGGTAATATTTCTTTCTAGCACGATCAATGGGGTCAAGGTGATTCTAACTTTTCTTCTCATAATTTAAATAATAAATTGATTCTCTCTGATTGTTGGACGGATGGTCGTTGGGAAGTTAATAAATTAAAAGAATTTATCAGGGATAACTACATTAAAGTTGCAAAAATTCCTATTAAAAGGAATTTGAAAGATACGTCCATTTGGAAAAATTTTACTGCTACTTCTCCTACGAAATTTTTATACTCTATCATCTATAATTTTAGCAATTGGCGTTGGGGCAAGATTATATGGAATGCTATTTTTACCCATTTATCTCCTTTTTTTCTTTGGAAATTTTTACTTAAAATGCTTCCTCTTGATGATATTCTCAAACTTAATGGTCTTAAAATTGCTTCACAGTGTTATAAATGTAGGAAAGATGAAGAATCTGAGTGCCACCTTTTCTTTCAATGTGCATATGCTAGAGAGGTTTGGTATTTATTAGGACAACATTTTCAGATTAACTGGTCGCATAGCTCTAACATGATTGAGTACTTACACAACTGGAAAGTTGAGGCCTTGGTTGATAAAAAATTATTTTGCTTTCCTTTGGTGGTTGTTTGGTTTATTTGGATGGCTAGAAATAGTTTTAAATATCAACATTTGGTTTTATCTCCTTCTAATACTGTTTCTTACATTTTTGCTTATTACTTTCGCCTAAATCAAATTTTTGGTTTGGATATCTCTTATTCTCAACCTCGGGTGCGTAGGATGGCCACCTTGATTAGGTGGCAACCACCGCCCCCCCCACCCCACCACCCCGGGGTTGGATCAAGATTAATATCGATGGAAGTTGGACTCCCACGGCAGCGAGTGCAGGTGGGGTTTTTAAAAATCACTTGGGTAATTGCATTTGTTTTTTTTGCTTCTCCTATTAATGTGTCATCTGCTTTAGAAGCTGAAAGCTGGGCTTTTCTGCTTGCTCTTTTGGTTACTCTCTCATGCAAGTTCTCCAATATCATTATTGAGACTGATTCTTTATCACTGTTCAATAATTTAGTGCCCTTTCTTTACCCAAATGAAAAGTTTTTTACACTTGGAACAGAATTATGGAGGTAATAGAAAATTTTAATTGTAATATTCACATGTCTTTTATTTTTCACGAAGGGAATTCTCCTGTTGATTGGCTCGCTAAGATTGCTAAGGACAATACTAATCCTTTAGTGGGTGTTACTCCGATGCATCACTTAAAGTGCATTTTATTGAGCGACACTTTGGATTCGCCTTACATTAGATTTTAATTTTTTTTTGTTCTGAGAGGCCTTTATTTTCATGCCATGGTTTGTATTATTATTGCTAATTTTTGGTTTCTTTTTCACTGGATTTTCGGTCCCTACTGGAGGAGTATTTCGGTTATACTAGCTGCATGGGGGTTTTCATTTTACTGTTTGGAGATTTCGGTCCCTGCTGGAGCATCTTACGCACCCGAGGCTTCTATATGTATTTTCGGTCCATGTTTGGAAATTTTGGTTTTCTGTTTTACTCCCTGCTGGTGTTTGGATTATATTGCTTTTATTTGCAACATTAAGCTGCTTTCTTACATAATCTGCTTACCCTTTTCTCCTGCCACTGAAGAGATTATATGTCTTCTTTTAATGCGTAAGGGCCACTTTAAGCTTCAGATAGTTGCAATGTATTTTCTAGATTTTCAATCACTTTGTGAGGGGGACTACTTCAGATTGGCTCTTTACGAGGACTTTGATTTCGAAGGCTTTCATGTGGGGAGTNGTGGGGTTGGATGAAGATTAATATCGATGGTAGCTGGACTCCCACGACAGCGGGTGCGGGTGGGGTTTTCAGAAATCACTTGGGTAATTGTATTTGTTTTTTTTGCTTCTCCTATTAACGCGTCATCTGCTTTAGAAGCTGAAAGCTGGGCTTTTTTGCTTGATCTTTTGGTTACTCTCTCTTGCATGTTCTCCAATATCATTATTGAGACTGATTCTTTATCACTGTTCAAGAATTTTGGTGTCATTTCTTTACCCAAATGAAATGTTTTTTACAGTTGGAATAGAATTATGGAGGTAATAGAAAATTTTAATTTTAATATTCACATGTCTTTTATTTTTAGCGAAGGGAATTCTCCTGTTGATTGGCTCTCTAAGATTGCTAAGGATAATACTAATCCTTTAGTGGGTGTTACTCCGATCCATCACTTAAAGTGCCTTTTATTGAGCGGTACTTTGGATTCGCCTTACATTAGATTTTAATTTCTTTTTGTTTTGAGAGGCCTTTCTTTTCATGCCATGGTTTGTATTATTATTGCTAATTTTTGGTTTCTTTTTCACTGGATTTTTCGGTCCCTGCTGAAGGAGTATTTTTGATTATACTAGCTGCATAGGGGGTTTTCATTTTACTGTTTGGAGATTTCGGTCCCTGCTGGAGCATCCTACGCACCCGAGGCTTCTTTATGTATTTTCGGTCCATGTTTGGAAATTTTGGTTTTCTGTTTTACTCTCTGTTGGTGTTTGGATTATATTGCTTTTATTTACAACATTAAGCTACTTTCTTGCATAATCTGCTTACCCTTTTCTCTTGCTACTGAAGAGATTATATGTCTTCTTTTAATGCATAAGGGTCACTTTAAGCTTCAGATAGCTGCAGTGTATTTTCTAGATTTTCAATCACTTTGTGAGGGAGACTACTTCAGATTGGCTCTTTACGAGGACTTTGATTTCGAAGGCTTTCATGTGGGGAGTTT
>NEWO01000497.1:343312-360221 GCA_003013225.1 Phalaenopsis aphrodite | reverse complement strand
CTTGGTGATTCAATTATGAGGAAGGAAATTCTGAAAATGAGAGAGAAAGTGGAGTCTTTTTGGTTTGACGATTGAACCTTAGAGGTCCTTCACATGCTAAATTTCCTTTACTTGGCAATTATAACACCACAATGGCAGAGTTTTTGAGTGGGGATGAATGGAACCAATCCAAACTCCAAACCCTTGTGGGTAATGATTTGAATAATGTTGTTTCTAAAATTCTTTTTGATGGAGGAAAAAAGATCAAGCTTGGGGGAAGCAAGAGAAGGGTCACAACAAATTCATACTTTTGAATGGGTAAAAGGCGGTGTTGATACTTGGAGTTCTTCTATTAAACCGTCGCAAGCTTTCTTTTCTTGCAAACTTAAATTTAAGTTTTTTTCGTTGGATGACATATTAAAATTGAAAGGGTTGTTATTTCTCTCCTGTTCGCGTATTTTCTTTCAATGAATATATGCTTTAAATGTTTTGTTAGAAATAGCTAAGTACTTTTAAATTTTTATTCCTATTGTTTGGTATACTTCTCTTGAGCAATGCTTGGATGATTGGTGCTAGCATTACAGTGGGAGTCATTTAACAAGTTCAATGTCATTTATTTGATGTTGGTTTATTTGTAAGGAGCACATAAGCATAGAGCATATTGAAAATTGCTCACTGTTTAATAGGGTGATTTTGAACATTAAAGCCTTAATCTATAAGGTTTAAAATATTCTAAGTGCAGTGTAGCCGATTTAAATGGCCTCATAAACATTAATAGGCAAATTAGTATTCTGGATGAACCTTCTTGTGCCTCTCCTTTGTGGTTGGTGTTTTGGTGTAAGCCATATCTTCTTGTTATTAAACTTAATTTGGATAGTTGCTTTACTGAAAAGTGGACAATTGTGGGAGGTTTGTTTCAAAATTACAGAGGGGTTAGTTGGACAGACGTATTTTACTGCTCCTTGCTCATCTTTTTTCTGCTCTATACTCTAAAATTCTAGCGATGCTTTATGGCTTATTGGTGGCTGATCGGATTGTTGTGTGCTGACTGATTTTTTAAACCGATTCGAAATTGACTTATAATATTTGCAACAATTTTACTAACTTCCTTGGCTTTATATGCATATTTCAAAGAAAATTTTTGCTTTGCTTTGTCGCTTTCAGGTTAGGTGGCTCACTGTTATAGAGAAGCGAATATGTTGGCAGATTCTCTTGCCAAATTGTGTGCTTTTTCAAGCTTTGTTCTTATTAGTGTCTACCCTCCTCTAAATGTTGATGCTCTTATCTCTCATGATTTAAGCAGTATCCCATTCATTAGAACCACTTGTGTTTGGTCGTTGTATTTTGTGGGTTTTTTTTGCGTGCGTTCTATACTTGGTGGAGTTCCTCAGGTTTTATTTTTGTGTGTGTTGTATTTTGGTTTAACTGGAACTTCGAGTCGGCCCTGCAAAATTTTGGCAATAATAATAAAATTCTCTACAAGGTTCTTTAATATATATATATATATATATATATATATATATATATATATATATATATACACACACACACACACAACATTTGATTTATATTTTCAATCGACTACTTAAAATCGCTTCCACTATTCGGTTAATTTTCCAAATCAATGATCTAATTGTCTTCTTTTTCCATTATAAGAGAAACTTACCATTCACTATAAGGAAATTATAAACTAGTCATTACGTTCCCTCAAGTTTTCATCAACCTTAGTGATCTTTTAACCAACTAAATAAAGAAGAAGAAAATACACGACTATACATTTCTAATGATATGTGGGGAGAATTGACAATTCTAAACAATTTTGACAAGATTAAAATTTATAATTATAAGACTGTGAACTTCACTATTAAAAATGACCATTACAAAATTAAATTCATAATTTTTTTGGAATAAGCAATCAAGGCAAAAATTTTATTTTTGAAATCAAATTCTATAATTTTTTCTTTAGTGAATGATTTTTTTAAAAATAATATGAATAATACAAATTTTTTTAATATATTTGAAAAAAGAGTGATTCTTTTAGAATATTGCAAATGAACTAACAAATTTTCACATATTAAAGCTCCATAAAAATTAACATGATAATGTTAACTCTATATTGAATATATATTTTATGCCTACATGTTATACTTTAACTCAATTATCTAAAATTCATGTAAGCTTTTTTTCAACCCATAAAAGTTTGTCTTACAAAACTGGAAGCTATACCCAAAATTAATATAATACTTAAATATCGATCATTGAAAAGTATAAACATTAATGAAGAAAGTTGATATTATAAATTAATTAGTGAAGGATGGTATTATAACTTAAGTGTTGATTTAGAGAAACCTTAACCATTGAGAGCATAAACACAAAAAATGTGAAGAGAAAAAGTCTAAGAAAGGAATGTAGCATTTTGTAATGGCATACTCTCTAGGAGTGTTAAGAGTGCTCGTGAAATTTTTTTTGCATGAAGTGTCATGTATTAATTATTTTTCAGATCATCACTATTAGTCTAGGAGATTTTTTGCTAAAAAAGACTAATGATCTTGAGAGTTTTTTTAAACACTAAGAAGCATTTACTATGATTTTTAATTTCAATGCAAATTCCTTTAATACTTTAGGAGAATTTTTGCTAAGAAAGAATAATGATCATGAGAGTTTTTTAAAAACTAAGGAGCATTTACTTTGACTTTTAAGGCTCATGTAAATTCCTTTAGATGTAACCAACAAATTCTTCTAAGGATTATCTAAAAGGGCTTGGCTCATCTCTTTAGCCTTTTTTCTTAAATGTCAACATATATCCTCCAACTTCTATAAATATCTCTCAATAAGACAAAGAAATATCAAAATCTATCAAAATATCTTTTCTTTTCTCCTTTCGGGTTCATTTATAAACTTTGATATTAGAGGTCTTCTTTGCAAAACCCTTCCCTTAAAATAGATTCACTCTTTCTTACTTATGTGTATGCAAGAAATGAGTGATTGATAAAAATAAACTCTTTTATGTCAATCGGTCAAAAAATAAGTTGTGTTTTAATCTGTCACTCTAACATCTAAAAAAATTTTTTACTATCGTCAACTGGCACATTCTAAGGAGACAACTATGACTTGTATGAGCATGAAGCTTCATTATTCATTATAGTTATTTTTCTCAATAAGACTTGTCATCAGTCGTGATTGATAAAAATATCATTATGCCTCAACTAATTCAAATAAATAGATGTGTATAAAAGAAAGATCTACTTAAACATAACCAAATCAAGTGAACATAAGCCACCATTCCATTGCATTCCATGTTCTCAACAAGTTGATTTTATAATTGCTTTTATATATTGAATAAAATTCAAGATAAACCAAAAGAATTAAAGACATGTACTTGCATAGCACACAATTCTTATATGTTTAAATATTAAACACTTAAGTAGCCATATTTAAACGCATGACACTCAATTATTTGCCATTACATAAAAAAATAACTCTATTATTAACTTTTTATTAACAAAATACACCTTTAATGCATAAATTTTAGCACCAAAGAGTTAAAAATATAAGTATCAAATTTTAGGTGTTAAGACATATAAATGATAAGAATTGTGTTGAGTTACCTTCAATTTTTGGAGATTTACACATACTAATTAAATTTTAATATCTATATATCTAATGTTTTAATTTCTAGTGATAAAATAATATTTGAAAATGATGCATGACAAGGCATTTTACTATAGAAATATTTATCTTAGTTAAATGTTTAATTTCATGTTAAATATCTAAGTGTTATTGTTGACCTCACTTTTGTGAGGGCCTTCCCATTCTCTATGGAAACCTAAATAAATTGACGTTAGGGCTTCCTAAATGACCAAAGGAAGTACTTACCTACTTGTAACCCTAAACAAAGGCTATGTTCACTTGGTCCTCATGAGTTTAAGCCTAGGCTCTCAACCTCTGGTTAAGCTGGTTTAATGTTTTGGCCTGGTGAGAGACCCAAGTTGACTCCTTACAGGTAGGGAATGCCCTGGGTCACTCATTAAACCAAAACCCTAGGAATCCGTCTATGGACCTTAGGACCCCCATGACACAAAAATTTTTAAAGGGAAGGAACACCTACTGATCCCGACTTTCTTTGATATAGAAGTAAAATGTGATGTATGCGATTATATGCTTAATTTTTATAATAGTTATTCTTAATTTGCAACAAAGTCAAAAGCTTGATCCAAAGAAAAAACTAGGTAAGTTTTCCACTATAAAATAAATAAGAATACAATTATAATATTTAAATATGGGATACTACGCAAGTATAAGTATTGTTATTAAGTAATATAAGACTTTTATATTAAGCCCCTAATATCGAACCACATGAAAAAAAAAATGCACTTTAGAAAACTAGAAAGTTTAAATGACAAAAATCTACTTAGCAAAAATTCATACTTAAACTTAAGATGATAAAATAGGAATGAAAATTCAATTTTTTTTTATAATTTTTGGATTTATGAAACTAAAGTAAGCAACTAATTAACTTAACTAAATATTTGTAAGATGAAGGCGATATAAGTAAAATATCTTTTTCCTTATCATGAATTAGTAATAAGTATAGAAATTATGTTGTGGAAGTATGCTAAATGTATTATGTCAAATAGGAGTAATAATATTCTTTACTCTTACTAGAGATGCTATAAAGAACATTGACTAATCTATATTATGAATAGTCTTGAAGACCAATTAGGTAGGGGAGATATTAGCTCTCACTCTAAAGTTCCCTCTTCTCCCTCCACCTGGGGCTAATATCTTGTATCAAACCTAAAACTATACATCAAATTGAGGGCTTTATCCTGTTACTCTAAATTCTACTGATTATACACCCTTGAAAAGTTTATTTCCCTATTTATTTTCACTTAAACTCATGAACTACATTCTCATTCAAGAAATCAATATGTGATTTTAACCATTTGTTGACTAAGACAATACCATCTCGGATCTTATATGTTCTCACAAATATAAACACTTATCTCAAATTCTCTCCACTAAATATCTTGAAGTTACTTTGAATTCTCTTTCTTCACTCACAATACAAAACTAACACTCAAAATAAAAAGAAGGTGGATGGCGACGACGACGACGATGGGCGGCGGCGATGATGGTTACTTGGATGAATGATGGCTCTAATGGCTAATGACTGGCCTCTTCCTTGATGATCCAAGTTTTCTTTAATAAAAATCCAAAAGGTGCCTTGGTGTCTCTGCAAAATGTGTCTCCATTCAATGAATCTTATAGAAGTTCCTCTTTTCAAAAGCCAATTGAATGAATTTTCATGTCCATGGGTTGTTTCTCACTTTTTTACCAAGGGTTGCTTCAAATACCTTATCAAAAATTTGTCTAAATTTAATGAATCATCAAATAACTACTTCTAGCGCTTAAGCGCGGGGTACCTGACACTTAGGGGAGAGCCTCTAGCTCTTAGACGTTAGTCGTAGGTGCTTAGCCGCCCCAACTTAATTTTTTGCACCTTCTTCATTCTTGGTCTAAATTTTACCATTTTTCACCCCTTTTAGAATTTTTCATCCATTTGATTGTACCTGAAAGAAAAACACGCAAATACCTTTTATTAAAGCACAATATCTCAAAAATAGGCATAAAAATGTGGATAAAAATAATATATATTTTAGGTGTATCAAAATCCCCCAAAATATATATTTTAGGTGTATCAAAATCCCCGAAACTTAAAATGTTACATGTCCTCAAGTGACCCTTCAATTTTTAAAAACTAAATAAGTAGATGTTGTATATGAGTTTCTTTAGGAGTTACAAAATTTTTTATGTAGAAATATAGTAGTCCAATTTAGAAAAAATATTAACAAATGAGACCAACTTATAGTTTAAAAATTTGTAATGTTAAAAAATATGGAAATATGAGTTTCTATCTAATTCAGAAATATTGTAGATTCTCCAAATATAGAGTTTAGACATTTTATCTTCTCCACTTAAAAATTTTTTTTAAGCACAATTTCACTTACCATATTATATCCTTAAGCTTAAGAGTTTCTCAAGTCTTATACTTTAGAAAAATCTGATGTGGAACCAATTTTTAATTATGAACTAATCCTCAAGCTTCTCCTCTCTTTTTCAATTTTTCTTTCCTTTTTCCTTTTCTTTTTCTTTTTCTTTTTCTTTTTTTTTTCTTTTTTTTTCAGACAAGGATTATTATATCGGGATATGCCTTGAATGATTTTGAATTTCACTCTTCCTTTCCTAAAGCAAATAGTTGATATTTTTCTTTCACTTAAAAACATAATAGTAGTTTTAAAAATTACCTTCAATAAAAGGAATTTAAGTTTTGAAAATAAAAATCTAAATCTTCTACTAAATTTTTCAAAAATATAATTTTTTCTATTAAAGATAGTTACACTATACATAGCATTTTCCACACTAAAAAAATTTAACTTTAAGTTTTTCTTCATTACCATAAATTTTAACTAAATTCTCTTACTCATTTCTATGTTCAAAATTTTACTTCTCTAATATAACTTAATTTACATGATCATTTTCTTCAAATCAAAATCAAATTTATTTGAAATACATTTGAGAATAAATAAATTTTTAAGACTTTAGAAAAATTTCCACTCCCCCCCCCCAAACTTAAATTTTTTAATAAAATTAAAACATTTTAACATCTTATATAAATATTGGCAGGAATGAAAATTTAAAATAACATGCTAACAAGAGTTTTTACATCATAAATATTCAAGTACAAAACGTAATAACATGAGTAAAAATTAAATTGATCAAATTTTAATTTACTTAATATATAGAGATTCATTGGACTTCTATGCAGTGGAATATAACAAAAGAACAAACAAACATACTAACAAACATACTTGATTGCAACATAAAGAAAAATATTTTGTAGTGAATTGAAAATTTTAAACATGCAACGTTTAAGTAAAAAGTTAGTTATATTCAAAACCTTCCTAAGATCCAAAATTAAGTTCAACACAACTAACTACTACAATAAACAATTCAATTATCAAAATTACTACTACCAAACATAATAACTACTCACATAAACACAAATACATCACAGTAGTGTCTACTAAATAGAACACAACAAAAAATAATAGTCTCAACAATAACAACTGAAAACATAACAAAAAGTATAGAATAATTGCACTATCAACAGTTCAAAACAACAAACAAACTAAAAATCAAATGAAATTATAGATCCGAACTAATCATCCTCATCATTTACATCACTATTGTCACTACGCCAAGTAGCTGCAGGCTCATATAGTGGATATGTGGGGTACTGAGGAAATACAATATCCTGGTTACCTCTCATGAGGTTTTCCATTGCTAAGTTAAATTCACCCTCATAATCACTACGTATCTTCATATATCCATTCATATGCTCTACAAATGTTCTAAGTTTGATACATTTTCATTGGTATAAATGACATTATTCAATATCTTGTCCAATAGCTGTGACTGAGAATCAGATCCAGAAGTCTGACCTCGTGATGTTGAAGCATGTGAAGTAGAAGCTCGTGATATTGGCACATCATAACTATTAGAAAATCCTCCTCTCCAACCAAAAAATTGAATGGTGTGAAAAAGATTTCACATTCACACTGGTATTAGGCTTAAGAGTTTGTAAGATACCCTCCCAACTATCTAATCTAACTCTAGCCTGCTCACACAAAGAAAAGATCAAGGATGCAAATCCCGAACATGCAGTAGTAGCAGCGACGACAGAACTAGTAATAACTCCATGAATCAAAGCTCCAATGTCGTTGGCCTTTAACTACTGGATGCAATAGTTCAAAGTTGCTCGATCACGGGTCACTTCACTAAGATGATTTGTAGGTAGCAGATGAGCAGAAATAAAATAGTGACATGCCTTGACAGTGACATCCAACTTTGAAGTAGAAAAGTTAACTCTTCTTTCATTTGTAATCTTCCAAAGCCCACTTCCATCAGTCAAAGATGAAATAATCTCGTCTAGCTCCTTCTCAGTAGGACTACAATTTGAATAAAAACACAAAGTGCTCGAGGGCAATTGATAAAATAGATTCATTACCTCAGGTGAAAAAGGCAATGTCTTCCCCCCACCATGACTCCTTCTTCTTCAGCTTCAAGGAGATTTGCATAGAACTCCCGCAAAACATAAATCACTGCTACAGCAGAAAAAGAACAGAACCGCTCCCACTGGCGGTGAATAATCAAATCTTCAACATCTCCTCCTGAACTTATAAAACATTGCTCAAGAATCAACTTCCTCGATTGCAGTGCATCACTGTATCGATCCTAGGCTCTCGAACTAACAAATTTGCTTGAATCAAATTGACCCTTTCCTTTGCTCGTCTTCATTCTTGGTGCAATTTCTAAAAAAATATATTAAACTCACAATAAATACCAAAGTCAACTCTAAATCACTAAACTTAACTCCTTAAAGCCTAAAGTAACAAATCCATGTATTTTCCATAACTTTTTCTCAAATTTTCACCATGAATAGTGATTTTCGGGTAGCTCATGAATGTGCTCAAAATACATGGTGAAAATAAAAAAAATTACATAGAAGTGAGGCTCCTAACTCAAAGATATCAAATCTAACAATTTTTGCTTCTAAACACCAAGAAATCTTCAAATATGGTGTGCCCTAGCANAGTTTTGAAAATAAAAATCTAAATCTTCTACTAAAATTTTTCAAAAATATAATTTTTTCTACTAAAGATAGTTACACTATACATAACATTTTCCACACTAAAAAAATTTAACTTTAAGTTTTTCTTCATTACCATAAATTTTAACTAATTTCTCTTACTCATTTCTATGTTCAAAATTTTACTTCTCCATTATAACTTAATTTACATGATCATTTTCTTCAAATCAAAATCAAATTTATTTAAAATACATTTGAGAATAAATAAATTTTTAAGACTTTAGGAAACTTTCCACTCCCCCCCCCCCAAACTTGAATTTTTTAATAAAATTAAAACATTTTAACATCTTATATAAATATTGGCAGGAATGAAAATTTAAAATAACATGCTAACAAGAGTTTTTACATCATAAATATTCAAGTACAAAACTTAATAACATGAGTAAAAATTAAATTGATCAAATTTTAATTTACTTAATATATAAAGATTCATTGGACTTCTATGCAGTGGAATATAACAAAAAAACAAACAAACATACTAACAAACATACTTGACTGCAACATAAAGAAAAATATCTTGTAGTGAATTGAAAATTTTAAACATGCAACTTTTAAGTAAAAAGTTAGTTATATTCAAAACCTTCCTAAGATCCAAAATTAAGTTCAACACAACTAACTACTACAATAAACAATTCAATTATCAAAAATACTACTACCAAACATAATAACTACTTACATAAACACAAATACATCACAGTAGTGTCTAATAAATAGAACACAACAAAAAATAACAGTCTCAACAATAACAACTGAAAACATAACAAAAAGTATAGAATAACTGCACTATCAATAGTTCACAACAACAAACAAACTAAAAATCAAATAAAATTATAGATCTGAACTAATCATCCTCATCATCTACATCACTATTGTCACTACACCAAGTAGCTGCAGGCTCATATGGTGGATATCTGGGGTACTGAGGAAATACAATATCCTGGTTACCTCTCATGAGGTTTTCCATTGCTAAGTTAAATTCACCCTCATAATCGCTATGTATTTTCATATTTCCATTCATATGCTCTACAAATGTTCTAAGTTTGATACGTTTTCATTGGTATAAATGACATTATTCAATATCCTGTCTAATAGCTGTGACTGAGAATCACATCCAGAAGTCTGACCTCGTGGTGTTGAAGCATGTGAAGTAGAAGCTCGTGATATTGACACATCAGAACTACTAGAAAATCCCCCTCTCCAACCAAAAAACTGAATGGTGTGAATAAGATTTCATAATCACACTGGTATTAGGCTTAAGAGTTTGTAAGATACCCTCCCAACTATCAAATCTAACTCCAGCCTGCTCACACAAAGAAAAGATCAAGGATGCAAATCCCAAACCTGCAGTAGTAGCAGCGACGACAGAACTAGTAATAACTCCATGAATCAAAGCTCCAATGTCGTTGGCCTTTAACTACTGGATGCAATGGTTCAAAGTTGCTCAATCACGGGTCACTTCATTAAGATGATTTGTAGGTAGGTAGCAGACGAGCAGAAATAAAATAGTGACATGCCTTGACAGTGACATCCAACTTTGAAGTAGAAAAGTTAACTCTTCTTTCATTTGTAATCTTCCAAAGCCCACTTCCATTAGTTAAAGATGAAATAATCTCGTTTAGCTCCTTCTCAGTAAGACTACAATTTGAATAAAAACACAAAGTGCTCGGGGGCAATTGATAAAATAGATTTATTATCTCAGGTGAAAAAGGCAATGTCTTCCCCCCACCATGATTCCTTCTTCAACTTCAAGGAGATTTGCATAGAACTCCCGCACAACATAAATCACTGCTACGGCAGAAAAAGAACAGAACCACTCCCACTGGCGGTGAATAATCAAATCTTCAACATCTCCTCCTGGACTTATAAAACATTGCTCAAGAATCAGCTTCCTCGATTGCAGTACATCACTGTATAGATCCTAGGCTCTCGAACTAAAAAATTTGCTTGAATCGAATTGACCCTTTCCTTTGCTCCTCTTCATTCTTGGTGCAATTTCTAAAAAAATTATATAAAATTCACAATAAATACCAAATTCAACTCTAAATCACTAAACTTAACTCCTTAAAGCTTAAACTAACAAATCCATGTATTTTCCATAACTTTTTCTCAAATTTTCACCATGACTAGTGATTTTCGGGTAGCTCATGAATGTGCTCAAAATACACGGTGAAGATAAAAAAAAATTTACATAGAAGTGAGGCTCCTAACTCAAAGATATCAAATCTAACAATTTTTGCTTCTAAACACCAAGAAATCTTCAAATATGGTGTGCCCTAGCATAGAAATTGTGAATGGCCCAAGGAAGAATGAAGTTAAGGTTTGGTAATGGTGTTTTTGGACCGAATTGCCACTTAAAATTGTTTTTGAACTAGTTTTCATGAACCAATGCTTAAGCACAAATGGTTCGGTGCTTAGGCGCTTNGGTCACTTCATTAAGATGATTTGTAGGTAGGTAGCAGACGAGCAGAAATAAAATAGTGACATGCCTTGACAGTGACATCCAACTTTGAAGTAGAAAAGTTAACTCTTCTTTCATTTGTAATCTTCCAAAGCCCACTTCCATTAGTTAAAGATGAAATAATCTCGTTTAGCTCCTTCTCAGTAAGACTACAATTTGAATAAAAACACAAAGTGCTCGGGGGCAATTGATAAAATAGATTTATTATCTCAGGTGAAAAAGGCAATGTCTTCCCCCCACCATGATTCCTTCTTCAACTTCAAGGAGATTTGCATAGAACTCCCGCACAACATAAATCACTGCTACGGCAGAAAAAGAACAGAACCACTCCCACTGGCGGTGAATAATCAAATCTTCAACATCTCCTCCTGGACTTATAAAACATTGCTCAAGAATCAGCTTCCTCGATTGCAGTACATCACTGTATAGATCCTAGGCTCTCGAACTAAAAAATTTGCTTGAATCGAATTGACCCTTTCCTTTGCTCCTCTTCATTCTTGGTGCAATTTCTAAAAAAATTATATAAAATTCACAATAAATACCAAATTCAACTCTAAATCACTAAACTTAACTCCTTAAAGCTTAAACTAACAAATCCATGTATTTTCCATAACTTTTTCTCAAATTTTCACCATGACTAGTGATTTTCGGGTAGCTCATGAATGTGCTCAAAATACACGGTGAAGATAAAAAAAAATTTACATAGAAGTGAGGCTCCTAACTCAAAGATATCAAATCTAACAATTTTTGCTTCTAAACACCAAGAAATCTTCAAATATGGTGTGCCCTAGCATAGAAATTGTGAATGGCCCAAGGAAGAATGAAGTTAAGGTTTGGTAATGGTGTTTTTGGACCGAATTGCCACTTAAAATTGTTTTTGAACTAGTTTTCATGAACCAATGCTTAAGCACAAATGGTTCGGTGCTTAGGCGCTTATCTCTCGGTTTAGACAACGCTTCAGCATAGGGCCTTGGCGCTTAGGCGCCAGTGCACAAATTTTGATTTTTTTGATTTAAGTGAAATGCAGTCCTAGCCTAAGTCAACCATCCCTACAAGGTCTCATAACTCTTTAATAACCATTTTCTTCCCTTTCAACTCTCCTCTTACTCAAGATTCTCCAATCTTAATTAATTCAATTCAACTCAAAATTATAAAAAATTTAACACAAACAAACATTTATATTAATTTACGAAAGATTACAAACATTTTTAATACATAAATTCTCAATCCAAATAGTCTCGGATGACAAAATTCCTAACACAAACACTAGACATTTATCACATTAATAACATACTAAGTACACTTAACATTAGCAATCAAACACTAAACACACAAACACTAAACCATGAACTTAATTCCATTCTCCAGTCGGTGGAAGGAATCCTAGCCTATCATTAGTTTCTCCTTCAACATTTGGAATAGAAATCTGAAAGAATAGATGATGGTTAATAACTCTGGTTAAATCTTCTTCAATCCAATTGTTCTTCAAATACATAGCCTTGTATGCTTCTTCTATAAAATAGGTATGGCTAAACTGCATCTTAAGTTGTCATCCCATATGATCTAGATGTGCATTAACTTCCATCACTTTCACGTCAATTAAAGCCACGTCAGCCTCAACTTTAGAGATTTTCTCTGCTATCCCTTCGATACTAACAATGAGGAAACTATTGTATAACTCTTACGCACTCTAACTAACAAACTTCTTTCTCATTGCCTCCACCTCCTTCTTTAAATCACTCTCTCAAGATAACGTTTTTCCAAAACTCTCTTTTTCATTTAGGATTTAGAGTTAGAATTGAATTGTAGTAAAAATATTTACATAACCCTTCTATTTATACGCTCTAAACTCTGCTATAACTCCTAGGCACGTCTTAGAACTGTCTCCCACGTTAGAGCCAACCAAATCTTATTTAAAAGCTCTAAAAATTGAAATTCACACATGTTTTTTATCTGTCGCGCTTAAGCGTCGAATAATGGCGCTTAAGCGCCAGTGCTTAATTTAGCACATGTCAACTTAATGTCCAAATAAACGTTCTATCATGTCTAGGTCATCTTTTAAGGTTTTAGAATAATCACTAAATCATTATATATTCAAAATGCTACTAGAATTTTCTAAATCAAACACAATAATATAATAATAAAAACAAACACACCGATAATTATGGGTTGCCTCCCATAGAACGCTTGGTTTAACATCATCGGCCCGACATAATCAGTGCTTATTCTGGTTGACCCAACATCATAAAATCATTTAATTTAATCTTGTCACATAAAAAATAGGATTTCAACCTGTGACCATTCACTTTGAATATTTTATCACTTTTAGGATCTTTGATATCCACAGCTCAATAGGGATAAACTTTCATCACAACAAATGGACTCATCCACTTGGACTTAATTTTTCCTGAAAATAATATTAAACTTATAATATAAAGAAAAACTTATTGCCCTAACTGAAAATTTTTCGTAAGAATTCTCCAATTATGCCAAATCTTTATCTTTTCTTTATAAATATTGGCACTTTCATAAGATTCATTCATTATCTCTTCAAGCTCATTCAATTGCAATAATCTTTTCTCACTAACATCATTTATAATTAAATTCTTTTATAGCCCAATATACTTTATGCTCAAGTTCAACTGGTAAGAGACACACTTTCCCAAATATTAGCCTGTATGGGAACATTCCTATAGGAGTTCTGTTTGCAGTCATATAAGCCAACAAACATAGTCAAGTTTAAATGAACAATCCATTTTGGTTGGATTTACAAATTTTTCTAATATTCTCTTAATTTCATGATTAGATAATTCAGTCGAACCACTTGTCTAAGGACGATAAGCAGTAACAATTCTATGGTTAATATGATATTTCTTTAATAACTTCTCCATTATTGTATTTCTAAAATGACTTCCCCCATTAGTTATGATTACTGATGGCATCCCAAATCCATAAAATATATTCATTCTTAAAAACTTCACAACACTTTGAGCATCACATTGTGGTAAAGCAACAACTTCTATCCATTTGGATACATAATCTACTGCTAACAATATATATAAATTTTTGATAGATGGTATAAATGGTCACATGGAATCTAATCCCAAACATCAAATATCTCAACTTCTGCTCGTTGACATTGATCACATATTTTGATATAAGCGTTAACATCTCTAAAGATTGTAGGCCAATAAACTCCATATTGTAAAATTTTGTATGTTGTTATATCAACCCCAAAATGTCCAAAAAATCAGAATTATGATATTTTTGGATAATTTCATAAGTTTCTTCTAAAGGCACACATCTTCAAATAATTAGATCCCTTCCTTGTTTATATAAAAATGGGTCATCCAAAAAATAAGTCTTAGCTTCAGATAAAAATTTTCTCTTCTATTGGTATATCATTACATTGGGTATAATATCACTAACAATGAAGTTCCTAATGTCTGCATACCATTGAACACACCACTCATTAATATTGAATAATTTTACATCTGAAAAATGTTCATCAATTTAATTTTCAAAACTAAGTTGTTTCTCTAATTCAGGCCTAGACAACATCCTACTTTCTCATTAAATACTTAATAGCAAAATGATTTGTAAGCACAATACATTTGGTTCCAATTAAGTATGATCTAAATTTATTAAAGGCATATACTACAGTTAATAACTCTTTCTCAGTTGTGGTATAATTAATTTGAGCTTCATTAAGAGTTCAACTAGCATAGTAGATAACTTTAAAAATCTTATCATGCTTTTATCCTAAAACAACTCCAATTGCATAATCACTAGCATCACACATCAATTCAAAAGGTTCTTCTTAATCTGGTGAAACATTAATTGGTGCAGTGACTAATTTTTCTTTTAATAATTTGAAAGCATTTAGGCACTCTTTATCAAAATTAAAAATTGCATCTTTTTCAAGTAAATGATATAGAGGCTTACCAATTTTTGAAAAGTCATTAATATGTCGCTTGTAGAATCCAGTATGTCGTAGAAAACTCTTAATTTCCTTCATACTTGTTAGGTGAGGTAAATTAGCGATACTTGAATTTTTATATGGTCTACTTCCATACCATTTTCTGAAATTTAATGTCCCAAAACTATTCCTCCTGCTACCATAAATTGACATTTTTTCCCAATTAAGAACTAAATTGGTTTCTTCACAACGCTTAAGAACTTTTGATAAATGTTCTAAACATGATTCAAATGAAGTTCCAAATACTGAAAAAATCATCCATAGAAACTTCAATCCCTTTTTCAATTAAATCACAAAAAAATAACCATCATGCATCTTTGAAATGTAGCAGGTGCATTACATAAACCAAAGGGTATTCTTATAAAAGCAAATGTACCACAAGGATTAATAAAAGTTGTTTCTCTTGATCCTAAGGAGCTTTTTTGTATTTGGTGATAGCCAGTATATCCATCCAGAAAATAAAAGTATTTTTGCCCAGCTAGTTTATCCAGCATTTGATCTAGAAAGGGTAGTGGAAAATGATCTTTCCTGGTGGCAAAATTTAATTTTCTATAATCAATGCATCTTTGTCATCCAGTGACTTGTATTGCTATTATTAACTTGTTATGTTCATTTAAAGTCACAGTAACCCCTTCTTTCTTAGGAACACAGTGAATCAGACTAACCAATGCACTATCAAAAATAGGGTAGATAATTCCAGCATCTAACTACTTTAAAAATTTCTTTCTTAACAACTTCTTTTGTAATAAGATTCAATCTCGTTTGAGGATCAGCCTTGGGTTTACAGTTCTCTTCCATAGGAATTATATGCATACAAATTGAAGGACTGACTGCTTTTATAACAATAATTGTCCATCCACAGGCATTCTTGTAAATCTTTAACATTTTCATCAAACTCTCTTCTTCTTCTGTAGTTAACTTTGAGGAAATTGTAACATGTAATGTAGATGAATCACCTAAAAAGACATACTTCAAATGCTCAGAAAAATGTGTTGAGATTTTCATACCTATTTTATACTATTTTTAATGATATTGCACTTTAAATAAATATATTTTTTGATGTTTTGTTGCAGGAACGGTGAATTAGGGTCATTGGAGCAAGAAGATGCAAAAAGGAGCGCATTTGGAGCGAAAAAGGGCTAAAATGTGAAGATTTGAACTAGGCCGCCGGCGGCGCCCTCGAACCCGCCGACGATGGGTTTTTCCAGAGGCTACAGGATAAAATTCTACAGAAGTCCGCCGACGGTGCCATCGAGGTCGCCGACGGCGAGATCAATGGTTATGTGTACTTGTGCATTGGATAAGGCCGATTTTTGGAGGGGGTTTTAAGCAACTCTTGGAAAAACTCATCCACATCCTTAAAGGGAAGATTTTGGCCAAAAATAGAGGAGTCTAGAGGCCCTAAAAGTTATGGAGGTTCCATTAGTGTATAGAATTTCCAATAGAGTGTAACAAATGTGAGGAATTCTTCGAGAGATTGTAAGAGTGGAGGGAAAGTGAGAAATTTCTTCCTCCTTACTACTTCGAAGAGGAATTCTATGTGCTGTAAAGAAAGGAAGAGATTTAGAGGAACTTCGAGGATTATTCTTGGGGAGAAATTATAGATAAGTTATTTACTTGTTGTAGTTTGTATGACTTTGATTTTATATATGAATTTCGAGTTTTGTTGTGTTTTTCCCATGATATATGAGTAGTTTTCTCTGTCTTTTTCCTTATGTCGAGATTTGTGAAATGGTGATTTGAATTGGTGAAGCCATAAAAATGTTTAAGAAATTGTGAT